>VXAL01018913.1:131319-171143 GCA_013399475.1 Chauna torquata
GGCCGGGGACGGGCCGGCCGCGGCGGGGAGGCCTCCGGGCGGGACCCCAGCGCGTCGCTCGCCGGCCCCCTGCGGGGCCAGGGACCGCCGGCTGCGGGGGCGAGCGAGCGGGAGATGTGGCCGGGCTCCCGGCGGAGGAGCGGACCCTGGCAGCTCAGGGCGAGGGGCACGGCCGTCATCCCCAGCGGGCTCCCGAGGCTCGGGGCTGGAAAGCTTATTCTTGGATACAAGCAGGTGGCATGAGAATATTACCGGGTAAATCAGATAAGCTGCAATCTTGTTATGCCAACGGATGAGTGAGCCTGAAAGGTTTGAGTGTAGCTGTCCATACAGCATCCTGTAAGGATAATGTCTAATCAAATTAGCCACTCGCAGCTCCCCTCCCCACAGCCTCTTGGCTAGGGGAAAAAGTTGTTCCCATAAAGGAGGGGCAAACCATCTTCAGACCTATCATCCCCAGTTTTTGTCATCACCCCTTCTTGCTTTGCAGGTAGTATCAGCACCGTCTGCTTTGGACATGGTCCTGTAAATGTCTCTAAGCTTTGCATCACGCCCGCTGGATGGTTTTCCTTCACAACTGGAGCTTTCCGCAATGTCCGTCCCAGTGCTGGGGAGAGACTGTGATACGAGTTGTTCAGAGAGGAGGGATTTTATTCCACGGGACTCCAGTTCATTTTCCCAACTACCAGCCAAGCCTTCAGGGCAGCTTAAACATTTGAGGTTTCCATCTGAAACGATACGTAAAGGACATCCACCAACACCCAACAAGGAAGAGGTCTTGTGCCAACACTGCAATTCAGTTTTAAAGCTATTAAAAACAGATGTGTGTGACCACACGTGCTCAGATATTATTATGCTGTGAGAGTCCAGTGCAACTTTCCTAAAATAGCAGCCTCATCCTCCTCCAAAATCCTCCATTGCCTGCCTAAGCCCAGTCAAACAGCATTATCCAGATGCATGCTTAGGCTGTATTCACCTCGATTATCATTGGCATGCCAGCCGCGGTGCTGCAGAAGTTTCCCTGAAGGCTCAGGGAACACCTGCAGCCTATGCACCATGCTTTAAATTCTGGGTGCATCAGTCCATCCTCCTCCAAAGCGTTTGCTGTGGCACTGCTCTCTCCCTTTGTACTGATGATTTAGATTTCCACCTGCCGTCCCTACCTGGTTTCAATTACACTGTTGTTCCTACTGGCCTGGCTTGGCTTAACTGATGTTACCTCAGTTGCTCCACTTCAGTACTTCATGACCTTTGTTCTTTCCCCAGTAAAAATCTTATCGCCTTGTTAAGTTTCAAACCCTGCACATGGAGGAAGGAACTTGGATATTCTATGTTTTGAGTCTGGAGTGTCACTGTTGGATGCTGTTTGTTTTTCTTATAAAAGTTGAAGAACAAAAACATTTATCTTGAACTGAACAGAATGTTTTGTACTGAACAAAGTGCAAAAGTCTGCGAGGCTGAGATCCAAAAGAGTGTCAACTTCGGTTCAATACAAATAGTTTCCCCAGTTTGCAATTTTCAACTCCCAAATCAAAACCCAAAAGTGCATACAATGACTTGTACACCCCTTAAAACAGTCACCAAACTGTTTATGACAGCTTCCACATAAAGAGTGAAGCCAGCTTGCCTGGAAAATGCCATATGGTACCAATCCCAAAGGACCTTCTCTTTAGACACAGGGCATCCTGAACTCACACTCCAGCTGCGTAGCTCCGTGCTGTGATATCCGTTTGATGCACAGCCTGACTCTTGGACATTGAAACAATTCAGGGAAGTGGCTGTGAGCTCCCAAAGAAACTTTCCTTCCACAAAACTGACCTGCTTGGACAAGAAAAGCCCACTTGTTTAGAAAAACTGCCAGGACACAGAGCTACACTTCACTTCAGACCATCCTCAAAGTCCAGGTGACAGGAAGCTTCATTCCTTTGGGATATCAGAATCCAAAATGCATATGTTAGTCTCCTGAAAAGTTTTTTTAAATGGTTTGGCTTTACCCAGTCCTTTCCCCTCCCCGTCAGTATCAGATGAAACAAAGCTGGTGTTTTAGAGCGTGCTGAAAGGCCCAGGTTGATATTGGGGTGGAGGCCTTGAAAGCCAGAAGGATGGCTCTGGCTTTCATCATGAATCATCCCCAAAACTACTCCCATCTGGCAGGCTTACACTACTGCAGGGGAAGTTTTTCATGGTGTCCAGACAAAGGTTTCATCAATTCTGTGAGGAGGTTGTGGACAGGGCAGGCTGGGCCCTCAGGAAAATGTGTTTCCCTCCACCTATAAGGAGTCTTATTGTCCATACCTCTTTCAGCAAGCTGGTGTCATTACGTGTGCATCACTTCTGACAGATGTTTACCTGGAAAAGGATGGTATCTCTAGTTCTAGAGGTATCTAAGAGAAGATGAGAGTCATCTCTCTCAGTGTTTCAGTATTCCCACTGTTGTGGAAGCCATCCCAATGCAGACCTGATGACTTCTCCTGTCCTGCATGGCTGTGGAAAACAAGCTGTTTCTTCTTGAAAGTAGCCTCTTATAGATTTATACATATACTGTTTTGTTTAAAAAGAGATGACTCAAAAGAGACATGACAAACCTCCGTCTTTCCTTAGAGGTCATATTTTCCCACTGTCTTCCATGTGACATGTCTGCTTCATGCAAGTTGGTATAAAGTGTTACACAATAGAAGGTTCCTTCTACTACGTGCACATCCCCTTCTGCATTCACTTGTGCAGCCTGTGATAAACTCAGGTAGTGGCTCTCTGCCATGAATTCAACAGGTGACTGTTGTCCACATAAAGAGGGCTTTCCATTCACCCTTGGTGAGTTGTAGTCCTCTTCTCCTGTACACACCTCTTAGCAATTTATTTTAAAGATGGTGCTCAAACACACTTACAGACACCTGACCACGGCTTATACGCTGATTTAATGTGCATTTTTCCACCCATCACTGGAACTACTGAGATGCTCTACACCTAGGAGTACTCAATGAGCTTTTCCATTTCATTCATGAGCTACTAACAGCCATGCTTCTTCTTGCAAATAGATTTGCCACTACCTTTAAAGTATTTCATCTAAGCCCTCACCTGATGAGACAGAATATTTTGCATGTCATTTCCTGAAGCCAAGATCTGTGACAGTTGTTACTTTCCTTCTGTCTTAGGCTTCTTACTCTGGCATAGAGGAAATTGTGCTGGTTGGGCACAGTTTGCTCTTGACAAAACCACACTGACTATTACTGATTTCCTCCAGTTATTTACAGCAACATATTTGTTCCTGTATTTTCTGAGAAGTTAGATTTAAAGCAGTCTGATATGAGATTCTCGAATTCTTCTTCTTTTTTTTTTCTTTTTACTAAAAGAGTAACTGCATCTTACTTTTTTCAGCATTTCAGAACCTCAGAAGATCCTCCACAAATTGTCAGAAATAGCCATTAACAGCTCAGAGGTTACTTCACACAGCCCTCTAAGCACTCCAGTCCTTCAATACTGTCCTTGATATTCCTGCCCTTCCCAATGCAATAACAGAAAATGCTTATTGCCCTTCATGTTCCTAATTTCATCTGATTTTGCATCTTGGCCTTTCTGACTTTCTGTTTTTACTGGTTCATGGTATTTTTATACTTATCTTCAATAGTTTGCTCATGCTTACATACTATCTGTCGTCTTCTTTTTTTCTCTCTGAAGATTAACAAGATTAACGAGGTGAGCTGTTTCTCCGATTTCAAACTCTCATTTCATGGTTTCACTCACTTAAATTGTCTCCCGCCTTCGAGTTCTCTGATAGTTCTTCCCCTTGACTCTGGTCAAAATCAAAGAAAACTCCGTCCTGCTCTTTCTGCCACCCTTTGCAACCAGAAGACTACCGCAACATGCAAGACCTTACTGGACAGCCTGCAACCTGAAGTGTTGCATTCCCTACAGATGTCAAGCAATTGAATTTTCCCACTGCTACAGAGTCCTGTGCTTGTTGCTCCCTAAAAGACTCCATCTACCTCCATTTAGGAGATCTGGAGCAACCCTCCACCGTGCTAGTGTTGAGATGGTTCTTGTCCCTCCATAAGGACACGGACATTGAAGGCAACGTGCTGGAACAGTCTTACTGAGAAACAATTTTATCTTAATATCCTGGCTATGTGAATTACTGCTGCAAATCTCTGCCATGCTAGCGTAAGAACATCTAAGATGTTCAACCAGCTGATCCAACAACTTTCTTACTGCATCTTCAGTAATCTAGGGAACTGAAAGAGGGAATAGGAAAAAAATGAGTTTATAGATTACAAATTTTTAGATCTTTGTCCCAGTATCCACTCTTCTACCTGTAATCTTCTGAAAGGATTTTTCTCTTAAGTACCTCCCCCTACACTGCAATTTGCACATCTTTGTTGGAGGATGCTCACCTCCTCTTTCAGAGGGGGACAGGGATTGATCGGCATCTAGCTAATCTGTACACCCTGATGATGGGAGCCAAGGTCCTCCCCACCTGTCCTCTTCCAGAGCTCCAGACCCACAAGCATATCCATTTCTAATACTGCTGCCTCTGCTCGTTTTCTTGTCACCCTCCTTCTAGGCACCCACAGTGACACCTAGGCTGTTGTGCACTCTTGGCAGTATTGCCAACATTCATAGGGGCAGGCAGCCTGGACCTTTACTCTTTAGGCAGGTGACCCTCGGTTATCTTCCAGTAACATGAGGATTTGTACTGATGGTTCCCCCTGTTCCCCACTGATGAAGACCTTGGTGCATTGTTTAATTTCCCCGAAGAGCAGTGACCTCTATGGCATTTTGCCTCAAAAGCCTGGACTGAAGCATTCAGTATTGGTGCTGTACAGTACCAGTAATAATACACAATAACCTTTACAGCAGCAGATAAATATGCAATAGAGGTGGCCCTAAAAGAGCAGCATTACCTCACAGTTTTTGTTCTGACCATTGAGCTCTTTGGTGAAGGATGTGCTTCATACCACTGCATCCAGACTTCTCATGGCTGGGGAAGTTCCCACTGCTAGGTGAAACCCAGGGTTACAAGCCCTTTACTCTGCAGGTGCAGAGGTTTTTCAGGCCTACTGCTACTGTTTGGAGAAGATCAGCTCAGGGGTATCTATGGCTGATTATAGCCTAGCTCAACAAGGACATCTGACTGCAGTGGGTACAAGAAAGACTCTTACACAAGTAAGAGTTATGGCATCGTCTGGTCACTGAAGCTGATAATTTTAGCCCATATTTGGAGGGATTCTGGGATCTATCCTCCTAAGCCTACACTCTTGAAGGTATCTTGTGTCTTCAGAGCACTTAAATGAAGAGATCAGCTCATGTGCCTCTTGTCTGATGGTGCAACACAGCTGTCTGTGGTCAGAATGCAGGAAGCCCAAATCACAAAAGAAAGGCCAGCATGAACTTTCTATCGCACACAAGAAGTGCAACTTGCATGGAGAGTTAAAGAAGAAAAAAATACATAGTTGCCAGACAAATCTCTACCACAGAAAGGGACGAAAATTAGAGTCAGCTCTTCTCTTTGGCATTAGACAGCTTTTCCCTTTTGATGTTGTCATTCAGTGCACTATTCTGCTAGCAGACACTGAAGATACTGGACTGCTTCCTTTGCTAATCTAGCCCAAGAGTGTCTGTAGATTATACGTGTGAAGTCTTTGCATGGCATCACTCACTTCAAAGCCTCAGTTCCAGGAGAAAAGCAGGCCCAAAAATTTCTTAAAGGCATCCTGAAGTACTTTGTCCATGTTCTATTCATCAAAGCAGTAGACAGCTGTCCTGTTTACTTGTACTCAAGTTGGCTATTATATACATTTCTGTCTGCCTTGGTAAGTGGATGAAAGGGCTACATCTAATCCCACTAGAACACTGCCTCATAGTCTTGGAGGATTCCTGTATTTCTTCCCCCAAATGACGGTAGTGAAATACAACTGGGTACAAGAATTTGGCAGTATGCATGGTACAGCTCATAGGGTAGTGGCAGGATAAGAAAATCAGGAAGACAAACAAGATGGTCTGGATAGAATTAACCCCGTCAACATCAGCACCAAAACCATCCTAAACCAGAACTGGGTTTTGTATTGTCGAAGGCGGGCAAATTATTCGTAGCGTGGAATTTCAGTGCCCCCTCCAAAACAGTGCATGTAAGGCCATTCAGAGAGTTTCTCCCATCAGCCAATGAGAAGATATTATCCAGTTCCTTCATAAACATAAACATAAACAGAAGTGCTGCTCATTTCCCATAATAAAAGCCTCATAGATTTGACCTTGAGCCTGCACGGACCACTGGAGTGTGTGTGCCCACTTACCTTATCTGAAAGAACCCCCCATTTCTTTTAAGGCTCATTAACCACCTCAGCAGAGGAATTTAGAGTGGCTAATAAACATAATTTATAGTTGCCACAGTCTACCAATAATTCCATTAAGCTTTAAAGATCGACACATTTGACATTAAATAAGAGGTGTTTCTTAGACAAGCTGGGAGAGCAGAAATAATAAGATGCTCACTTTGCTAGCCTAGGATTAGGTCCAAGCAGTATATATTTAATTAGACTTTAAAGAGCTTATTTCAATGTTAGGAGATGCAGCTCTTCTCCGTTGCTGCTACCTCGATGTAATTGTTTCTGTAAGTTTTCTGCTTATCAAGAGAAAGAAGAGTGCTTTAAGATATTGTGAATACTCAGTTTTTGTCTGTATTTAGATTAAGAAGAAGAAAGTTGACCCAAAGCTTTTATAGAGGTCATCTAATCTGTTTGGTTGAGAAGATCTGTCCTCCCACAGACTCGCCTCCAGCACTATAAAGGAATACCTTCCTGATGACGATCTCTCTTTGCAGTGCTACCTCATCCCTGGTTGTTCTAGAAGCAACATCTTCTACTATGAAAATTTAGGAACTATATCAGAAATAAGAGTTCCCCTCTCATAGACCGTGCCCTTGGAGTACTACCTATTACAAGATCCAGGACATTCACAATGAGCATTAGTGAAGACGACGTGGAAAAGTTTCTTGACAGCAACCCTGCTTTTGCCAAGCAGTACTTTGAGAAGAAACTGAAAATAGAGTCCTGGGATGACAAAGAAAGTGAAATCCTTTTTGAGTTGATCCAAGACATGCAAGAAAGCATCAACATGGAGAAAGTTGTTTTCAAGACCTTGAGAAGAATCAGGTCCCTTATTCATGCTGATCGCTGTAGTCTTTTCATGTACAGGCAAAGAAATGGCACACCTGAACTGGCAACAAGGCTTTTCAACATCCAGGAGGGAAGCACACTGGAGGAATGCCTGGTCTCCCCAGACTGTGAGATAGTCTATCCATTGGACATAGGCATTGTGGGCTACGTTGCACAAACCAAGAAAACCATGAATATCAAGGATGTCAGTGAGGTAGGTTTGCCATTTTTCTTTCACTGAGTAGATGAGTAAGGCTCATATGCTTATTAGTTCAAAGGGGTCCCGAGATAGCCGGGCACCTTGGGGCTTGGTTAAACCCCCTGCATTGTAGTTGCTGTATATTGGAAACCAAAGCACCAGTAGTCAGTCTGTAAGTTGCTTCCAATGTCATTGATGGACCGGGGTGAAGCTAAGCACATTCTATTACACTGGACATTAATGCCTGTGAACATGTGCACTGTCACACCTTACCTGTCTCATTTAAAAAAAAGAAAGAAAGAAAGGAATTACTTCTAGTGTAGCAGAGAAGAAGGAGCGAGTTACGGCCGGATCTACACTGAACACACCTAGAGTTTTCCAGACACATTTATATTTCATGAGTAACTGACAAAGAGAGAGAAACCCTTTACAATGAGTCCAGAAAGGGTTTTCCACCACTTGTGACATTTGGAAATGTTCGCTGTTTGATGCAGCTTTAGCCAAGTACCTTTAGAACCATTTCTATCAACCAAAGAGTGAGGACCTTAGAGCAAGTGAGTTAACTGCAACCTGTGTATGAGTGGTCTTCATCAGAAGCAGAAGAGGCACGCTTTGACTGAAGGAAAACTCTTTCAGCAGACACTACACACTGCAATATCAGGGGGGATCCAAGGAATTTTAATGTTTTGTTCTTATGCCTTCGTGACAATATTTACTGCTTATACTCCTGGGTTGAATCATATAAATCTGAATGGCAGCAATTGCAATCCGCTTGCTCTAATCATAGGTATAAAACTAAAATCCATGTGACCCAAATATGACATTTGGGATTACTCCATCTATTGTTTGCTAGTTACAAAGAGACCATCTGGTTATACATCTATTTGTTGCTCAGCATAAGCATGTCCAAACGCTTCAGCAATATTTTGCTTGCCCTCCATGGAACACACAAAGATATTGATCTTGTTTTGCAACCATTCTTGTGCAAAATGTGCACCAGAATATAATTTAAAATGTTTAAGGCTCTCTCTTCAGGCATTTCTCCAAGAATAAGGAAGGATTTCAGAGCTGTCAGCCAAGTGCTGCAATCCAACTCTAGTTCTTTCAGGTGCTGCTACTCTTATGGCAATTCTTTTGAAGGAAACACAGACAAATGCTTGATCTAGCCCAGTTGGCAGGGAAGGCCAGCAGTGGGGGATGTACGAGGAGAAGGTACATTAGGAAGTGATTATTCTTTCAGCTGCAGCCTCCCAAATGTGATCAAAGGTACCAAAGCTCTGGTTTTTTTCTACCTCAAATAGAAGGAATTGTAGCTGACAAGATGTTCAGCTGAGCAGGGAGACGATCTTTGGTCAGCAAGGCCATCCCCACACTCCCTATCAGCAGGTGAGGAAGAGGATATCAATAAAGCACTGTGCAGGACACTGGGCTATCTGCCTTCCCCCCATTACCTTTTCTCTACCTTGTTTTCTTTTGGCAGGAGGGGGACAGTGACATTCATATAAGCAACAACTAGTTGAGTTCCCTTTGTGGTGCTCCTACAGTATGACCTAGCACTGTCCCAGTGGTTTGAACGGCAATTCCCTCAAGGGCAGGACTCTCTGGGCAGCCAAACCATGATGGTGCTATCTGCACGTTGCAACCTCAGCCAACACGCTCCTGGGGCAGGAGGGGTTGGGTTGCTCACAAGGCAGGGCGAGATTGTCAGGAACCACGTGTCGCTGGTGCCAGCTGTGTCCTCCCCTGGGATACTCTACCTACCAGCCCATGCACAAAGGCCCAGCACCATCGTAGTTCACACTAAGGTCAGCACCACATTTCTCCCTCTGCTTCCCAATATCAGACAAAAACCACCGGCACATACAGTGGTGACAGGCTGTTTTCCCATGACTGCTGCTGCTCCTTCTTGCATCAGGGAGAAGTGGAGTAAACCTCTAGGCACTGTGCATGTGAGACTAAGCCTGATGATTCTCACATCAACAGGGGAGGGAGTCACTGGAGAACATTTTTCAAGAGAATCAAAGACTAGATGGCTCCATGGAGTCTGAAAGCCAACAGCAGTTTCAGGGTCCAGGTTCAAGCAGAAGAAAAGTGACAGTGAGTGACTGTTGCTAGTGGCTGCTAGAAAGCACTGGTTTATAAACTGTGGCTGCATAGAAACTAGTTATACGCACCTTGCAGTGTTAATTCAGTGTTGGAGGAAAGGACTCAGGAGGTATGACGAAGGGTGTCAGTCATCTGAGGATGATTAGCAGAGACCCTCCTTGTTCTGGCAGAGTTCAACATGTTAAAGCTTGTGATTAGCAAGATCTTTGCAAAAACTGAAGAAGTGTGTGTGTTGCAATCAAAGGCCACAGCCAGTTCTCATGATAAAAGCTTTATCACCTGTACGTTGTCCAGTTTTCTACTAATCCATTTATCTTCCTCAGTAACTGTTTAAGCAAAACTTTCTCTAGGCAGCTTACATCAAGATGCTGTGCTTTGGCTTGGCTTTAAGACTACAAATGTTGTTTAAACTGCCTAATTTGTAAATTCTCCTTTGAACAGTGTGCCCAGTTCAGTCCATTTGTTGATGAGCTCACCGACTACACTACAAAAAGCATCCTTGCAACACCCATCTTGAATGGCAAAGATCTAGTTGCTGTCATTTTGGCTATTAATAAGCTGAACGGCCCATTCTTCACCAGCTCTGATGAAACAGTAAGTGGTCAGTAGCTCTGTTTCTATCAAGCAGTTGTCACTTTCGCTATATAACGTGGATTCCTCTACACTAGGGATGTCTGTTTTACTGAAGCATCATGGGTGCAGATTTCCCTACAGGGGACTCAGTCTGCAACAGATGAGGCTTATTATGAGGATGCTTATCTCAGAAATCTTTCAGGGAAGTTACAGTGGGATAAGCCTTATCTCACACTGATGCAAAGCAAAGCATTTATCCAGGGGAATTACCATGACGTTGCTAAGGTGGTGTTATGAAATCCAGTATACACAAGGCTGCTACTGCATTTGACTCAATCTCATTGTTTGCCTTTTCAGCTTTTCCTGAAGTACTTGAATTTTGCCTCCTTAAACTTGAAAATTTATCACCTGAGTTACCTTCACAATTGTGAGACTCGAAGAGGCCAGGTAAGACCAAAAATGCAGATTGGGCTATATCTCAAAATCAAAACCAGTTTTTCTGGTTTCAAAAATGTAGCTGATCTTCTTCAGAGGTTTGTGCCTGAAAAGCAGAAAGAAAAAGGTGTCCTCAACAGCTTTCAGATACTGCCCCTTCCTCCGAGTACCCCATTAGTCTCTCTGTCTGTTGCTCTTGGCAAAACTTCAGGAGCTGAGGCAGTGGCACCACCTTCGGCAGGACTGAGCTACAGAAGTTTTGTTGAATTCAGGCTATGAAACACTCCTAAGGTACTTAGCCACTTCAGGCAGCAGCACTGAAAAATCTCCCAGAACAATTAAGAATGCAGTATTTTTTCCTTATCTGCTTATTAAAAACGCTATAGAATTTCTTCTTAGTAACAGTAAAATGATTCTTATATGCCTGTTCTATTTGCCTCCTTTAGTAGAAATTAATATAGATGATGGATTTACTGTATTTTGAATGGAACCAATTCAGACACCATTCTTTTCCGTGGTTTGTTTTGTGAAAGAACTCTTGAATTTTCTGGGACGGACGTGAATCCATGCAATCACTTCCTGCAGTGGACAACTGGTTGTCATTGAAGAGGACGTGCAATTGAGACTGTGTTTCATGGCAGCCATTTTTTCATCTCCAGTGAGGGTTCCCATGGGGGATGAATGTCTGTTTCAGCAAATGGATGCAGAATGAAAGTTTATTTCTGAAGCTTTAGGATGACATTTACAATTACCAATTCATCATCTCAAGTTCTCTGTCTAATTCTTTGAGCAACCATGAAAAAAAGGAATGATGGTCAGGTGACAGAGCCATCTATCAATGCTGAGTAATTCAAATAAGGTAGAATTAGCTAAGGTTTATTCCTCTTGTGGACTTAGCAGTAATGCAGTAGAGGTTGAGTAGGACTGGGGGAGGCAAGAAAGGGGTCAGAAGGCAAAGTGGATACCCAAGACATGAAAGGTCTAATGCCGCCTGCAGGGTGCTCTGATCTGAGCTTGAACCCAGGAGTCATGTGTTCATATATCATAACTGTGTCAGCAGGTCCTACATAAAGGGGAAAAAGGAAAACAAAATGCACGACACACTGCCAGTTCTACCAATTGTTCAACTGGCAGGTGTTTGGCCATCTAGAACCAAACGCCTGTGCGTTAATACTGTTCATTGCTTTAGACTTAAAAGTACCTAAGTACAGATTGAGCAAACGGCATTCTTGAAGATAGTCTAGGATTTCAATATTGCAAAGTCCCAAGCAAAAAACCTTGGATACTGTAAGTAAAATGGCTTGTGCAAAGACAGTTTGGTCTGCTTGTGCAGACTCTGTAAGGGTCTTATCAGAAGACCACATAACATTTTGCCAGACTTCTTTAAATCATTCTATGAACTGGCCTTTCTTCAGGTGTTTCTTTCAATCCTTTTCACTGCATTTGAGGCTGTAAGCCTTATTTATTGCACACTGCAAAACAGCAAAAATAAGCCTTTGCCCGTTTTCTGCTAACAATTTGTATGGCAACAACACTATCTTGTCTCCTGAATGCTGAGAGGCCGGTGGCGTTTAGGACCTCAGGCTCTACAAGAGTGGCAGAGCTTTCCTATGTCATGGGCTAGAAACAGACAGATGCAGGTCAGAGTCGTGACAAATATCTACTAGCCCCAGTGAATTGGCGAGGCACACTTTTCCTGACTGCGACCATGTAGTAGTGCATCATGTTCCAAGCATGGGACCAGTCAGCTTCAGGTAGCAGCTCTCAGTGCTTCTGAAGCACTGCCACTGATGTCTCCTGGGCTCGAAAAGCAAAGCACTCAACCAGATACAAGCACGCAGGCACTAGTCCTAGTGAAAATGCTAGGCATTTTCATAGATGGCTTCCTTACCATTTCAGAAACGATGAAGTTTTCCCTTAGGCCCACAAAGACCCTCTTTTTTCTACCAGAAATATCCACCTAATTCACTGCATAACCTCCATTTTTACAAATGAAACAGCCTATCAGCAACAGCTTTCTTAAGGATACATCCTCACAGCATGGCGTGGGGAAGAGGGTCATAGGCTGATGCGCACACAAAACAGCTGCGCAAAGGCTGTAAGGAAAGTGTTGATTCAGATATTTCCAGCTCCAGCCTCTAGACTTTGCAACCCTAGTGTTAACTACGTTTGTATGCAAGACTTTGCATATGGATATAAAATGTAAGGAGGCCAGTCTATTTGTTTGGTACCACTGCCTTTGTAAGACTGGACTTCAACATAGTACTCCATAACTGTTCCTCAGAGTGCATTCTTCCTTTGTAATTCCCAGTGTGAACAAGCAATGTTTTTACATATTGCAGTGCATATTGCTGTTGCACTTTCAGGAACTGTAGTATAAAAAGTAAAATAAAGTTTCCTTGTTAATGCAAACATGTTTGTGAAGTCCAGCTTTCAAGGGGAGGCTGTGTTTACATTTGTTTTTTATCCTGCAGGTGCTGTTGTGGTCAGCTAATAAGGTTTTCGAGGAACTGACAGATATTGAGAGGCAGTTCCACAAGGCTTTCTACACAGTGAGACCATACCTGAACTGTGACAGGTACTCAGTAGGCCTCCTGGACATGACGAAGCAGAAGGTAAGTGTTCGCCTATGAGCTCTATGTCTTTCTGCATTACTGCTATCCACTGATGGGTGATTTGTGGAGATAAGGTTTGTTGGGGCAGCCAAAGTCCAAGCTAGATTTAAGTCATTATTCCTGCTTTGTTTGCCATTTTTTCTTCCATTGTACAAATGAAAAACCTGGGATAAAGAAAAGAGGGGGAGAGGAAAAAGCTTATTACTGGACTGTCTGAAGAGCCAGAGGCTAGGAAGACAAAGTAGGGGCAAATGTGTCTGACCATTAAACAGCAATCCTGGTCAAAGCCTGCAATGCAAGCACAGCCTCACCAAGTCTGTGGATGCCAGAAATATAGTGAGATGCTTGTGGAGACATCCAGCAACAAAGAAGCCAACCTCTTCAAGGGCTCATCCATATGAATATTATCTGGCTTTTAGATGAAATTTGGTTTCATGAAAATGCAAACTGACAGAAGCTAAGTTACTTATGCAGCTCTGATTAGGTCTGATTCTTTGCAAGCTGAATGACAAGCTTTATGTGAGGGTTACACGGCAATCTTTTCTTAGGAGCCCTGCTTTACTCCATGGTCAGTCTGAGGTTTACCATTGACTGTTCTCCATCATATTGCCGGAGCCTTCATAGCACTCAGTCTTGCAAAGAGACTTATTAGAAGATCATTAGTGTGGTAAAAACTCTTTGGTCAGCATTGTGTATTATATTATGTAGCCTACCTTTAGCAAGGTAGTAGATCAGCCCTACAGCCACACTCTGGAAAATGAAGCACACGGAAAATACTGAAATAGCTCCCTGTTCTGTGAGTAGAGCCCTCGCTGATCGCTGAATGAAGTGGAGTCCTCTGTATAAGCAGTATATAGCCACATACAGGCTTATAATGCACCTGACACTTCCTGATTTAGATACACCATTCTGCTGCCTAACATTGATCTAGCCATGTCGTTCCATGCCCTGTTTACAGAGTACCAAAACCAGCATGGTGAAGCAGCAGTCGCTCTGAGATTTGAGGCAGAATGCACTTTTCCACTCTAAATATACTTCTTTCATTTGAAAAACAGGAATTTTTTGATCTGTGGCCAGTCCTACTGGGAGAAGTTCCCCCTTACTCAGGACCTCGTACTCCGGATGGCAGAGTAAGTGATGATCAGATTTCTCGAAGTCTCTCTTGTCTGGCTAGATCATCTCACCACTAGTTTTAACACTGCTCTTCTCTTTATTTGTAGGAAATAGTCTTTTACAAAGTCATTGATTATATATTACATGGAAAGGAAGAGATTAAAGTCATCCCGTAAGTGCCCAGCCTGCTGCCACTGTTTGTGTGTGCTTGGTACTGACACAGAGTGCAGCTAAAACAAGGGTTGTCCCTGGTTTACAGGCATTCATAAGGAGATAATGCAAAGGACCAGTCAAAAACTGAGTAAGAAGCCTGAATATAAGCTAGTGCTTTGACTCACATTTCTGTGGGACAGAGATTTCTTCCAGGGCAGTGGGATCCTGGCTTGTAAGCCAGGCTCCAAGAGTCACTGCAACAAGTGATTTTTTATATGCAGGAATGAACTGCTTGACTGCCTGCAGCTTTGCCATTCTCTGTGCCAGGCCAAGGCACCACTCCTCCTTGATGCCTTCACTGTGACAGTGGCTGAGCCCATCCAGCTTGCCTTGGTGTTGAGGCATCTGTTGTCCCAGCCCTGCCTGTCACTCCTCTGGTACCCTTCTGGCCACCCGTGATCACTCCTGTTCCCCTGTCTGTCCCCCATCTCCCTTGCTTCTCTCTTCTCCTCTAGTCAGCCTGCCTCAAGGTTGTCTCTGACCTTTCCTCCTCTCTTGACCCTACACTGAGACCCCCTCCTTCTGAAAACCACCCTCTCTTCTTGCCACTGAATTTTTCAGAGGTGCCTTGGGCACCATTTCACCTGGGCACTGAGAAGACTTCATCCAACAAACCACTCTCTCCTCTGGTGGTTTAGCTATCCGAACTACTACTTCTGTATGACGTCTCTCTCTCTGCTCTCCCCTCTCTTACTATAAGGTGAGAAAGGAAAAGCAGATGGCTGCACTTGCAGGAGCTGGTGAGAGACCACCCCTCTGATCAAGCTTCCTAGCCCATCACTAAGAGCCCAGCCAGGTCCTTCCCCCCTCATACATCTCCCTTGCATGTATGGATGTACACAAGCCCTTCACCTCCTCAAATGCCTTCTTGCGTACCCCTCCACATCCCTCAGCACTCTCATTCTCCACCTGTGTGCACCAGTGTAGGATGTGGCTAACTGTCAAGTGACTGACAAATCTGACATAGCAGAAATTTTGCCCAGTTCTTGTCACAGCACTTTGCATTGGTGTGCATCAGCTATCCACCTTCATGCTTCAAGAAAGGCTCCCATTACTTAGATACAGTAGTGGTCAGTCTGGCTGGCTCTGTTAACCAGAAACTTTCTTTTATCTTTCTCTATGCTGTAGCTCTGAAACACGACCCCCCACTGCCAGGAACAGTTTTTTCTCTTAAGTCAAATACTCTGCAGACAGTGATATTTTATGTGCTAATCTGTACTGAATCCTTGAAGGAAAATATTTATTTATGTGAAAAATCTATGCTTGCACACATAGGTCCTTTGAAAGTAACAGGAATGCTTAGTAACTGAGAGTGAAACATGTATATGTGGATTGCGCAATCAGCTGGATACATTTCAGCTCCAAGAGCATCATCGTCCTTCAATAAATGCATATCCTTAATTGCCCTTTTGCATTTTTCTTTCAATCAGAAATCCTACCCCAGATCACTGGGCACTGGTTACTGGACTGCCAACATATGTGGCTGAAAGTGGATTTGTAAGTATATAGCTTGGGCTCCATTAAGGCTTTCTGAAATGAAGTCTGACTGATGCTGCTTTTCATCAGTTCAGTTTTTTTGGTTTGGTATTTAAACTTCCCAGTCCATAAATTGTAAAATGTATATATATATTTTTTTTTGTGATCCCCTAGATTTGCAACATTATGAATGCTGCTGCAGACGAGATGTTTAACTTTCAGGTAATGTGAACTTTTCCAGTTCTGCCAAGGATTCTACTTTGCTTACAGAAATGTAATTTACAGTCAATATTAGGCACACAAAAATTTCTTTAGCCAGAGGTCTTGATGTAAAATGAGATTGCTGCTGTGCTTAGAAAACACATTAAGTACATGGTGTCTTTCTGCTTGCTATTGCTTCAAGGAGGGTCCTCTAGACGAATCAGGATGGACTGTCAAAAATGTTCTCTCCATGCCAATAGTCAACAAAAAGGAAGAAATTGTTGGTGTTGTCACATTTTATAACAGAAAAGATGGGAAACCATTTGATGAACAGGATGAGACCCTCATGGAGGTATAGTTCCTTGCTGTGGCTGGAAGTCATTCGTACAGTTGAGAGAGGTCACTTTTCCCCATTGCACCCCTGCAAAACATTCCCCAGTGTTCTGCAGTGAAGTAAATTTCTTTGTTGCTTGTACAGGTATTACACAGTAGCTTGAAACTTTTGAAAGTAACTAAATGAAATGATGGGTGTTCTTGAGTTTTGGAAACCCAGCTGTGTTCGGATCATTTTGTTTCAGCATGCTTAGATTAGACACCTAGCCATGAGCAGCTATGATGTAGTAACACGGCCATTTTGACCTGTGTTCAGATACAGCCAGGCAACTCCCAAGAGAAATTACGCCGAAGTAATCTGTGAGGCTGTGATACAAAGTGTAGCCATCCTCTGAATTTACCACAGCAGCTTTAATCAAAACCTTTTTATTAAAAGCCTTTAATCAAAGGCTGAGAAATGCTTCTATGCTAGTTTCAGTCCAATGCAAACGTCCAAGTCTTGGCATCCATTATTGACTAGAGAATTTCCTGAATTAGACTTCTGCTATCAAACAAAATGACCAAGCAAAAGTAAATAAACAAATAAAAATAAAAACAAAAAATAAAATAAATCAGTTTGAATTGGCCACTGAACGGCAAAAAAGCTGCGTGCAAACACTGAGTGTGAGTAAACAGATGTGAAAGGTGACAAGACTGTCTTGCTCTCCCTTGATAGAAGGGTTCCAGACCTGCCGTCATGGTTGTGACACCTGCCTTTCCATAGGTATGGAGTACTATACTGAACACTTGTAACAACTCATAAGTAGCTTTCTATATGCTAAACTGGACAGACAGTCCTCAGACCTCTGCGATAGGTGCTCTTGAGACCTAGGCAGATCCATCAGCTGGCGAGCTGCTGTGCTGAAGAACAAGTAGTGGTTGGGAGCAAATACATGATTGCTCATTGCTAGATTTGGGCCAGAGTAGAGTTGATTTTCTATAAAAATATATTGTGTGCTTGTTATTTTTCTGTGTCTTTAAGGAACAGAAGCTTTGGTTACTTCATTGTTTCTCATTTTTTCTCCTTTCCAAGTCCCTGACACAGTTTCTGGGTTGGTCCGTACTCAACACAGATACGTATGATAAGATGAACAAGCTGGAGAACCGGAAGGACATTGCCCAGGATATGGTGCTCTACCACGTGAAGTGTGACGAGGATGAAATTCAGGATATTCTGGTAATGCCTTGCAAAGTGCAGCACAGCCATGAGCATACCAGCCTGGCCTGTGAGTGAAGGCCTGGTCAGTGCCGAACAGCTGCTGTGTCTGTGGCCACAGGTCTCCCATACCACAGAAATGCTTCCAGCCACCACAGTGTGGAGGCCGCAGCCACGCAGCATGTACTGCACAGTGGCAGAACAAGTCTTTATTTTGACTTGAGGCCGATTGTGGCCTGCCCTCCCCCTCGGGATGCTGTGCTGGGTCCTTTCTGTTTTTCTCAGCAAAGCCAGCCCTGGAGGCGGGCTGAAGCAGAAGCTGCTCAGGGCAGGGCTGTGGGGGGCGAAAGGGGAGCTGATTTATACCCCAAAATCTCCCTGGTGCAGAGGACATGGAGTTACCAAACCCAGCTGGGACACTGCAAATTTTATGGGGGAATTTTTGCAAGTGGAGGAAAACCAAGCCAAAATCAATGAAAGGGAAAACATTTCTCCAAGGAAGAACATGTTGAAAGACCAGAAATAAAAGTGACATCTGGGAAGAAAACATGATTTGCAAATGAGAGCTGCCTCCCATAGGTCCACCCTGGATTGCCCCAAAGCAGCACAGCACAGTCTTGTGGGATACAGTAGTCAGTGTAACATGTCCATGCTCTTTGCAGCCAACACGAGAAAAGCTGGGGAAGGAGCCAAATGAGTGTGAGGAAGAGGAGCTGGCAAGTATCCTGGTAAGGGCAATGTACTGCTGGAATTGGAACTGCTGGCAAGCAAATATTGCCTGGGTGGAGGCAGGGAAGAAATGCCCATATTGGCACACCAGTACACACCGACAGGGCCCCTGATGAAGGGTGAAGGTGGAGCACGCCCGCCCTTCTTGTGCTGTGTAATATGAGGTTATTATTACCATGTAGCAGAGAATGCCTTCCCAGCTCCCAGGAAGCACCTGCTCTGTGCCTCTTTATCTCAAAGGGTTCAAAGGCCATCTGGGAACACATCAGCGGCCTTGATCTATCATAAATTTTTTTTTTTCACCAGAGCAAATAAGGAACTTTAAAACTTCTCCTGTAAAACCTCCCAGGTTCGGAGTCTTCAAACTACATCAAGTCAAAAAGAAGGGTGCTTAACAGAAAGCAAGCAGTATCTCTTGTGCCTGACCAAAAATGCTCTTCCTCTTTCCCCACTAACAGGGTTATCATGACAAGCTGCATTTTACTCTGTTTGTGTGTCATATTCTAAAAGGGAAAGTTCCCACCAATATCAGACTGATAATATTTTATTTAGCAAAACCACTTCACAGTGTTTCTAGGGTCAGCATAAATATCACAGCAACAAACCATTCCACCTCTTTTGCAGAAAGAAGAACTCCCAGAGCCCACCAAGTTCGAGATCTATGAGTTCAGGTTCTCTGATTTTGACTGCACCGAGCTGGAGCTGGTGAAGTGTGGCATTCAGATGTACTATGAGCTTGGTGTGGTGAAAAAGTTCCAGATCCCACAGGAGGTAGGAGCTGGCAGTGCCCGGGGACCCCCAACTTGTCTGGTGCCCACAGGCACAGGACGGCCAGCAGCTCACAGAGCGGGCAGAGGTCTGGGCTGCCGCAGGCTTGTAGGCAGATGGGCGTGTGTCCTGAGCCCCCTCACCCCACTGAGCGCAGGGAACCCCTTCTCAAAGCCTGTGGTGGCTGCCGTGGGTTTGGAGCTCGAAGCCGGCTGCTTCTCCTCTGGACAGTGGTAGGAAGCAGAGCACACTACCTGCTACAGGTATGGGTCTACACAGACGCGGGCTGCACCATCCAAAAACTTGCTTAAGGTATTGAACCTTACCCGACCCCAAAGCCCCCGATTTGCAAATTCAAGCCTTTTGCCACAGCCCGTGCCCCCGTCAGACCCTGTACACGGGCGTGTCGGCTGCCCTGCGGCTCGCCGAGGGCTCTGTCCGCGCCTGCTGTGAGGTTTATCTCCATCTCGTGGGGCCTGCACGTAACCGCACGCGGAGTTTTCAGCCGGACATCCCTCGCCCCGGAAAGGCAGGCTGGAAAGTAGCAGGGAAACGAAGGGCTCTGCATGGGAATTACCTCTGTGCTTCTTACTTATGGCACGAGTCA
This sequence comes from Chauna torquata, assembly GCA_013399475.1. Taxonomy (NCBI): domain Eukaryota; kingdom Metazoa; phylum Chordata; class Aves; order Anseriformes; family Anhimidae; genus Chauna; species Chauna torquata. Next base: position 151,031 of record VXAL01018913.1, read on the forward strand.
ATGCAAAAAGCATTCAAAACGTCTGCTCTGGACTAACCAGCTCCTGACATAGACGTGAAAAACAGTCATTCTTTGCTGCTCCTCTGAGCAGCTGAGATTTAAGAAAATGAATACTCATCCATGATTTATTCCCTCGTCAATGAAGAAAACTTCCTTAGCTACAAGAGACAGTACACATGGAGAAGTTGAACACAGAGGAAAAATCCCACTCTGTTATTTAATGCCCTACATTGTAACTGTGTAGGTGATATATTCTACCTCTCTAGATCTGTGGAACCATCTCTCAAAAAGCAACTTACCAGTACTAGTAAGTCAGCAGACATGGAAGGGACAAGTCTTACTAATGACAACACATCAAAACACAGAAGTTAAATAAATTCACAAATACTAAGAGCAAATCTCTTTCCCTCCAGACTTTGCTGTTTCTCATTTCTCTCACAGACATCTCTCTGGTTTTATTTTTCTTAAGACTGGAGAAAGATGTAAGAAAGCAGTGAGCTATATTTTAGTCACCTCCACTTCAGCACACCATGAGACCTTGCTATAACAAAACTGCCAGTGAAGCCTGACAATATTACATTTTCTGATTCCTTCCTGGGGCCATGTCTGAACCTCATCCGTGACTTCCATACGTGGTCTTTGCTCCAAGAGCAACAGCTACCAGCTTCAATCACAAGTCAGCTGGCACCACACAAACTAATACCCTCTTCCCCAATTTGCAGGTTCTGGTAAGGTTTGTGTACTCTGTCAGCAAAGGCTACCGGAGGATCACGTACCACAACTGGCGCCATGGCTTCAACGTTGCACAGACCATGTTCACACTCCTCATGGTAAGGTAACAGCACCCCAATTAATTCTGTGGCATGGCTTTATCTGCAGAAAGTCTGGTGTTGCACCCTGGAGAAGTGTAGGACTCCCTTTGAATCTTGTTTTGGGATAAGTTTGTCACTCCTAGCACATTTTCTGCCAAATGAGGCCTCCATTCACCTTAAGTGACGAGCCTGTGCATTACCTTGCAAGCTGTGGTTGACAGTACCCAATGAATGGAGCTTGTCACTTCTCATAGGCACAGAGGTGCACAGCAATGAGGAGCCTCCTGGTTAACCTTTCGGCAGGGTAGGGGGACGGACTGTGGGACTCCCCTTCCTCCAGTGGTTTCTAACAGTAGCAGCCAGATTGGCGTTGGCTTGGACGAAGACAACCTCACATTTTCCATTTGCAGGCAGGACAGCCTTGGGTGTAAGCCTGTTGCTAGCATGAGCATGGCAAGCGCCATTGCTCTGTCTGGGTGGCAGGAGACCCACAAAGGAAAACAGGCACCAGACATGCTCCATGCCAGCGGCGGGTCGGCCCCTTGGCCCAGTGCAGAGGGCATGCCCTGCACACCTGGCAGCAGAATTACACCTGCCTCCCCCAGACCACCCTTTGGGCAGTTCGGCTCAGAGTCCCTGTTGGCCAGAAAGACGCAGAGTGTTTTGTGTCCAATGAGCGGAGGGGTGGTTATCAGGGTGCAAGTGTCCCGAGGGCACGAGGCTGCTATAGCAATGAGTAGCCAACATCGCAGGTGGGCATTGAGCGCGCACACAAGATGCACATGCCTACTTGAGTCTGAAGTGTTTTGTTTCCAGCTGCTTCCCCATTTTAACATAAGTGTACCATGTGTTGTACATAGCTTCACAAATATTTTCAGTTTTCCTGGACTGTTTCAGTATGGAGATCCCCAGCACAGAGCAGCCACACCCCAGTACCTTTTCCTATAATTGATACTAACGGATGGCATGCAAATTCTCACCCTCCAGACTGGCAAACTGAAGCGGTACTACACAGACCTCGAAGCCCTTGCAATGGTAACTGCTGCTTTGTGCCACGATATCGACCACAGAGGAACCAACAACCTGTACCAGATGAAGTAAGCACTTTTCCTGCCACTTCCATGCTTTCCCAACCACTTGATGCTTTTACATGAAGTGGGGTCAGCCTGTGATCACACCAAACTCCTGCACAGCTCTGTTATACACAGGACAACAACCTTCCTTTGCAAGCAACTTCTCTTTTCAGCTGCCAAGGCACTTGGGTTTATTCCTCGGCCAGTGAGGAATCCGAAAGTTTGCAGTGCTCACTGGAGCATGCTTTACCTCCTAGCAGTATGGCCTTGGCTGTTTGTTAAAACAGCTCTACATTGCTGTTACAGGGTGGGCCAAGTGAGCGCAGGCATTTAGTAGCCTGAGCATCACAGGCCACTCAGGATGCTACCGGGAGCATCCTGGACTTACAAAGCCTGCTTTTTGCTGGAAGGTATCTGTGCAGAAAGCACCACACACGGCGCTGCCCTCACCACCTGCAGAAACCTAGCACCTCTGAGGATGCAGGTGCTGCTTTGAGTAGGTAGTTACCAGCTTCAGAAAGAGAGCTGCGTGATTTCACTGGGCAGTCAAGCCTCTCTTGCTGGCTTAAGGTAGTGTCAGATCACAGCTCTTCTGTGATGCTTGCTGGCTGTACTATCCAACTGATTTCTGGAGCCTTTGGAAAACATAAGTGAAGCTGGCTGCTGTTTTGTGGATATGAGAGGGTCTTGCTCTTTGGCTAGGGAAGTGTCCAAGGGCTGCTGTTTTTCCTGTTTCTGTTACCAGATGTCAACATGTAAGGAACTAAACAAGATTACTATGCTGAGCAATAACAGTCCTGTCATAAACAATATTTTAGGTGAAGTTCACAGATGGAAGAATATTTTATATGGTGTCTATATAGCTATAAGCAGAGTCACAGTCTGTTACCAGTTAGACTCAAGTTGTTAGCTATTAAAAATATTACTCTTAAGCTTTTTATAAAATGAGTTGAACTTATATGTGTGACAAATATCAGTTGGGACACTTTTTTTTTTTTTTCTTTTTAAAGTACTATACTAACATCTTCAATTTTTTCTTTGCACAACCAGATCTCAAAATCCTTTAGCTAAACTTCACGGATCCTCGATTTTAGAGAGGCATCACTTGGAATTTGGAAAGTTTTTGCTCTCTGAAGAGGTTTGTAATGAACTGTAATGTAAGGTCCTGAATAATTTACTTTCAGTGAAGCTTTTCAGCAAGAAACACCATGATTCTCAGCTTCTGCAACCCCTGTGCCCAGAGGCTTAGCATAGGATCTTTCTCTGCTTTGGATTTCTGAGGGCCTGCAGCCACCTCACCCCCTTCCACCTCCAAGTGCTTTCTGCTCACCAATGACCAAAACTCTTAGGTTTCCTACAAGAATGGCTTGGTTTCTTCAGAAGCCTTATCATTAGCCCTGTAGGAATATGTTAAACACAGGATTGTCCTCCTGTAGCTCCTCTGGTAGGACCAAGGCCGATGCACTCCCCCAGTTAACTTTCTGGATCAAGCAAATTCCTGTTGGGGTGAGGGGACATGGTTTAGGCGCAGAGTGTATATCAAGCTGCAGAGCACAGAGGGAGACTAGGCACCAACAGATGGTGAACTGGGCTCACAGCCCTTGCACCTCAGGGGAGCAAGCTGCAGCTCTTAGGAAAAAAAAAGCACAATTTGAGAAAGGGGGATGCCCAGTAGCTCCCAGCAACACTGTGCTTGGATTCTGCAGCTTCCTTTGCTTGTTTTCCAGTCTCTGAACATATGCCAGAACCTGAACCGGAGACAGCATGAGCACATGATTCACCTGATGGAAATTGCCATTATAGCAACAGACCTGGCACTGTACTTCAAGTAAGTCGGTCACATACACTGTAGGTGAAGGGCAGGAAGCAGCTGGCTCTGTACAAAGACAAAACATGATGCTTTGCTCTGAGAAACCCTCTGTGTAGCAGTCCTCTTCACAGACACTGCCTCCAGAAGGCTCCTTTTACTGCTGATATCAGAGCTGGTGGGGAGAACTCAAATTGTACAGAAGAATTTTGAACTTTTATTAATTATTAGATCACAAATATGACTTTTAGGCTTGTATTTCCAACAAGACAGCGCTATATGTCCCCCTAACAGAAAGACAGATATGGCTTTTTTTTTTTTTTTTAACCTAGCACTTCAGCACTAAAAATACTCATTAATGGTCAATGGCCTGGCCTGGGCATCATTAACTCTCTGCGACAGCAGCATGACCTAAATAGTAAGTGGTCCATTATAGGTGAATATGAAGTTCATAGTCTATTTCATACCCAAAAGCCAAAAATCCCCAGCACCATAGAGCTTAATACATTGACCTCCTGGGGCATAAGGCTGGAATTCAACAACATATGACATCCTAAGTAGCAAGGAGCTTTCAAAACATGTTTTCAAAATACAGGGCCAAGACCAGAGATTGCTTCTGTGTTTTACGCTGAGGAATGGTTACACAAAATATAAATAGTCCAAGAAAAGTAGAATATGAGGAAGGGCCTAAGACCCAGTCCTCTTACTTTGCTGCTGTGTGGTTATATGGCAGCAGATACCAGTACTTCCCTACCATGTGGGAACAAGCTGACCTTTGCCATCTTTGGCCTACAGTCTGTAAGTGAAGGCTTGATTTAGATGAGGTTCCAGGCAAAACAGTATGGACACAGCATGTATGTAGTCTGTTTGTGAATCTGGCCTAGAAGTCTTATTTGCTAGCATTGAACCCGCAAATTTTTCATGATTTCACACCACTCAAAATGTGGGTGTGTTGTATATAAACCTCTCCCCAGAATTTTATATACCTATATTTAGGTATATAAATAATATTAACAAGGCCAGACTGAGTTTATAAAGACAAATAGTCTTACAAATACTCCAACACCTGGGCCAGCTCTATGTTTCTGGAGGCAAAAAAGCCTTATTGTATTGTCAACAAAGCCAGAAGCATTTCTCAGCTTGTATGACTTGCAGTAGCACATACTTTCAAACTACCTGCTCAGGTCTCTCCATTACACTTATTTTTCCTTTAAGCCATTTCCAATACTTTCTCCTGCTTAACAGAACCAAGTGATGGTGCTTGGTTTTGTTGGGAGCTTCCTTGAGGACCTAACTGCCAGGACAACAACCACTGGAAACTCAGCCATCTATTTTTAATACATTTACTCCCTCCCTTTCTTCTTCTTCTCCTTGTTCTTCTTCTTCTTCTTCTTCTTCTTCACTTTTTTTTTTTCTTTTCTCAAAGAAAAAGAACAATGTTTCAGAAGATTGTTGACGAATCTAAGACATATGATAGCATGACTGCCTGGACTGAATACCTGTCTCTGGAGACAACAAAGAAAGAGGTTGTCATGTGAGTAAATCATCTCTTGAAGGGTTAATGGTGTGGTGGTGTTCTTCTTCCCAGGCTGACCAGGGGGAGTTGCAGAACATGCCCACACCCATGATATGTCCAATTTTACAAAGGATTTCTGTATTTTAGCAGCAATGGTTTCTAGCTAATATACTCCTCTGTTTTCGACTTCTAATGTGAATTGAGCAGGAAAAAAACCACGCTGTCATTGTGCAGTCAGTGCATTCTTGTGTTGTCCTTAGTGTGAAATCGGTATGTGATATTTTACTGTCCACTCACATCTGATCTTCTGGAGAAGCAAGAAAAACAAACAAACAAACAAAAAAACAGGAGAAAAAAGCTTGAGGTGGTCCTTGCCTGGTAAGTGACTGGCTTTGGGATGTCCTTTCTGGTCATGTACTCCAAACAAGACACAGGATCTGTCTCAGACCACAATGTATGCCACAAGCTGGAGCAGTCTGCAATGGCAGAGCAAAGGGAACCCAGTCCATGAGTGTTCTTCCTAACAGCAACCAGAGCTGCACAACGCTGGTGTTATAACTAGCAGAGGCTCTGCAGGACACATTGCACTGGCGATGAAGTGCACCCACAACTTCACTGTGGTCTGTGCTGTTAGGCCTCCATGGAAGACTCAAATGAGTTACTCCAAAGTCAAGAATTTCAGCCCAGCAGTGACTAAAGAGGTGAACTTCCTAGTGTCAGAAGCAAGCAGTTCCCTAGCACAAATCCATTTGTATCAAGAAAATAATCCTTGACATATGTCCCAGTCCAAGGCTGTTACAGCAACCCATCTTCTTTATCTACCATTTCAGCATGGAACTGGGACATGACACAGCATTGGATGGGGCATGGGCATCCTGAGCCTGAAAGAGGCAGGGTGAGGTCTCCAAAGAAGAAACTAATTTCTGTTCTGTTTTTAGGGCCATGATGATGACTGCCTGTGATTTGTCAGCAATCACTAAGCCTTGGGAAGTCCAGAGTAAGGTCAGGTGCTTGATATACTGTCAGATTTCTCTAGCTTATTCTTCAAAGTAATGCAAGTTTCTAAGCTGCCTGAAAGCTGAATCAAAGTTTCCTACTAAAACTACTGAAATGGCTTTAGTGTAATGATGTTTTTGATGGATAAATCAATCTTTAAGACTGAGGCTGTGAATTCTGTAGGTAATTTATGTTCACCAGGGGTGGGGGGTGGGGGGGAGGAAGAGGCAAAACAAAAGGAAAAAAACTTACAGTGGTTTAATTTCTTGGATTACAGTGAGAAGAGGTTTTTTGCATGACTTTTTTTTTTGCCTTTTTTTTTTTTTTCCCCCCCAGCAATACATGCTGTTTGGTCAGTTGTTTTATTTCCTTTAGGAGTTCCTTCCTGAACTGTACTCAATTCAATCAATTGCTAAGCAAGAGACATTAAAATTTAAAGGAAGGTAAAAAGAAATAAAGCATATCTTCCTGTTCAGCATGGGAAAAGGACAGCTGAGAAAGTTCTAATAGGAACCCACAACTCTGACCAACTCAGAAGCAAATCCTTGCAGGGGACACATTGGAAACATCTCTTAACAGATGAGAAGTGGATGAGCTCCTATGCTAAATGGGTGTTTGGGCTGCCACCACATGGATGCAAACCCACTGCCACTGCTGCCCTTCTCAGCAGAAATGCTGGGGCTGGGGCTGGATGTGAAGAGATGGAGGGGCTGGAAGTAATGTTTGCTTCATAGAGGAGACCTGAAGTGCATCAGCTAGAAAGCCAAAATCAGTGCTAACTTTTCTTTTTCACTCTTTGGCAATGCAGGTAGCTCTCTTGGTAGCAGCTGAGTTCTGGGAGCAAGGGGACTTAGAAAGAAGTGTCCTTCAGCAACAGCCCATTGTAAGTACCCCATGAGAGCCAGACAGCTCAGTTCAGAAAGCAGGTCTCAGCAGAGACCTACTGCAAGCAGTGATGCTTTCAGAGTGTTGCGAGTCTTCCTGAAGCTGCCGGGCTGGCTAAAATCTAACAGAAAAGTGGGCATTCAGATAGCGAAGACCCTTTGTGACAGAGCCTCTTGTCCAGTTCTCGTAGTTGGTTGGGTCCCATTGGCTGTGAACCAGCAAGGAGTTACTGTCCCAGTAGAGATTTTGCATTGGTCCCATACAAGAAAAAGGAAAACAAAATACCTACAACTTAGAGGAAAGTAGACTTTCCAATAAAGAGAAAAACTACAGTCACAAACTTTGTAGAGTCCAGAAATTATTTCTGGTGAGTGGAAGTGCTACAGAGCGGTGTTTCTTACCATACTTTTTTTCTGCTTTAATAACAAATATTTAAATTTGGCATTCAAAGAATCAAGAGTTATTCCTTGACATTACCTCCACCTGTGTGGCTTTTGTTTTCTTTAATCATAGAAACATAGAATATCCTGTGCTGGAAGGGACCCAGTAGACTTAAGCAGACTTAAGTAGACTCTCATATAACCCCTCTACCCACAGATGCATTCCAAGTGACATAGTAAGTGAAATGGCCTTATAAGAATATAATTTAATGTTCAGGTGTGTTTCAGAGAATTGAAAACATCTTCAGTGTTTTATAACACAATCCTGCTCTCAGGTATCTGGTTCAGAGGACCAAGGGAACAACTCTGTCACCCTCCCCATGATAGGCACTGAAAGAGTTGGCTAAAATTTCTGCTGAAACAGCAAAGGAAATGAGCCCACTCCATTCCTCTGCAGAAGAGGACGAGGGTTGTGATGGACAGCCTTTATGGACAGCGTGGTAGAGTGGCCAGGCTGACACAACAAGGCAGCTTTGGGGAGAAAAGAGAGGAGTGTTTTTCAATGCAGCATTCTCATAAATCGTGGCATGTTTGTGTCCTCCCCCAGCCCATGATGGACAGAAGGAAAGCCGCTGAGCTTCCAAAGCTTCAAGTGGGTTTCATCGACTTTGTGTGCACATTTGTCTATAAGGTAAGCACACATCCCATCCTTCTCAACAGGGGTTCAAGTCCCAGCTTCCAGGTTAGTCCCGGTGCAGCAACAACACTCAGGAGTGGAGGGGCAGGTAGAGGAGATGACAGCAAGAGGAATCCTATCTTGCTACCAGTCTCTCTTCTCCCACCTCAATGGAAAAAGAAGGTTTGGAGACGCCAGAGAGATCTGTGTCAGAGAAAAGCGTGGGATTGTCTGTGTATCCGATGAGAAGAGAGCAGCAGCAGCAGACGGAGCCTCTCGTTGCTGCCTCACCCCGGCACAGGGAGCAAGAGAGACCTGCTCCTTCCCCTCTGCCTTGGAGGGAAGGGCTTCCTCCTCTCACCAGCTGCCCCTCTCAGGGCTGCTGCAGCAGGGTCCCTCCTTGTGCCATCCGCATGCTCCCTGCTGAGCCATCCTGGCAGGTGAGGGGTTGGGGCCAGTCCCGGGTGTGATGGATGGATGGCAAGCGATACCTCCATGTTGCATTGTGCTGATGGGTGTGTTTTGATCAGGAATTTTCACGTTTCCATGAGGAAATTCAGCCTATGCTGGACGGGTTGCTTAACAACAGGAATGAGTGGAAGACTCGTGCTGATGAGTATGACGCAAAAATGAAAGCTCTGGAGGAAGAGAAGAAAAAAGAGGAAGAGAAGATGGCTGCACAGAAAGGTCAGAAACAACACAGATCGTTTCATTCCTAAATCAAAATAAGTTTATGCAATACTCTCCCAGATCTGCAGAAAGCTTTGTAGCCCCAGCACAGTCATAGAATCATAGAACCATAGAATGGCTTGGATTGGAAGGGACCTTAAAGATCACCTAGTTCCAACCCCTCTGCCATGGTTGCCCACTGGACCAGGTTGCTCAGGGCCCCATCCAACCTGGCCTTGAACACCTCCAGGGATCGGGCATCCACAGCTTCTCCGGGCAACCTGTTCCAGTGTCTCACCACCTTCTGAGTAAAGAACTTCCTCCTAACGTCCAATCTAAATCTCCCCTCTTTTAGTTTAAAACCATTCCCCCTTGTCCTATCACCATCAGCCCGTGTAAAGAGTCCCTCTCCATCTTTTTTACAAGCCCCCTTCAAGTACTGAAAGGCTGCAATGAGGTCTCCCTGAGCCTTCTCTTCTCCAGGCTGAACAACCCCAGCTCTCTCAGTTTTTCTCCACAGGAGAGGTGCTCCAGCCCTCTGATCATCTTCATGGCCCTCCTCTGGACCTGTTCCAACAGGTCCATGTCCTTCTGGTGCTGGGGGCCCTAGACCTGGATGCAGGACTCCAAGTGGGGCCTCACAAGGGCAGAGCAGAGGGGGACAACCACCTCCCTTGACCTACTGGCCGTGCCTCTGTTGATGCAGCCCAGGATGCAGTTGGCCTCTGTGCTGCAAGCGCACACTGCTGGCTCATGTTGAGCTTCCCGTCCACCAGAACCCCCAAGTCCTTCTCCGCAGGGCTGCTCTCAATGAGTTCTTCTCCCAGTCTGTACTTGTGTCTAGGGTTGCCCTGACCCAGGTGCAGCACCTTGCACTTGGAGTTGCTGAACCTCATTAGGTTCATGTGGGCCCACTTCTCAAGCCTGTCCAGGTCCCTTTGGATGTCATCCCTTCCTTCTGGTGTATCAACTGCACCATTCAGCTTGGTGACATCTGCAGACTTGCTGAGTGTGCACTTGATCCCACTGTCTATGCCACTGATAAAGATATTAAACAGCACCGGTCCCAAGACAGACCCCTGAGGGACACCACTCATCACTGGTCTCCACCTGGACATCAAGCCGTTGACCACAACTTTCTAGCTGTGGCCATCCAGCCAGTTCCTTATCCACCAAATACTCCACCCTTCAAACCCACATCTCTACAATTTAGAGATAAGGGCGTCACGTGGGACTAATGTCAGATGCCCAGAAGTCCTCAATCTTGTTCCACTAGCAAGGTTTAAAAAAAAAACTCCAAAATACACCTTGTCTTCAAGCCTGACACCAAGACAGGCTGTCAGAAAGGGCACCAGATCAGAAGCCGAGAAACCGAGGTTTGTGCCGAGAAACAAGTGGGACTACATGCAGCATGAGCTCCCATGCAGCTAGAGTTAGCAAGAAGGCCTTTGCAGTGTCCATAGGTCCCTGGAAAAGAGCAGGGACACATCCCTTTATACACAGGGGCTGTGGCTGACATGCTGTTCTACAGGTTGTGAAGCAGGAGGAGTCAAAAAAAGCTAACACACTCCTAGGGAGGACACCTGAAGAGTTATAGTTCATCCCATTTTTAGCCCAAATTAGGCAGCACCTTGGCAATTTATTTGGGTTGAATCAATTTTTCTTTTTTCTGTGGGCCCAGTCTTGGTAGCACTGAAGTCCATCATCAGCAGTGAGCACTGGACAAAACTTGCACTAATGTGTGCTTTATAACCTGAGGGCTGGTTTGGCTCTGGGAAAGGAGGAAGCAGAAGGCTCTCTGGCTGCCTCTCCAAGTCCCTGAACACAAGCCTGTCAGAACTTGGTGCTGCTGCTCCACAGAGGATGCATTTGAAAAGTCATCTTGTTCTAAGCTGGACCTCAACCAAAACAGTCCCTGGGGTGGACATTCCTCATCTGACACAGTTCAGAGGTTATTAGAGCTATCTAAATGCCTTATCTCTGTTTCATTATTAGTAAGTAATTTAAAACATAAGAAGTAAGTAATTTGGAAAATTTCTGAAGAGTTTTTTCCTAACTAAATAATCAGTATTTAAGTGAGGAAGGATTCTGCTAAGCCTAAAAGGGTTTCAAAGTAGCTTCACATGTACAATTACTTGTCATAGCAGGTATCTCTAGATATGGGTACTTCAGGTATTACATTGATCACTGGATAACTTACAAGTCTTAAAAAACTCCTGTGGTGACTGAGAAGAGATTCTAGGACATTTATGACTGTACTTTTAATTCTTTGTTTCTTTTTATGTGGCAGATGGAATAACCTGTAATGGAGGAACAGCTCCAGCTTCAAAAACCTGTAGTATACTTTAGACCTATTTCCAATGCAATATTCGACATCCAAAATGAGAATGCCCATGCTTTTAAAAAATAATAATAATAATCATGGCTGGCAAATACATTCCTGATCGGACTGTTCTGCTACTTTAATTAGGCTTATGAACAACCAGGGAAGGGCTAGATCTCGTTTGCCTTAAATGCATCTCTTCCTGATGGCGAGGAGCCCATTCTGCCCTGTCTCTCACTCCATTTAATGTACCTCATGTTGTCAGATGGCATGTGGCAAGTCAGAGCAATGTCTGGCCAAATAAATGAGGTTGCATGACTGCGGAAGAAAGATTTCTCCAGCACCGAAACACTTCAAACCCCAAAGCTGATAGGGCCAGCTGAATTCATATCCTACTCAGTACAACCCCATATGATTGGGCGTGTATGCAAGCATAGCCTGCAGAGTAGAAAAATTGAAGAACAGCTGAATTTACCATATCTAAGTCTGTATCTTTGAGGATATCAAAAACAAATCTGTGGATAGGGATAAAGTACGAAACTCTTTGAGCTGTTCTAAAAAGTTACATTTCCACGTGAATCCCAGGGACACTCACAGTGATAATAATTTTGCGTTCACTTCAAGAATTTAGATAGGTTGCTGCTCTAAAGCCCGAAGCCATGCGTGCAAGATCCAGTAACTGCATGATCCAGTAGCTGCTGTCTTCACGGGCAGGACCCACTCTGCATGCTAACCGAGGCTTTACTCTGTGACACGTGATTGTAAGAAGACAGCGTTATCACTACCCTTTGCAGCTCCAGTTGCGGTTACCCAAGCAACCTGAATTGTGGCACCTAACTTCATTCTGTTTTACCTCGTAATGCCAATGTTATTTAACGCAGTCCTCTTCTGAATGGCACCAGCCCTCCTTCCTTTTGTCCTTCTGTTCTGAGACTTCTGGTTTTCTCATTCCCCTCCAAACTTTGAAAGACTGATGACTTCCACTCATTTATTTCAGATAAAATTTAGCTTTCATGTTTATTAATGCAGCCATATTAGAACATTCAGTTACACTCTTGTAGTAGTAGACACCCTCCTCTGCTCCCCCTGCCCTCCCTCTCTCTCTGTCTCTCTGTCTCTCTCTCAGTGCATGGTGTATTAGCCATGTAACAAGAGTTCTATTTTGTGGGGATTTTATTCATCTTCTATTACTCCTGCTACCTTCAGTGCTTTTACCCTTCAGTAACTTGTTTGGCATTACAGAAGTACTGTAAGTAAAAGGAAAGTTATAGCCATAGGAGTATCTGGTGATCATTTATCCAGGTCCAAGTGTACTAAGCAAGATACAATACTCTATCGCTATGCAATCGTTGTGTGAGCAGCAAGTTGTCCTTCAGAAAAATACAGAAACCTGTGCACTTGCATGAAAGGTAAATATGCAGCTAGCAATTGCTTCATGCAGTATGTCTCAGCTTCATTAACGACCATGTAGGATGCTTTCATCACATAGCAGCACTTCCAGGACGCTAAGCCAAAGAAGTCATTGTCAGAAGCAGGCAAAACACCATGAGTTTATCTTCTTGTGGCATGGCAAGAAGTGGGTTTTGAACATCACCTCAAGCTACTGTACAGCTAAAAGTCTGCTGCTGAGGAAAGCTGTCTGTGACCTCAAACATTTTCCTGGAAATAAAGCCAAGAGCTAACTTCCTGCCCCGTGTGCTGGATGCTGCAGGCGAGGTGGGTGCCGCGGGTGGGTTTCTGGTGCTCAAAGGTGCAGGGCGCGGGGCCAGCTCACACAGCAAGGGCCGTGCTGGTAGAACCTGGGCTGAGAGGTGAAATATGCCTGCAGCGGTGTATTTTGGAGCGGGGAGGGCTGCATCCCCTGCCTGCAGCCCTGATTTCCACTTGTGGCACCTTGGGTGTCCCATGCAGAGCGCACAGAGCTCTGCTGTCCAAAGCCATTTCGTTGGACCATTTCAGTGCATCTGTGTTGGCTCCTCAGGATTTCTGCCTCCTGGGTGTCGTAGCCTTTCCCTCTCGGGCATGCTCCACCTCCTGCCATAGTGCTCCATGACGTTTTCTCACCACCAGAAAAGGAATTGAACTGGCTTCCTCCAACCCGTGTCCCAGCTGGCCCGCGGCTGACCACCCCTCATGCTGCTGTGGGAAGCCATGTGCAGGAACCAGCGGCAGCAAGAGAAACAGCAAGCCAAGACCGTTCCCTCCCCTTCCCCTTCTCCATCTCCTATTTCCGATAGGGTACAATCTGTAGGTAAAGGTTTTCCCAGCAGCTTAATCTCAGGGGGCCGCAGAGCTGCGCAGAGGCAGCATCCCCGCTGCACAGTCACCAGCAGCTTCTCCTTAGAGGGGCAAAACCTGTGGCAGGAGGAAGCCGAGACCCCAGCAGGTTGGCAGCACGCAGCGCGTCTGCCCTGGCGGAGCGGGGCGGGTGGCAGCGTGAGGCTGCAGTCCGAGACTGTCCAGCATCAAGGCACGGAGCTAGGGCTTGTCCTTCACTCGTGGTACCATGGGACAGGAGGGGACGGGACCCCGCTCTCGCCTGCCCGGTGGTTCATGCGGGGAAGGTGTTGGTGGCACGAAGAGGGACCAGGCGGCTGTCACTAGTCGGAGTCACAAACCCTGTGCCCCGCTGTATGCACCGTCATGGTGGGCTTGGAGGGCTCTGTTACACACAAGGACATGGAGGCTTTTCTGTTTCCTAAATTTCTTTGTTACAAATTACTATTGGTAAAGCAAGTATATATCACAAGTAACTACAAATTACCACAAGCAAAGCAAGTGTATACTAACGATCACTTATATGCATGCCTATATATATATATATATATAATTTCTAAGTGTTAGCACTACAGCACTCACCAAATTGCTCCCAGGAGTGGTGCCAGTTGATGATGGACAAAGCCTCACTGAGAAGATGATCCATGTTACAGAATCTGGAGCCAGCCAGCCCTGGCAAGGGTCCAGCCCATCCATGTCTCACATACAGAAGTTCACAGAGGTGGGCTCTCGGAGAGAAGCTACCTTTCTGGTAGAAAGTGAATCATTTTTATATCATTTGAGACACAACGGAGTATAGGACACCATCACCTGAGCAGCCAATAGATGTTACTAACTTCTATTTTTCACCTAGAATAGCCAATAGATGATACTGTTTTCTATTTTCTCAGGCCACTTTTGACTTTCTCAGACTGTTTTTTCTGTATTTCCAGCTACAGCAGTCAATAGCTGTTGCCAGTTCCTGCATTTTCAGACTATTTTCCACCTTTCCAGATGATTAGTTTGTCATCACAGTTTCTTGTTTTTGCACTTACTGAGGGCATCTCAGATGTGTCAGGTTCACAGACAAACAAGGATTCTTCAAGGATGCCAGCTGTGCTTCTCATGGATGCTCCTGGTTCTCAGGCTAGCAGACAACTCCTGTCTTCGTGTTTCCCATTATACTCAGGTTGCTTTCATGGTTGTTCCCATCAGCTGCAATGGCCCAGGAGGGGCAGCTGGTGAGAGGAAACCCTTCCCTCCCACGCAGAGGGGAAGGAGTGGGTCTCCCTCTCTCCCTCTCTGGAGGGCAGCCTGCCCTTCCTTTCTGCTCATCCGTGTCGCTCACTCGCAGTGTCTAGTACATGCCAAGTGTTTGAGGGGAACACTGACTTGCTTGTATTACACAGGCAGAGTTGTGGAACTTTTTTTTTTTTTTTTTCCCAAAAGAGTAGCATCTAACCACATAATCACTTTTCAAAAGATTAGGACTGCTGTCATTTCTGGTCAGCAACCCTTTACTAACAGATGTTTCTACATTTTGTTGCACAGTCACTACCACACCACTTGCAGTTTGCTCCCCTCTCAAGGTATTACCAGTTAGGCTAGGTGAAACACGGCATGGCTCCCCCTTGGCAGCTGGGAGCTGGCTGCCTGGGCTTCCTGGGCAAAGGGCAAGGAGGAGGGAGGGAAGGAAGGACCAAGAAACAGAGTTTTCCAGCATTTTCCCAGGCCTGAGAGAAAAGTGATGTATGGTGGAGGCTTTTGGTCATTGCAACAAAATTTCAGGGGAGGTCTGCTGGCCAACCAACCGCCCTGTTGAGTGCTGTTTTAGCTCTGCTGCTGGAATATCTGCCTACTGCCCGAGGGAGGATTTTCACCTTTGAATCAGCTCTCAACTCCAGTGGGAGAGCCTGGTTTGTAAGTGCCTCACTGAAGGAGCAAATGTGGACAGCATTTCGTTCTTGGTTTTGAAGCAAGGGAGGGAAGTTAACATACCTGTGAGACCGGAAGTGGAGGTCTCCTGGAGAGGAGCTAAAGGACGGACACAGAAAGCTGAGGTCCTGTCCTCAGCCAGTTCACATGGATCTGGAAGAAGTGCTCGCTGTCTTTTCCCCAGCCAAGATCTGACCTCAGCTAACGCCGGGAAATGCTGTTTTCCTGTCAGTGAGGCAGGATAGGAACAGTTGGATCTCCACTCAGCTTTTTGAAGGAAGAGACATTACTGAACTCCTGTGTAAGTGTTACTGTGGGGGAGTCAAGAGCCTCTACTGAATCCAGGTAAGATTTTATGGCTTGTGTAATGCTCCCTGCAGCCAGAAGATCTCTTTCGTGCTTTCTCCCCTGCCTCTGCCCCTTTCAACAAATTTTGGTTGCCATTACTTGCTGCTGGGGGTCACGGGAGCCCCAGTTTCAAATAACACACCTCTTTTTCTTGCTCCAATTATCTCAAACACTCCTGTCAAACACAGCTTTCACGTGGCCAAGAACTGACCTCACTTTTTTCTCAAGGGCAGCAGATACGTACTAAAGGCTTATTTAATATGTCCACCCCATTTTTTTCTCCTAGAAATCTCTAGAAATTTGGAAACTAATGTATGGCCAGCCATTCTGCAGCATCCTTTAGGTGTGTCTGAAGCCTGTCCGCACATCTCCCCCCTTCCTCTAGACGCAATCTCATCAGCTTTTTCAGAGTTGTGGGAGCTAAAAATTGGGATTGAATTCCCTCAACTGCAAGCAGCCAGACTGGACTGCCGAGGAAACCACCACTCACCAACACTACCTAACCACATACGTGCTTGTAGCCTGCCGCTGCTGCAAGGCCAAACGCATTCCTTTTGCACCTTTGGATGACTACTTTCAAATTTGCTTGAGCACAGACAGACTACTTGTACTTTCCACAGCCTCTCCTCTCTCTTCCATGTGTTATCACTGGAAAAAAATGAAACCTTGGATCCAAACACCTGTATGAATCCTATTCATAGGACATGTATGAAATGTAGTAGCCAAGCCTGTCACAATTAAATTAAAAATTTATCTATCATCTCTGAACTCTTGTTAAAAAAAGTCTGACCACCAACACTATCAAAATTTTTCTGTACTGTCTGCAGCCCAGGTCTGTTGCATCCAGTTCTTTTGACGTACACGTCTTAGTAGGAGCCCATCTTCTCCTGAATCTTCTTTCACTGAAGACAACAATTAGATCTTCCCTTGGCCTTCTTTAAAAAAAAAAAAAATTATTCATCTATTTCAGTCCTTATGCATGCTAATATTCCCTGATGGCACTGCAAGAAGTATTACAATGTTCACAGGTACTTTAAGTTTGCTGCAAATAGAGTATTAATCTTACTATAACTGTTTAGTAATGGCTTTTTTTTTTTTTGGATGCAAAGCTGGTCATCATCTATTGCCTGGAGGTAAAAGGGTGGCAGAGGAGTAATTTGGTAACTGTGAGGTGGCTGGAATGAGGCTGATGGCACCTGGAATCCCAGTGTAAAAGGTATTACAAGAAATGAGTTTGCTTGCCTGGCCCTGCAGCCAGCTTTTGAAGACCGTGTTGAAATGCTGGCACTTCCACCTCAGGCACACTCCACCTCAAGGCAGCTTGTGCTACAGAAATTCCCATGTGTGGTTCCTGCGTGGTGTCCTCCATCCTCGGAGCTCTCTCATCCCACTGCATGGCATGGGCTGGGATCTTGCTGTATTAAATACACCCCTGAAATGGACAGAAACAGCACTGGCATAAACAAACGCCACAGGGAAAGAGGGAGGGGAGGACAGCAACTCCTCCCTCTCCAGCACTCTCCACACTTAACAAGGCAGGTGGAAACAGTCTGAGACCTCATCAGAATGACAGCAGGTGAAGGCCAGCAGGGTCAGCACTCTGGAGACAAGCAGGCCACCACAGCTGTTCTACAAACTGGGTCCAGCTCCAGCAACCCCAAAGTAAAAGCAATGCCTACCTCTACAACCAGCCCTTACTGGAACAATGCACGTATTTTAGCTAGTAAACATACATAAGTAAATATACTGCTGTATTTTGTTTAAACACTGAGTTACAGCTGAATCCCAAGTGTTGTGTTTTGGTGTTTTTTCAGAAACTTTTATTTTACATAATCACTATTTGACAGCTTTAAAGTCTAGTATCACAGACATGGCTGAGCACCAGTGCTTTTAAAAAAATTTGTTTTCCAGCAATTCAGATCTTAGAGCTCCTAAAAATAACAGGCTTTTGGAATAATGTTGGCTTTTAAGTATGCAACACATCCTGTTATCTTGTGATGTCAAGATGCAATGTTTTCTTTCAAAATGTTTAAAAACAACCCATTAATGAGTCAGTAGTAATTCCTCAGATTTCAGAATAGCTTGACAAATCAGTCAAATTTGACTTTAACTGTCAAACGCAAGAATTGCACAATTATGCAATTGTGATAAAGCTGAAAAAAGATCACAGCAACACTCTGGTCAAGCCTGTTAATACAAAGGCACAGGCAGCCAGTGCAATGCCAGCCTTCCCCATGGGCCCATATATATCCTAAATTCTATGAATTTCCTGATCACAGACATTCCTTATGTGTAATAGGCGTGGAGACAAGCTCTGTTGCTGGAGGAACACGAGGGGGTGTTTCATTAGCAGCAGCAATGGTCAGCTTGTGATCAGTGCCTCCTCTGATGTGTAAGTACTTCTGTTGCTGTTCTGTGCAATTCAGTCAAAAAATACCAGCTGAAGTGTTGTAAATACTTTATTGATAGAATAACATGCAGAGTCAAACAACCACTACACAGTTCAGAGCCAAGCCATGTATTTAGGTGTGAAATTAAGATCCAATCTTTTGCTCATTTCAAAATGGAATCTTCACTTGCTAGAAGGGAAGAAAAACATAGTTAGGACTACTCGTTACTCCCCTGCAGTTCTAAAATATGCAAATCATTAGTGGGATCAAAGGCTACCTTTAAGTATGTCATTTCTTTCTAACTGTTTTTTGTAATTCCCAGTTCTGCTTATTCAACAGAAGTGTATTTCTTTGCTCTAGGGTAAAGGCTTTTGGCTTACTCATTGGTAAATGACAGTTTTCTAAACTGGTGATTCAAATAAGCCCAGAAAGAGTTATAATTACAGCTACTTCTACTTAGCCATTTTTAAAGAAAAATCTTCAACTACTGCACTGAATCAAGTTTCAACCATTGTTTTTCTTACTGAAGAGCTGCATCAAACCGCTGCTGGGAAAGCAGAGGAGCAATCTATGTGACACTTAAACAGATTAAACGTCCTAAAGAAATAATCACAGAATTCCATTACTAAATTCAGTAGCAATCCTGTAGCACAGCCTCTGTCCCCCAAAATGCAAAAAGCTTCAGGTAAACTAAAAAAAAAAAAATCTAAAAATTTCATTTATATAGTTCAATGAAATCTACATATTTAAGATGTCATTAGATTAAGATTAGAGCTGTGCAAAATAGCTTTTATCTCCAGTAAGGAATACTATTCACCAACTTCAATATTTGATTGTATGTATGTGTAGTCCACTTGTGTTTAATTTTACAGGGTTTTGTTCAACATTAGTCTTGTTCAGGACAATGCAAACGTCAGTACTTCCTGGAGAAATAGTAACTAAGCGTGTAGCTACACCAAAAACAGCAAGGGTGATTAATCATTACTCTTCAAGTTTTTCCTTATTCTAAGTCCACTTAAAAAACTCAGGCTTGAGAGCACATTCCTCTCTGAGAGTATTAGAAAAGCATATGAGACCCAAGAAACAACGTGAAGGATGAGGGAAAGCATGCTGCAGCAGAAATACTGTATGGTGGAAAGGAATGTGAAAAGGAAGCAGTGCTAATCCCCGTAGACAGCCTTCAGCATGTTCTCTTCACGCAAGAGGCACCACAAATGAAGCTGACCTCTAATACTATGCTAGTGATTGCATCTCAAAGTGAGTAGCAGTCACAAGCAGTTGTCTAAGACATGGTTTTTATAATCAGTTGCCTGTGTGAGAACTCTATCACATGAAGAAAGAAGACCATGGGTTTACTGCCTCCAGTTGATAAGAGATAGCTGAGTACAGTTAACATGCAATTCCAGTTACTGCTCCCAGAATAAGCAGCAGCTTTTAGCAGTTTCTTTTCTCAGTGGAAATTCAGATAGCTGTTTAACAGGTTCTGCTAGGTTACCAATGTGTTTTGACCTGTTTCTCTATCCACACTGATATTCTGAAGGGTTTGTGGAACAACAGCACTATTCACCCTTCACACAACCCTAACCAGTTAACCAGTGGATCCACAGGGTCTGCAGCCTGTGGCTTGAATTTGCCTTACAAACACTGCGGCACAAAGGCAGGACTTCAGCTGCAAGCTACGTGCACTTCTGCTGTAGGGCAAATAAATTAATTTGAGTGGCTACCTTCTGCAAGCTCTTTTGCAATCCGCTCGAGCTCTTCTCGCTTCTTTTTCTCTTCAGCCTCTATTCTCCTCTCTTCTTCAGCAATAGGCTTTAGGTAGTCTGCCGTTAACACATTTGATTAAAACCACGACTTCTAACACTCGGGGGAAAGCTTCCCATCTGCCAGCTCACTCGAAAAAGAGTAAGAAAAGAGGGGGGTGGCACAGCCACGCAGACCGGCACTGCTCTGCGGCCTGCGGCCTCGGACCCGCCCGGGCCCGTCCCCGCGGGGCGTCGAGGCCAACCCGGCGGGGAGGGGGGGAAATGGCGGCCGAGCGGCGGCC
>VXAL01018913.1:171290-183972 GCA_013399475.1 Chauna torquata
CGCCCGCCGCCGCCACGCCGCGGAGCGGGCCAGGGGGGGAGCGGGGAGCGGCCGCCGCGGCCTCACCTTGATGAGGGGCGAGACCTGCACCGGCGGGATCATCCTGGCGGCGGCCGGAAGTGGCGCGGCGAGGACGGCGGAAGGCGGCGGAAGTCGGCGGAAGGCGGGGAAGCACCGCCCGTCCGCCGCGGGGTTTTGGCCGCGCCCCGCCCCGCCCGCTGTGTGGGGCTCTCCCCGCGGCGGGCCTGGCGCCCGCGTTCCGCAGCGGGACGTTTGTCCCTCGCAGGCGTTTTGCTCGCGTATGCTCGAGAGGACGTGTGCCGCGTGGTCTCCAGCAAAGCGCTCAGAACGCCCGAACAGGTACTTTTAACTCAGTGCTGCAAAGGAAAAGGTCGCAAACTGCGATGGTCTTGCTGCATCGCTTACTCCGAAATACTGCTAGTGGTTTGGCTTGCAGAAATGTTGTACTGAGTTACTGACTGAGCTTGATGCGTTCAAAGCAACAAAATGTTCATTTTTGAATGACTTGGAGCGATTAATTTAATAACACCCCTGTGCTGAATTTTTAAACAGAAAGCACTAAAGCTCTCAGGAAAAATCACCACTGCTTTTCATTTCCGTTGATGATGCACACATGCAACAGGTGTTCTGGTCTCCCCCGCTGATGCATCAGGCAACCTGTACAACACCGTCACACAAGGACAGGAAAAAGAGCAGCAATCTGCACCATGTAGTTACCTGCCATAAAACCTCAAGTTATGAGCATTAAAGGAGATCTGCGCATTTCCTTCTCACTACAAAAACACTTATCTCTGTGCTGTGTTCAACAGTAGCAAACGGGTTTGTTGCCAGACTCTCCTAACCCCACAAGTTTACCAACCAGAAGTCTGCAAACCAAATTCCTACTGTGAATTTAAGCTTTGTATGCTACTGTCTAGTACCGTGCACTCAAAAGTCAAACTGAGCAAGTCCAGAACTCCTGGTGACTGACGTTAATTTTACTGAAAAACACAGTCACAAGAACTACTCTTAGTTTACCAGTTGTCAAACGATAGCTTCAACTATGTCTGCTCTAAACTTAGATGGAAGTTTGTAGTTGTAAGAAGCGGCTTCCTGATATGTCATGGAATTATCTGCACTCAGTAGTTTTCAAATAATACGGGAAAAGTAATAAACCATTTATAATGTTTATAGTGACTAAACAAAAAACAGTCTCTACAAAGAATTCCAGCTATGACTGTTACTCTTTTCAATTAGAAGAGCTACTCATCAATATTCTAAAGGCTTCAGACAGATGCTACATCTTATAGCAGTCTTTAACAGCCTTTTTTTCAGGTAGCATTATTTCATTTGTAACGGAAGGCAGAGATGACAGTTCTGCCTGAAAGTGACTGTTAGCATCTTTCAGTGTCTTGAATGGATTCATTTTGAACATGAATTCATTAAGGCCAACCTGTCTGAACAAATGAAACTACCATCATCATGGAATCACAATTTTATGAACAGATAGACAATGGACTTTTCAAATACACTCCCATGAGTTACCACATCTTGTCAAACGTGGCCTATTCAGCTTCAGAGGTAGTTGTTCTTGAGTGGCAGTACCAGTACCACAGGCAACAATTTCAGTGTCATTAGAATGGAAGTTTTACTGCAGCTTTCCTTCCTTCTTTATGTTCAGATTTTATTTAAACTATTATTGGGGCAAAGAAGGTGACAAACCTCCCAGACTTATGAAAAGTATCACCAGCAGGTCAAGGGAGGTGACTGGTGAGAGCGTATCTAGAGTGCTGTGGCCAGTCGTCACTCAGTACAAGAGAGACAAGGACATTCTAAATTGAGTGCAGCAAAGGGCCATGAAGAAAAAGAAGAGATTGGAGCATCTCTCATACAAGGACAGACAGAGAGCTGGGCCTGTTCATCCCACTGGAGGAGTCCTGTCGATGTTTATGAATACCTGATGGAGAGGAGTAAAGACTGAGCCCGGACCCTTCCCAGTGGTGCCCAGTGACAGAATTAAAAGCAACCAGCATGAACTGAAATACAAGAAATTCCTCGTAAATGGAAGAAAACAAACAACAAACAAAACACAAAACAAACAAACAACAACACTTTCTTACTCTAAGGGTGTTTAACATTCAAACAAGTTGACCAGAGAGGTTGTTGAATCTCCATGTGGGAGATACTCAAAGTATGAATGGAGAGAGTCCTGAGCAACTGCCCTAGCCAAAACTATTTGAACAGCAGGGTTGGACTACACAGTCTTCAGATGTCCCTTTCAACCTCAACCATTCTGTGATTCTGGTATTGTTATAAACATTACAAATGTTCCACTTGAATTTTCTAGAGGTAGTCATTAGTAATTCTGCACAGAACAACCTGTTACACTTAGATCTCGGAATGCTCTTTCTACTTGAGAATCACATAATTCAAATTAATGCTTTGTTCTGAAATGCATTTTGTTTCTCCAGAACTTGCCAAAACAGTCAGAATGATCTTAAACCAACTCTGTTTAATGAAACCTCAGGTCAAGTTTGCTTTCAAATTTAGCTTCAGAGACATTACTAAATTTGGTTTAAATACTATTACCCCGATTACAAGCAATAAATAAATAAATAAATAAATTATTTCTGCAGATCATTTACTTCCAAGTGGGGTAAAAAGAAAAAAAAAAGAGGAAAAATGTATTATTTAGTCAATAGTCATTTTTATTTATACAGTGCAATTCACTGCTCTTCAAAGCATCCCTATTAACACTGGAATGAAACTCGTTGCTTAGATTCAGTTGCAGGTCTCATTTTCCTCAGTTACTGACAGAAGAAGAATAAATATTTCTTTACATCCTATTGAAAGGTTTTGGGTGTTTCCATGTTGCCTTTATGATCTGAGTATCAAATCACTACTTACCACAGATCTTGCAGTTTTTTCTACACCCATCAAACTTCTCTGAGCCGAACCCCAAAACCTACACTTTTCCACAGCTTGCTTACACACATATGATGAAAACTTGACCTTAAAGTACCTAGTTACTATGACAAAAGATACTAGGATAAGAATTTGCACCAAGAATGACCAAACTGTGAAAGAAATACATCTTCATGTTCCGTTGTAGCAAATCACCATTCTCTGCACAATTCAATGAAATCTCAGCCCTGATCAAATGGTAGTTATCTTTTCAAGAAAAAGAAAAAGAACTAAACATTTCCAACATTTTAATTGTAAACATTAAAGTTTCATCTGCAGAGCAGAAATAAAGGGCTAGAAGCTTTACTGTTTTCTTCACTGATTGAAATTTATTACAAATACACATATTCACCGATTGTGCCAACTGCACAGTTGAAACAAAAACATATAGAACCAAAAGTGCTTTTATTAGTTATCAGAAAAAAACAGCAATATGTAACACAACACAGAATCCTACTGCAAGTCATTTAGCTTCAATTAGGTATAAAACTCCTTGCATATCTGAAGATACTCACTCACAAGAAGTACATAATACTAAAGATTAGATGTCAGTACCATGGTGCTTCAAACCAGAAGCACTACTGCTTTGAAACTGATCTCAACTGAAACTAGATATCTGAATTTGTTTTCACAAACAATTACTCCAAGCATTATTTGCCACAGCACTTCGGTATTGTTTGTTCCGTTTTATGAGGAACACCAAAATCCCCCAAATGCTTTTAAACATGGCATTAAAGTTGTCAGGCACTAAGTTCAAGACACAAACTAATGCCTCTGCCAAAAAGAAATGTAAGGCCTTCCAGGGTAGCCAGAAACTAGATGAATTTGCCTACTCCTTCTTGTGCAGCTATCTGCAGGGGAAAGTTTGAGCATCTGCATTTAAGCTTAAAAAAAAAAAAAAAAAAATCCTGTGGACTAGAACTTGTAATGGTTAGTTCCTTATGCTGTCTTGCTGAAACTCAGGAATCTGTGGGACCCGTTAGTCTCTACTCAGGGACCAACTCAACTCCCTTACCTGACGGGGAACTCATATGTGTCAGGAAAGTCTCATATTCTATCAGAATACAGTATCATGCTTTCAAATTAGCAGAAGAAGCTTCCTTTCAACAGGCATGAAAATGGACACTAAAAGCCTAAGAAATCCAAAACTTTCATTTCAGCTGTACAGCTGTTTCAGAACTGAAGGCAAATTTACCTCTAGTCCCACAGCTCTTCAAATTTCTTCCCTTGAAGATACCAAATGTAGTTCAAACCCTGTATACGTAGTCACACGAATCTTCATTTGTTAAATACATCGTTAAATATATTTTAAAAAGAACAAATATGACTGAAGAATTTGTGTTCAGGCAGCCTGGGAAACTGCTTATGGGTCTCAATTAAAACTCCCATCTAAACTCACACCCAGAGTCATTCAAAAACATGTAATCTGCAAAATGCTCTCACAAGTTTGTGGCTATGCAGAAGAGACATTGTAACCATTAAAAAAAAAAAGTGGGGTGGGGGAGACCAGCAATCAGTGAAGATAAATGTTCTACTGTGGTTCATTCAGAAAAACTGAGGTCTCCCGTCACATCTCCC
Organism: Chauna torquata; assembly: GCA_013399475.1. NCBI lineage: Eukaryota > Metazoa > Chordata > Aves > Anseriformes > Anhimidae > Chauna > Chauna torquata. The sequence goes on from VXAL01018913.1 coordinate 175,833, forward strand.
AAGCCTCACTCCCTATTTTACAGCAGCGTAACCAGCTTCTATACCTGTGTGTCATTGCCATAATGACTACCACATGTCAGAAAAAGGACATTTTGCTGGGTATCTCTGTACTTCACCATCGATCATCACAGCAGTTATACTTCAAGCAGCATTTTTTTCCAAAAGGGTAATCTTCAAGGTACAGAAACATGTTTTCTGTCTTCCCTACTTACCCTTTCCCGCCCCACCCCACCCCACCCCTTTTTTTTTTTTTCAATTACTGGTTTTGCAGAAAGAGTCTCAAGCATGACCAGCTATGGCCAATACAGGCTTTAGGTTATATCAATATAGATTACACATCAAGACAATGTGAGTTAGAATAACTGAAATTAACATTACAACTTCACATGCTCTGCATGGAAATTTAGGACAGTGCTTCAGTAGGAGACAAACATGCCTCCTCTTCTTCTAACAATACAACCTTCCTTCTGGAGAGAGACATCACAGACTTTATGAGGGTTAAAGAAATTCTAACAAAAATGCGCAAGGCAAGAAAAGCAAATGGGATTACAATCTGCATAAGATGGAAAATTTCCGTACTAAATTCACTTAACAAGCATGTTAGAAAGAAAGCCCCAAGGCTTACACAAGGGTAGAGAGCCAGCTTGGCAAACATGAAGGCATGCTCCTTGCCACCATATCTAGCAAAAGGATGCAGCGTTTCCCTTTCATGGAGGAGGGCTGTAGTCCATATTGCAAACTGAAATATGCTGGCAAAGAAAGTAATAACACAGCTGACCTGAATGGCTTCTATTTCATTGTGAGACTTCTCTGCAAATTCACTGGTCAGCTGGTAAGCCAGTGGAAGCCCACCAATGAAAGCCAATGAAAGTATATTAAGAAGTCCCATTAATCGTGTAGCTTTTGTTACATACAGGAAAAGTGAGTGATGGACAAACCACAGGAGACCAATTGTTACAAATGAGCCAAAGTAGGCAAGATAGTTTGGCCCATATTCACTTAAAGCTTCGAGAAGGCTTCCATGGAACTTCTCCTCAACTTCTCTTGGATCAGGAACATTGTCTTCACTGTGGAGAGAAAACTTACTTTATTTTGCATGTTAATTTTATAAAAACACACCTGGAGCAACAATGAACTATGTTGTTTTACTCTGAGGAAGTATGAAAGAACAGGCATCCACTCTGTAGTTCTCTAATTTGTAACTCAAAAGAAGCATTTCAAATAAAAGTTCTGCAAATAAATTAGATCTGAAAGGAGATATAAAAGTAAGTTAGCATTCCTTTAGGTTAATGTAATAAAGTTGCCACAGGGACTAAATAGCTTTTGTTGGTAAAAGCCTTTTACCTGAAAACACAACTAAGCACAGAGGAAGCTTTGTCCTTCAAGACTCCCCAGCCCAACATATATTAAATAGATTGATGATTGCTACGTCTGAAAGGAGGGAGCTAGAAATATCTTTTGTTTGTGCTCTGCAACTTTCCAGAAAATCACACATAAGGCAACCACTGCAGGCTTCAGAAGTAAAAGACAATGTTTGGTTAGCTTTTATTTCTTCAGATATTACATATAGACACAAATTGACACTATAGTTAACACAAATTGTGAGAGGCAACACAAAGCCTTACCATATATCCAAAATGAGCAACGTTGCTACAATAGCATAGACTCCATCGCTGAATGCTTCTACCCGTTCCTTACTCAGAGGCTCACTGAGGTAAAAACTAAAGGTTTCTAAGCTGTGGTGTTCCTCCTCTTCATCTCTCTGACCTGGAAAACAAATCTGGATCTATACTAATGAAAGACAAAATCAGACAGTATAAAACAAGGTAGTTAAAGGAAAAAAAAAAAAAAAAAACAACAACCAAACTACTGTGATCTCCCTTTCTTTTTCTCCCCACCTGACATAATTTTTCTGTAGAAAGAAGGGTGCTGTTCATCCACACAGGTCAGTCATTCCACTTTTTTCTGCAGCTGTGACTCTCCCTGAAGTTCATGTTGCTTTCAGGACAAGCGTTTCAGGGACAAAAAAGCCCTGTCCTTTAAACTGTATGGCAGACCATTTCCACCAAATGAATAATGACTCAAAGCTGTAATTGAACAAAATATTTGAGCTAAACAAATCAGATACTGTGCTGTACCCCTGGAATCCCTAATAACTGTAGGTCATCAACATTGTGGACAATGTTTACTGCATGGGAGGAAAAAACTCACTGCAGAATGAGGGCTGCACTGTGACATCAAACCATGTGCTTTAAAATAAGTCCAGCCTTTGGCCAAAAGATGGGGCTCTGGAGCTTTTAAGGAAAATGTCAAACTCATTCCTAAAGACTGGGCTTTGAATTGCCCAGCTAGCCAAGCTGCACCACCTCAGGAGTATAGATTCCAAGAAGAAAAAGCCTGCAACTTCCAGAATTAAAAACAGGAACTGAATCAAAAAGCAAGTGTAAACACATCTTAGTCAATATAGCAGCAAATTATGTTAGCCACCGGACAGGGTGAGGTGTACACAGCCTTGACCTGACTGTGAACAGCAGTGTCCCTGTTGCAGCAGGCACAGCCGATATTTGTGCACATTTGTTCTCTGGATCTGAGACTCTGGCTTCAGCTGTTTCAAAGCATTTCTGGTTGTCTAATACTGCTCCTGCATGGTGCAGTCAGAAATAAGTTCCCATTTGTAGTGAACACAGATGGACTTGTCCTGGGCTAAAAAGGAGCAGCAGTGTTACTCTGCTGACTCACCTATGCAGTGCTGATTCCAAAGACATGAATCTCTGGTATTTTTCTGGTCAGTTAATATTGCTCTCAAAGTGAGACAGTCCCCCTTTTGGCTGAGTAGGCTGCATGATATCACTTTCTCTTTTATTTTGGCATTGGCGACATCTTTTCTCAGTGGAGTCTCAGTAGAGCTGAACAACAAGCAGATATGGCTGTTGGCACGGCTGTGCAATTGTTAGTGTTGACAGATGGGGGGCAGAAAGAACCTAAGCAAGGAGTGTGAGGAAGGCAGCATGGATTTAGGCTGTCTTTAGCCATGTGTGAATTTACACCTTTAGACCACAGCAGTTAGATTAGTGAGGCATAACACACTAAACAGTTAATTACCTTAGAAATGCTTCAATTATATGTCTGCTTGTTACAGACTCTCAGACATGCTGTTGATTGCCAGTTTGAGAATATGGGACCATACAGTATTGCTGGGAACATAGTGATACAGGCATAGAGCTTGCTTCCTATATTTTTCTGTCCTCATGCTCCCCTTTTAGAAGGGAAAAGGGATAGATGGCCTGCAGCCATCATTCATATATTCATGTATGTGCGTGCATGTGAGTATTCAGAAAAAAACAAAGACGTTTTGCTTCCAGGAACAACTTTGTAATGTATGCCTTACACAAATCTAGTAGTAAATGAAAGGTAAGCAGGGACCTGAGGAGAAACTGGAAGCACAGCACTAAAACACCAAATCACTATGTTCCAAGACTGAAATTGGAAATATAATTAAAATTACTTCATTCCATGCTGTTTGGATAACATGTTGACAACCTAAGAACATATCTGAATATACTCCCTAGAAACACTGTTACTCACCAACAATCTTGGTTTTACACCATGTGATGAATCGAGTGAGATGTGGAAAAATGATTACGAGCCCAAGAAGTACGTAAGACTATGGAGAGGAAAATAAACAGAGTTTAAATTTAGTTATCAAAATGTAAATTTCTTTCCAAGTTTAATATTAAACTATTATTCTCAATCTTTAGGTATAATCACATTGAGAAAAACAAATCCTGATTTTATGACATGGAAATGGCTCACCTGAAATCAACATGTACCTCCTCATGTGCAGCCTAATACTTTTTGATAGCTAGTTTACTTACTACTAGCAATGAACCAACCTAATACAGGAAGGGAAATAATCCTGCTAAAAATGCAGTAATGATTTCTCTGGAAGTTGGAGAACCATCACGTTTCTAATGCTACCTGTCACTTGCCACTCAACCTGAAATATCATGTTTGCCGGCTAAACCTCCTAAGCACCCCTGCACTGTGCTGGCAAAGTTGTCTGGATATCAATGTAACAGTGTGATCAGGGAATGACTGTAGCTTAACAAAACTGGGAAACAACAACAACAACAAAACCTACAATTGCTTTCTTTGGTTGAATCACTTCTGTTAATTCCAGCAGGCTGCACAGAAAGATGCACTGAAATAAGGTAATGGAGGGTAGTGGCAGGGAAGAGGGGTTTCTTAAGCTAGGGCAAAGAAACAGCTGTGAGAGACACTCCCAAGGACAGAGCGCTTTGTCAATTCGGACCACTATTTCCACAAAAGCTTTGTAAAATTGATTGAATCTCTTCTGGTTCCTTTACATCTTTGATGAAGGCAGAAACTATGTTAAGCATCTCTGTGAAGAGTCATTTTTACAAAAATACCCCATCTCTCTGAAATTTGAATACATCTCAACAGATTCCCTAAAAAAAGAGCACGATTTAAGTGTCTGTCTCCTGAACTTGTAACTGTTTCCCCATCCCATTATGCCAGCTGTACTTAGGGGGGAATTTGCACATGCTGCATGTGTCTGTGTACTATACTTCTGTCCAAAAGACAGCTCAGTGGGTAATAAGTGGTTCACAGACTGCGTAAGTCTAAGCACAATAGCAACCTGGAGATTAATTCAACTGTTGCTAATTAAAAAAAATTACACTGGTGAACAAGAGAGGGAGAAGAGGGAAGTAACAGCAAAATCTGAGATGAGGATAATATTTGCAGTTAAAAGCAGGCGTTTTTACACCTGGACTCATAATTATCCCTTTATCAACAGTAACCCAGTACCTCCCAAATTTTGTGAGTTAAACACTGATAATTTCCATGTAGTATTTTTCAAAATTCAGTTATATCCACCTGTTCGTAAAGAACAAGGCAGAGGAAAGGAAGATCAGAATACATCCAAAAACTAGATTTCAGTTCCAAGGGAGGTTTTCAGAAAAATAAAAGCTATTAATATGTAGTAGCAACTCCACCATTTAATAAAGATTTCAGAGAAAAAGGCTGTGTAAGAGTAGGCCCGAGCGAAAAATATTTGTTTTGAGATGCAGGCAGGCTAACCGGTTTACTTATTCTATTTGTTCTTACACCTTGCAAGCGCAGCAATTATATTCACCTGTCTTCAGTTTATGCAATGTGATGTTTATTTCATGTAACCTTTCACATTATCTCACCTACTTATGATAAGCAAAATACTAACTTACAGTTTAGAAGATCCGCTTCTGAACAGTAGTTGAGGGAACCATTAAGAAAACCAAGGTTAAGCAAGTAAAGCAAATATTGTAGCAGAATATTCCTTCAAAATCTATTCAAACTCAGAGATCAAACTATGGGTTGGCCTCTGTAAATTGAAGACATTCAACACAAAATAGCAACCATGATTACGTCACCACAGAATTGGCAACTGAGAAACTCTGCGTATTTAACACAGACACCATTATTTTAAAACACAGTCGAAAACACAACTAATATAAACCGCTCCACCCAAGTACTCTTAACTGGGAGAACTTACCAAAGGAATAAAGAAAAAAGAAAAGATGGCTGCTAAAAAGCATAAAACTGGTCCTCTCAGGATAATCTTTAAGATATGACATTTATAGAAATTCTGATTTTCAGACACCTGTATCTGTTGATTCAGTAAGTGTGGGTGATAGAATCCGTACACTACTATCACAGCCTGCAAAGAGAAGAGCATAACTGAAGGTAATACACACGAGTACACACAGCATTTCAGCTATATAACTGCAAAACTGTAAATCAACAAATTCAAGAACATGTTCAGCCTTATTCTTCACTCCAACATGGAGGACTCATCTTAGAAATGATGAGATTTCACAGTGTTCTGTGTATCAGGATTTTACTTTCCTCTGCAGAGCTTGACATGACCATGGATCTTACACAAACAAGAAGGAAGGCCTCTAAAACAAGAAACAGAAAGTGTCAAGGCACTGTTCCAGGCGAAAACCAGTGCCATTGGTAAGTACTTAGAACTGAGGCAGAAAGCCTCTACTCAGTCAGCCATTGCTGCATGGCTGAGATGAGATCCTCAGCAGGAAAGGTCAACTACTGTTTCGCCAATGCACTCTTTAAGAGTCGGGAAGGAATTCTGTGGACTTTCAGATCAGATGATGTAGTTAAGTAAGTCAGCTCCACAGGACAGTGGCATTCATCTGATCAGCAGGTATTATGTTATGACAACAGGCACAGCTTTGAAAAATATTGCTACACTAATGAAAAAGACACTTAGCAATTTACATCCGTAGTTAATGAACCTAATTTTAGTTCCACTCAATAGAATCTAGTCTCTAAAAGTGAAAATGTAAATAGATAGCTCTAATACCTGTATAAGGCCAATGACAACAGCACAGACACTGAACAGGAAAATTCCAAAAGGTACCTCTGGAAAGGAGGCCATTAAGGAAAACTAGAAAAAATGCAACCAGATCAAACATGCAATTAGGAAGCAATGGAACGCTAGGAATAACAACAAAGAAAAGGAAGTATTCTTCATTCTATATTGAAACTTGAAAACATAAATAACACTTTGCTTTTCAATATAATTCCACTAAATGCAGTTCCTAGCCACAAACACATGCAAGCATCCCAACTGAGGGTATCTGGAGAGATGGCTTTGCTCACATGTTGATACTGCAAAATTTTAACCTCTCTGATGCTATGTCTTCTTAATAACTACATAGAGGCTCATAGCTGAGCATAAAGTTTAACTACATTTTCAGTAGATGGGACATTCATAACTGAATATTCTTGATATTAGGATAACTTTTTGAATCTTTTCATTTATCTACCTCCATGGCTGCCTATTGTATTAATTTCTGCAGCTTTGTTAGATGAGGGGGAAAAAAAACAAAAAACAGGGAGTAGTAGTATTAGGTTAACACTGCCAACTTTCCAAAAATTATTTCAGCTTGAAGGCAAATTAAAAAGTATGTGCTCTTGCAGACAAAGACCCTTTTACTGACCACAGCCTTATTCTTTGCAGATTTATAAATAACACAGATACATCCACAGAGAAACGGATGTCTGTCATATAAATCTGTTCTAAACATACAATAAAAGTCACGAACCATTTTAAGCAACTGTTTTGTTCTGCTAATTATGGTGGTCAGTTCTTGCTAGGTCGAAAGGTTATCTGACCAGAAATTGTGCAGAACATCAAATTTGCACATTTAAAAAGTGAGCAATTGGCTGCCACAATCACCATTGCTGAATAAGCCACAAGTGATACCAAAAACTCTCTCCAGGTTACAAGAGGAAAATATTCTGCCATCTGAAGAGGAGTCTGAAATACAGCTTTGGTTCCCTTATAAAATTCAAAACTCTCATCAGCCAACTTTCACATCTTTCAATTCATCTGCTTTTAAAGAAAACCTGGGAAACTATGGCTTTCCATGATTGTAATTTTTCTTCCAGAGTACCAATTTTCTGCCAGGTCTATAGCATACAGGAGTTGAAGATTATAACACATCCTCATGAATTTTAAGAAATTAAGGATTAATAAATTAACTGTAAAACTATTACAATGGATTCAGGGTTTCCACTATAATAATACTCTCCTGGGTTTCTGAATACTTTGGTAAAGTCTTTCCAAATAAAGAAAAAACCCGCTAATTTCAATATATGCCAAATTTTAGAAAAGTACTTACTGTGTATGGCAAGAAAGTTATGATCATCATACAAGCCTAAAAAAAAAAAACCATACTGAAACACTAGATAAACTACAAGCAGGCAATCCCATCATTTAAGATGTAGCCAGAGAATGTAACACAAACAGCTCAAATGCAAGTGCCACCTTGTGATAAAAACATTTCTGAAGTTGCTGAGGTATGATTGAAACATGCGTCCAGTTCCATACATACCTTCCACGTTTGCTATCCAAACGGCATATACCTATTTCAGAAAACACTACAGTTTTGCTACCACTACCACAGATAAAAGCTTTTCTTACGGTTCCCAACAGACTTCTCACTAAACTAGCAATGCCAGTACCACACCTCCTAAAGAGGTGCTTCTGATATCCCTTGTCAAAACTATTAATTTCTGATTATAAATACTTCGAATATAATAAGGTCAAACTAAG
>VXAL01018913.1:189405-203878 GCA_013399475.1 Chauna torquata
GGCCGCGGCCGCTGGGTGCCTGGGTCAGACGCGGGCCCGAGAGACGCCGGCCGCGCTGGAGAGGCCACCCTCTGGTTGCGGGGAGGAGAACGCCCCTAGGCGCGTGTGACGGCTTCCGTTTGTGGCCCTACCCTGCCGCTCGCTTTAGCCCCGGGCACGGCGGGACCCACCCGCCTCTCCGCCCTCCGCCCGCCTGGGTGCTCGCATTGCCCCGCTCTGCTCCGGTCTGCTCTGCTCAGCGCTGCGCTGCGCTGCGCTGCGCTGGTGCGGCCTCACCTCGAGCACTGTGTGCAGTTCTGGGCACCACAGGATAAGGAGGACATGAAACTATCAGAGAGTGTCCAAAGGAGGCTGCACAGATGGTGAGGGGTCCAGAGGGGAAGACGCATGAGGAGCGGCTGAGGTCACTTGGGTTGTTCAGCCCAGAGAAGAGGAGACTGAGGGGAGGCCTCATGGCGGCCTGCAGCTTCCTCACGAGGGGAGCGGAGGGGCAGGCGCTGATCTCTGCTCTCTGGTGACAGCAACAGGACCCGAGGGAACGGCATGGAGCTGTGACAGGGGAGGTTCAGGCTGGGTGTTAGGAAAAGGTTCTTCACCGAGAGGGTGGTTGGGCACTGGAACAGGCTCCCCAGGGCAGTGGTCACAGCACCGAGCCTGCCGGAGCTCAAGAAGCATTTGGACAACACTGTCAGACATAGGGTCTGATTTTTGGGTGGTCCTGTGTGGAGCTGGGAGTCAGACTCGATGATCCTCATGGATCTCTTCCAGCTCAGGATATTCTATGGTTCTGTGATAGGCCTTCCTTGTGGCAGTGCGACAGGGGCCTTAAAAATGCACCGCATGCATCCAAAGTACCCATGCGACACGCTAAACAAAGCAAAGAGGCAGTGGCTGTGTGCTTGTGCTAGCAGAGTGCTTGGCCTTGTATGGCGCTTGGCAGGGGGAGGCCCCGCAGGAGGACAGGCCCCACCTCGGAGTGCCTCCTGGCTCGTGCTCGCGCTCACCCGCGCAGCCTCGTAGCTGCTGCTGCCAGCGGTGTGCGGCATACCTCCGGGTGCTGGCAGCTGAACAGCTCTAGGCCTGGAGACCCGCATGAAGTGATGGGCCCTCTCCATGAGTGAGCAGGAACTGGTGAGAGCACTGCCGAGGCACTCACGACTACGGGTTGGGAAGCTCCTAGTCTGAGAAAATTGAGTATACAAAGTATGTCCAGGCTAAAAGGTCTCACAGTGCTGAAATCTGGCTTATAGGTGAGTTCAATGATATTTCTGATGGTCATATATACATACACACTTGTGAACTAGTAGTCATACACCTGTGAGTTGGTGTATGCGATCTCAGGAAAACTTGCGCTGTGTGCATACTCCTGTGGACTTTTGAAGCTCTTCTCTTATCACTTGGAAAAACACCCCATGTGGTCCAATTGACTGAAGAAGCAAATCCTCATGAATATCCTCTGCAGTGAGATGGATGAACAATTACAGGGCAACTTGCGTTGTCATTTGAAATAACTAAATAAATATGAATTAAGGGTGATTTCCTTTAGATCTGGGAATGTCAGTGAAAGTGTCTTGAATTCTTAAAGTTGATGCTTGGTACAGGTGACTTGAGTTGATGGGCTCAGAGTGAGCAACTAGTATTATAAATGATGTGTATGAATGATGTCTTACACACCACCAAAGCTCTTTCAGCTGATGTATATAGATCAACGATTACACTTAAGAGGGGCTGTAATGTTCAGAAATTCTCAATTTTGTTTAGAAAGCAGATTTGAAAATCTGTATATGAATTCCAAAGTAACTTTTTTCATGCTTTTTTGTTGTTATTTTGTTTTATTACCAGCCTAACCAACCTTTTCTCATCACTTCAAACCATTTGGTTTATGTACTTGTGTGACATTTGCTGGTGGCCAGGTGAGTGATGACTTTTGTTCACGATGGCCAGTAAGGCTTTCAGTTGTAGCTCTCCACCTGCATCTCAGTATGCTCTTGTTGCATGTATAACGTGCTTAGATTATGGAGCAACATTTTCGGAAATGGCTACTGATTTAGTGAAGCTGAGCTCAACATAATATGTTGCAGCAGCGGAGAACTGCTCAGTAGAACACAGGTTTTTAAGACCAAACACACCTGCTGTTCTTTCTTAAATAGCTTTGTAACACCGTGTTTTACGTAGGTGTTCCAGTGTGCTATTGCAGTGCATCCTGAAATATGCTGAAGTAAAACAGCGCTTCCAAAGGGGCAGAGCTTGTTTGCTTTGTTTAGATACCTTGAATCCAGCTGTTTCCTAGTATATCTCTTCATCAAGGCAAACAGTAGGAGAAAAGGGTTCTGTAAAATGAACTGAGAAAGCTTGACCATAGACAGGTTTACTACCTTTTGAGCAGGGGCATAGCTTTTAGTCTTAGAATTCAAGATAATTTATAGTGAGCCCACTGTCTTTATTGGTGGCTCTACAGAACATGCTATTGGTTGCTATATAGCTCTTCAGTTAGCCAGTGACAAAAATGGTATTAAAGCACAGCTTACCACCTGGAGCTGTTATAAACATCTCTTCTCATATAAAAAGAGATATGTTTCTGCACAGTTCATTACTGAAGCTAAGGACAATGTATGGATATTATTATGCTTAAGATAAAACTTCATTTGCCCTTACAAATTCAAGTAAAATCTCTGTGTTTTTTTTACCATCTTGAAGTGCTTTTTACTTAGCACTTAGAAGAAGTAAGAATGGAGGCCTGGGGAAGTGTACAAAAGCATTCCATTCTGGCTTAGCTATCTTCACATTTAACTTAATGGTAACACTTCTGCAGAGTTTAACAGGACCAAGGTTAACCAAACAGAAAAGTCTTATGAAAGAAGTTTCTGTAGCAGTGCTTTTTAAAATCCGCAAAGAGCAATCTTAATCTGAGGAACAAAAATGCGGAAGCAATTACATCAGCTGTTTGCATAGATATATTAACCTTTCCACCTCACGTTCCTTCCGTCTCTGCTTGTTCTGCAATTGCTTTGGGTCTTTCTTATTTCCAGGCTTGCTAAAAATACTAAGACATGTCAAGGCATACCTCAAAAAAAGAAAAACGATTTCTTTTTACCTCAGAATCTGTTGCTGAAGGACATTCTGGTAAGTCAAAATACTGACTGAATCTTTGCTTTTATTAATACTTCTGAAGAATGCTATTTGATGAAAGTTCAATCATATGTCCCGTAAATGAGAAAAGAAAGAACCAATTAATTATTTTGAATAGACTTCAGATTAGTGTCTGTGCTTGCTTGACAAGAATTTATTTGTTTAGTATGCAATGTAGTCTGGCATAGACAACTTTAAACTTTTGCTAGAGAGGAAGAAGCGTGGAGACATCTACAGGTGGACTTAGAGCTGCCACGTATACTGGACATTGATTTCTCCTGTAATTCTGCAGTGAAAAAAATATATTTTTTACATAGGTGATCATTTAACTTTGAATGAATTTCTGAAACATTTGGAATTGAGCATTGATTTTCATTACAGCTGCATTCCAGATACTGCTGTTATACTAAATATAGCTGTTTTGCCACGTTACTCTCCTTAATGCAAGTTTAGATATGCTGTAGGCAGTACAAAACCATTGTATTTTCCAGGTCTGGGACTGAAAGACAGTGCTTCAGCTCTAAGTGCTGTTCGTTAAATTCAGCTGTTTTTCACACAGCTATGTTTGGGTAAATGCACATCTAGAAGCTATGTTAGCTGATGGAGTGGAAGAAGTTTGGACCTCCAGCTGAAATACTAGTGATTTAACTTTACAGTAAAGGTAGCAGCAGTTTCTTTTATTTTAACCTTCAAATGGAACATTTTAGTGTTAAGACTAAAAGTAACATTACCTCTTTCTTTTTTCCATAATAAAATGAAAGACAAAAAGACAAATAGTGAGAAAATAGGGGTGATTTTAAACGCTGAACATTTGCAGCAGAGTTTTTCTTGTGTATCTATGTTCTCAGGCTTCCTGTTTGTTATGGGGGAATGGCATAGTGTGAGACCAGTTATGTAAGCGTCACATCTGTCTGCCCAGCCCCTAGTGAGTAGCCCAAGAGCTGCAAGACCACTGCAGCGTGTAGCATCATATCTAGAACCACTGCAACCCCTTTGTTTGCTTTAAAATACTATGCGGTATGTTCTAATGGGGCAAGTAGCTGAAGGCAATAAAACTTGTCAGTTGTTCCAGGTTATGCCGTTCCTGCTTGAGCACCAGACCCTGTGGCATGAATGTGTTTTGCTACTTGCGGGACTCAGTTTGCCTCAGGGCAGTTGGCAGATTTTCCGTCTAATAAACTTTGGAACTTAGCATTACTGATTTTACACTGGACTGTAAAAATAATTTCTGGGTCTGAAATTATGACCACATGATGTTTCTGTCTTTCATCTTGTGTCTTTGTGTCTTTAAACTGTCGTCAGCTTTTGATCAGTCAGGGTGCAATATAACTTAATGTACCTGACTGTATTTCTGATCCTGTAAATAAACATAGTAGCAAGAAATTTCAGTAATGTAAGAGGGCAAATGTCACACCAATCTACAAGAGGGACCCAAAAGAGGATCCAGGAAACTACAGGGCCATTAGTATTACTTCAAACGCTGAGAAAGTAATGCAACAAGTCCACTTAGAAACTACTACAAGCCAAATGAAGCAGGTGACTAGGAAGAGCCAACACAACACTGTTTCCCACAATCTTATCCTAGACAAACTGGCAAGATATAGATGGGATGTGTGATCTGGGAGATGGAAATTAGCTAACGAACCACACTCAGAGGATGGTGGTCAATGGTTTTCACACAGGCTGTCACAAATGGGGCCCGCCAGGAGTTGATGCTGGGCCCCACACTGTCCAATATCTTCACAGATGATCTGGACAGTGAGACTGAAAGCACCCTCATAAGTTTGCTGCTAGTGCTAAACCGGGTGGTGAGGTGGACATGTCACAAGGGAGAGCCATCTTACAGGCACATGTGGGCAGCAGCAGGGCGGAAACGGCCTGGGCACAGGTCAGCCTGCAGCGCCATGGCGGTGCGGCCTGCAGGGCCTGCAGCTTGTGGGGAACGCCTTCATGCCGGCTCCTTGGCCAGTTTTGTCACTCTGGTCCTGGTTATCATACGAACTTATCATCACTGCAGCAAATGAGCTGTGAATAGGCCAAAGCGCTCAATGGAGTTTGTTGGTTTGTGTTGGTTTTGATACACATGATACAGATTTTATTGTTGAATTAGAATAAGTTAAAATTGTTAAATTAGAATAAATTAAAACTAATTTATTCAGGTCAGTGCTGTTGATTTGGCCAAACTCTGATGCAGTGGGTGCTACTGGCTTCAGCCTATGAAATCCAAATTTAAATTCCCAGATGAAACGTGGTTGTTCTTATGCGCATGAGCTATAGTGATTAATTGAATTAATAGCTTCCTTTAACAGGTCTTCGTGGACTGTCAGATTTCTGAATAGTTTAAATGTGCTTTCTTACTCATGAATGTCCTATGAGGGCACTTGGGTTGTCTAGGGTGGAGAAGAGGAGGCCAAGAGGTGACCTCATGGCTCTCTGCAACTTGCTGAGGAGGGGAAGTGTAGAGGGAGGTGCCGGTCTCTGCTGTCTGCTAACCAATGTCAGGATGCATGGGAACGGCACAAAGCTGCAGCAGGGGAAGTTCAGACTGGCGGTTGGGAACAATTTCTTTAGTTTGAGGGTGATCAAACACAGGAACAGGCTTCCTAGCAAGGTGGTTGATGCTCCTTGCCTGTCAGTGTTCAAGCGGCATTTGAGTAATATCCTCATTAATATGCTTTAACTTGTGGTTAGCCCTGAAGTGGTCAGGCAGCTGGACTTGATGACCTTTGTGCGTCCCTTCCAACTGAACTATTCTATACATCATTCTATACTACTCTACAGTTTTGATATTAAATTCACTTTCAGCCTTAAACTTTGCATTGAATTGCAGATCTTTTGAGGTACAGAATAACTCTCATTTTATAATTTCATTCCAATGCTTGTTTGCTTCTGAAGCAGATTAAAAGTAAATAAGTAATTTAAGGTGGGCATTCAGTTGTGCTCCTCCTTCATTAACTTCCTCTTTGGGCCCTCTAGTTTACCTGCATATATAACAGTATTCCAACAAAAGAAGTTATTTTAGACTGGCAATTACATAGGTAATTATGTAAGCTCTTGCAAACAATAAAGGCACCTGGCTTGTTGATACAGATAATGTCATAGATTCAGCTGCGTAGTTGTAAGGCTGAATGTATTTAGGATAATTGTTTTTGTAATGGTGGTTCGGGATTAATGCATATTCCTCATGTTGATTCTGCAGATATGCAACATTTCAAAGCTGTACTTCTGAAGAAGTAATAAGGATTGCTTTCACCTGGTTCAGTTACCCTGATGAGACAAAGAATCTCAATTTGTCCCCTAATTTGCTCACTAACTTTAAACAAAGCAGTCGCCCTAGTGAAAAGAAAACTATGGCATACTTAGGTCTTACTTGTACAATAAGTGGTAGGTGCTATAGGCAGAATAGGTAAAAACTTTTTTCTCCAATGCTTTTGTCCTTAGTAAAAAAGACCAAGACTCAGAAATGTATCTCTAGAAACTTGTAAATGGCCAGTGCTTGTCCCTGAGAGGATGTTTGCAGATTCTTTTCTGAACTCGAATGAACTGGATAGCCATGGATAATTGCATGAGTGGGCTTCAGTCTGATGCACATGTTTATAGGGAGAACAATGCCTCTTCCCATCCAAAAAAGTTGACGTGAGGTCTCAGAAGTCTCCACTAGAGGTAGTAAAGGGAGAAACACCGGCTTAAGTGCAAACCTGTGACAGTTCTAAGGTGAAGATCAAAATGGGTACTTCACACAGAAAGTGCAGTAGAGAGGATAAGAATGCAAAAAGCATACTGAAAGAGCTTATCTTATATACATCTTCAGAAGATACTACTTACATATTGTCTTCTCCTGAAACTAGTATTTTAGGATGCCTTTGCAAGGCCCTTTTCTTTGTCCCCTGACCTGGCAAGCTGCTGGTCCTTGCAGATGATAGTAATATATATGTTGGTTGGGATTGACTTGAGGAGAGGTGTGAAAGCGGTAAGACGTTCAGAATTTAAGTTGCTAAAAATGCCTTTTGGCAGATGCTCTATAAACAGGGGTCTCTTGGCCACTGGAAATGACATTTTATTAAGAAATCACTTTTCTGTTTTCATCACAAGAAGAAAAATGTTATGTCATTTTTGTCTTCTAGACAAGATGTGTGATCAGATAAGTGATGCTGTTCTAGATGCTCATCTCAGTATTGATCCAGATGCGAAGGTTGCCTGTGGTATGTACAATGCAGATAGAAAAACAGATTAATGAAGTACAACAAGTAATCCATGTTGATAAAACATCCTGTGATCCAAAATTCTTTCAGTAGCTGGCTGGCAGTCAACACTTCCACAGTCAGTCAAGAGGCCAGTTCTGGCATACTGACTTAGAGGATAAGGGAAGGCAGGAAACAGACTGCAAAACATGAACATAAAAAAAGGAAACACATAATACTTCAGTACAAATTAAAAATGGTGAAATGTAGAAAATAGGTCAGGAGAAGCCGTTCATATCAGGGAAAACTATGGTTGACAGGGCTAATGATAATGAGGAATCTAAGAAAATTAGGGAAAAAGAGAACTGAGGAAAGGTGTATGTCAGGATATATTTCCTGATATAGTGAGTAAAATGTGTTAATGAAACTCAAAATCCAGAAGTGCTAACTACATATTTACCCTGCCTTTACAGAGCCAGGGTGATGTCCTTGGGTCATAGGAAGGTGAGTGCACAGTTCATTTGGATGTGATTCTGATCAAACTGGCTTGCCTTTTTTGTGTGACTTTCTGTTAAGACTACTTTATATTCTACATTGGACATTGTCACTAGCAACATCACTTCTCCGAGAGGCTAAGAACTTACTGTAGGATTGGAATGAAGTGCCAATGGGCAATGAACACAGAATGGGAATGTTTCTAAAGAGCTCTGCATGCAAAACCATTTATTTTGTAGAAAAAGTCATGGAGGCCATAGTTGGAGCAATGGCATCTCAGTAATACTGTGATCTAATGTGACACGTGGTCTAAAAAATCTCTTGTGATCCTTGAGGCATAGATGTGAGCAGTGAGGAGATGTAGGGGGAGGGTTTAGCCTATATATTAGTCTTGATGAAGTGTGTATTGCAGCATTGCAGGCAGTTATGCTCCTAAAACTGCTGAAAAGCTGAAGGTGGTAACAGAGAAATGCTGCAAAAATGACACAGACTAAAAATGTGTCATAAGGGATGTGAGAAACATGATCAGTTTCTCTTACCAAAAGGAAGACTGAAGCATGACATGATTACATAGATAAATCCCTGTTTTCTGTAATCTGCTGGGGAGGGAAACAAACAAACAAACAAATGAAAAACATATTAAAACTACTGACTAGAGTCAGAAAACTTGAAGATAGCATTCAAATGTAAGTCTGGAAAAGATAAGTTGGTTGACTAGACACACAGTGTGTTTAAAAAAAAAAAAAGTAGTGGCTTGGAGAAGAGAAAACAGTTTTGGGGTGAAACTTAGAATTTCTGTTTAATTCTTCAGGCCTACCTTCAAAGTTTCTGAAAGAAAAAAAAAAATCTCAAAGCACTACATAAGTACTAAGTCACTGTAACACACATTTTGCATAACTATGAAATGTAATTTATGGAGATGTTGAAACGAGATTCTATCTACCAGTATAAAAATCTATCGGAGGTTCTCTGAATCTTTTTTGCTGCTTGGGCTTGTATGATCAGCAAGTTTTGCTTATGAAGTTCTTAATTATTATACTGCCACTGCCTCATTGCAGCAGGAGGGAGCTGGTCTATCTATGTGCTGCCAACGTATGATGTAGCAGTAAAGTCAAGCAAGAGAATACTGGGTGCAAGTAGCATAAAGCTGAAAGCAAAAGAAGTATTCTACTTCCTCTCTGATTAAGTGAAGCCAAATGCTTTCTTGGGAATAAAAGGTCCTTCCCACTGGGTCCAGCAAATCAGAGTCAAGAGAGGAAATTAGCTTCCCGTAAACCATGACAGTACAAAAAGAAAGTGGACATTTCTACCTAGTAGTGGAGTTCAAAATATTCTTTTGGAGATGCTTAAACATATAAGAAATCAATCCTTCTGTGAAGAGCCCAAAACATTACATGGTGACTTTCTCTTGAGTAGAGCAGATGGGGTAGTTCCTGGGGCTCAGTTACGTGTTGCAGCTATAATGCAGCTCCTGAGCCATGTTTTCTTTTGTTTGCATTAAATTTCAGGCAGGATGGGAAGCAGTCAAAGGTAGCAGGATGAATCATTCTTCTCCTGATACTAAAAAAGCATCTTTGTACCATGAAGTCTTACATCACTTACATCAAGCTTTGCTTGGCTGTTACGGGCCTGGGAGAGTTTCTAGGGACTGTTGGTGATGACTGGAGCCTTATTTTGCCATCTCTCCAAGTCCCAGTTCCACAACTTTGTGTTCTTCCAGAAAGCCTTTCCGTGTTGGTAGGGACCACACAGGAACAGCTGAGAGTCGTTCTTCTCCTCCTTGCACCTGGAATATAAGGTCTCTTCTCCCAGCACAGGAATCAGAGTACGATACCTGCCTCACACACATAGGTGGTCTGCTACGGTGAAGCAGACAGGAAGAGCACTGCTGGTTAGTAGACCAGGGGCACAGGACCAAGTGTGAAACTAATGGCACCAGGATACTCTGTGCTATAGTGGTATCACTGCCTGGGTTTGGTGTACTCTGTGTGTGTAGGGCTGTGTAGTATTATGGACTCTCACTGGAGACCACCATGCTGTGTTCACAGTGTCATGCAGAGATACCATGTGAGCTAGTATATAGCTCAGTAGTTCAGTATAGACTAATTCCTTTTGCAGACAGAGAAAGGTTGCCCTGCACTAAATTCTCAACTACTTGTGTGGATTATCTAAGCTAAGTTGGCAATTAAAGCTAGCTTGATTGTCTTTATGTGATGCTACAGTCCATACTTCTGCAACCTTATAGGATATTCCTGCCTGTAATACTTAATCTTGAAAACAAAATTATTCAAATGAGATGATTTCTGGATGGTAAAAGTAACGGATGAAATTCATTGTAGGCTAATGTAAGGGGAAAGAGAGCACACTGAACCCCAAATATAAAAGGCTAGAGCTGCAGTTCATTGCATGCATTCAGAGGTATGATTTTGGGGTTGTAGTAGACATACATTTCTGTGAAAAGAGTCAGTGCTCAGTAGCAGTAAAAGCTCATGCTAAGTGTTAGGGATTGATGTGAAACTAATGGAGAGTGGAACCGAGACTATCATTAAGACAGTGTGCAAATCCATGGTTGCCTGTCTTGGATACTGTGTGCAGTCTGTTCCTCTTTTTCCATCCCCAAAACGGCTACAGCAAGATTGCAAAGAGCACTGGGAAGAGTAACAACATTGCCATGCAATGTCTTTCAATGAATAGCCTAGGCCTCTTCACTTCAGAAAATGGAGGATTGACTGGGATAGTAAATAGAGCTATAAAGTTATTGGTTATATCAATGTGAGTTTCTTTGTGAATGATTGCTGCATGTTTTAACACAAAATGGAGAAGGCATTACATGAAATTTGAAGGCTGCATGGATGCTTGAAACAATATGAAAAGATTCTGCATAGAATTTGTAATGTAGTTGTGAAGCTTCCCACTCCAGGATGCTAAAAGTTTTCATGGTTGCCAAGGGCAACTGGGTGAATTAATGTGACAAAAATCTGTCAAAGATTGGTAATGCCATCTGTTAATAAATGATGTCCCTCTAGCTTCAGCAGGTCCCTGAGCTGAAATTGGTGGAGTCCAGGAAAGCATTTGGAGCATAACACTATATACTTGACTTGTTGTTATAGATGTTTGGTGCTGGCTACTATGGAGGTAGGATAATTGCATTAGATGGACCCCACGTGCAGTGATTTTAATGTTAGTATCAGCTAAAGAGAAGAGTGACTGCACACAGACCTATACCTGTACTAAGGCATTTCACTGAGTTTCCTCTATTTATAGGACCTTCTTCAGAATCTTCTTGTGTAATTGTAGTGGTAGTAACAGTAGAATTCTTACATTCTTTTTTTCTGTAGAGTGTGTAGCAAAAACTGGAATGATTTTGCTTTGTGGAGAGATCACATCCCGGGCTATAGTTGATTACCAAGAAATTGTAAGAGAGACCCTTAAGAGGATAGGGTATGATGACTCTTCTAAAGGTGAGTGAGATCCTTATTGTATGTATTGTTGGATCTGTTTTGCATGTGGCCAAAGTCTTGTTTTTATGGTCTTCCTGAAAATAAAATGAACTATGTATCCAGGCCTACAAGAAAACTGCACAGATGTTGATACACATTTTTCAGTGCTACGACTGGTACTGAAGAAGCACCATTTTAAGCAATTTTAAGGTGGCATATTCATAAAAGACTTATTCTTGAAAGGGCCATCCATCTCTTGCTCCTCTGATGCAGAAAAACTAGTGTTTGCTCAAATGTCAGACAGAGGTTATATCTGCAGGTTTGTACGGTGAAAGCTTTAACACTGATGCTCCTTGTCTTTGTGGTACATAAGCCTACAAAACTTGAATTTCGTGCCCAAGGAAATTCTTTATGTACTCCTAGCATATTTCCCAAAGTAGCTTCATTTCAGGAGTTGAACCCTTTACGTGACTGTTCTCCTTCAGTCTTCCCTTTTTGTGTATGACATATTTTTTTTTTCTCCAATTCTGCTGAACCCTAGAACAAAAAAAATCAGAGTAACAGTTTCTGGTAACATTTTCCACCTATATGGTTTGAACCCTAGGCATCTGTCTGTAAGTGACATTACAAGCTTTTGTGGGGCAGCTTGTACAGTTACACTTGACTTGTCAGTTTAAAGAGCTCAAGTTTCAGCTAATACCTGTATCTTGCCCAGATCCTGAGACTGTTAAATAAATGTGCTGATACTGTCTACTTATGCTAGCAATACAAAACCATTACGATATAGGAAAGTTACATGCTTAGAGTTATGAAGGACTTAGCCAAGATAACTAGATAATCCCCAAAAGCTTCTCTAGCAGTTTGTGAGCTCTCAAGAATATATGACCTAACTTTCGAAAACTCCCTTCACTAGGACTGGACTATAAGACTTGCACAGTTTTAGTGGCCTTAGAACAACAGTGTAAAGAGATCAAGCATGCTATCTCCCATGGCAAGAGTGATGATGACATTGGAGCAGGGGATCAGGTAATGGAACTTTATTCCAGGCACTTACTCAAGTATACAGAGCCTTTCCGTAAAAGCCATTGTACAAATTTAACAGTAAGAATTAATGGCTAAATACTGTGCACTGTCTTAATCATCATAAATAAATAATAATTTAAAAAGGTAACATAGCCTTCACTAGTTTCACTGAAAGTGGCTTTTCCTGTATCCAGTGGCCTTACTGATTAAAGCTACAGTTAAGCTTTTTAATCAGTAGGTGGCGGTGCTGGTCTTTCAAGTCCTTTGGGTAGCCTGGTTATGCTTCTCAGATATCAAATGTTGCATTGTTTTAGTTGTCGTGAGTGGGGAGAGGACTGAGAAGTCTTTATGAGCTTTACATTTATCAAGCCTTTGCAATGGATTCTTATGGGTGCTTAAGTCACTCTTGGGAAACAGACTCTGTTGCTACTCTGATTCTTGTGCATGCAGATACATAAATGTTATTATTTCAGTCTGGTTATGTGTCAAAGTATATTCACTCTGCATGTGACTGCTATCTGTTTCTAAGCTTGGGTGGTTTTAAAGTACTATGTGGCAAAGACAGGTGCAGAAATGCAAAGACAACATGGAAATAGGTGGCTTATTTCCCTGTTTTTCAATACAGTTCC
Organism: Chauna torquata; assembly: GCA_013399475.1. NCBI lineage: Eukaryota > Metazoa > Chordata > Aves > Anseriformes > Anhimidae > Chauna > Chauna torquata. The sequence goes on from VXAL01018913.1 coordinate 202,303, forward strand.
CTGTTTTTCAATGCAGGGTTTGATGTTTGGCTATGCCACTGATGAAACTGAGGAATGTATGCCCTTAACAATCCTCCTGGCACACAAGCTTACTGCACGGATAAAGGCTCTGGAACGAAATGGAACATGGCCCTGGGTCAGACCAGATGGGAAAACACAGGTTTGTAAAGTAGATGCATAAAAAGTAGCTTACAAATTTTAAGGGTAAAAACAGAAATAATTTACCCTGTCTCCTACTAAACCAGAATTCATGTTTTTTTTTTGTTATTGTTATTTGTTTTGTTTTGTTTTGTTTTTTGCCCCCCCAAATAGTGTCTGTTTCATGGGTAGGGTGAACTTCACAAGGTGCGCTTGCATGTAGCACAGGTGGGATGTTTAAACTGTTTTGTCAGTGTCTTTGCAGTTTTCTTCAAAGTAACACTTCTATTTTGCTTCTTTTCACCTGGAGATTAAGAAGATTAACAAATTACTGTCAATCAAGCAGTTTTTTTTCTGAATAGAGATCAGTATTCTGGAATACTGGATTGAGACAGTACTGTGGTTTCTCAGTTAAAACAGGCCTGTTCTTGTGTCAAACCCCACATGTGCTATATTTGATCAGTGGTCAGAGCCACTGACAGCCATGTTGCACAGCTGAGTGAATGAGTCTCTGAGCCACAGTGTAAGTAGTGATGCACTTTGGTAGTCTCAAAGGCAGTAAGTCATCTCTCTTCCAGGCTGTGAAATCTTCAGGAGAGGAAGGGAAATCCATACATGTGGCATTTCCAAGACAGCACAGTGTTTTATTCTTAATTTCTGTTGCTTTAGTGAGAATGAACTGCAATGAGTTATACTGCTGCAGCTGTTACAGTGCAACATGGATTGTGTCCCTACCTTTTGTCAGCAGTGTATAGAACACATGGATAGAATAACCATAGTATCCAAACATTTTTGAAGGGTAGGAAAGTAGAGAGGTGGTCTTAGTCTACAAGAAAACCTGTACTAAGGATGGAGTAATGCCATGTATTTGCATGTATATAAAAGCCATGCAATGGATAGCAAAATATATAGCCCACTGTATCATAAACTACAGTTACTCAACTCAGCAGGGCTCTCCAAATATTATTTTGGCTTTACTTTGGAGATTCACTATTTGAAGTTATGTTAACATGTCAAACTGAATGAATTTAGCCTCTGCCTGGAGAAATGTTACGCTTCTGTATCATGCTGACTGATTTTTTGTATCTGTGTGGAAATACTTGTAATATCCTTTACTTAACTTTTATGGTAGTCGTACTGTAGCACTTCCTGTATTCTTTTCCCACAGTGATACTAAGCATTGGCAACAATCCATCCATTTTCATCCCCTTTTTTCTTTGTTTATTTTTTTGCTGTAGAAAAGAACCTGCGAGGTTTTTTTTTGAATATTCAAGCTGGTGGTTCACCTGAAGAAAAGTGCTGCAGGGCTCCTGACCTTGAGTATTCAGTGCTATTTTTTCTTTTCAGGTCACTATGGAATACAAGGAGAGCAATGGAGCAGTGGAACCCATCCGAGTACACACAGTTGTGATTTCAGTACATCATGCTCCAGATGTAC
>VXAL01018914.1:0-109926 GCA_013399475.1 Chauna torquata
CCAGCGGCGAGTCCCTTTTGGAGACAGCTCGAGCTGGCTCTTATCTGACTTGGGGCAGCTTCTGGAATCTTCTCACAGAAGCCACCCCTGTGGCCCCCCCACTACCAAACCCTTACCACCTAAACCCAATACACACTCCTATGGCTAACATTTCTCTACTTAACATAGAGGCTATTGAACATCATGTCCTCTCCATTCTGAAGCATCAGGTTGTGACCTAGAATTCTGGGGGAATCCTGATAATTTTACTACTGAGGGGAAAATACATAAATAATAATAAAACAAAAAGTGGTAAAAACTAAGAAAGGGGTACTTGCCATTGGTTAGGTAGCTTAAGACAGGGAAAATGTCGTTGCAAGAGAAGGGAGGAAGAAGATAGTATTGGAGAGGCTCTGAGCAGAGATGTGCTACATGCAGCAGCCCACATACACAGGCATGCTCTGCCCCTAAGCATCTCAAATTAGCTTGTGAACAAGAAACAAAAAGAAGAAATGACCAAATGAGGAAAAATGGAAGCAAATGGAAGCAAATGAATTCACTTGGTCTTGGAGGTTAGCTGCTGCGTAAAATGCAACTTTCTTGTCCCAAAGGTGATTTCAATTTTGATCTTCAGATGGCTTTATAGGAAATATCTCTTCTCAGAAATTATGGCCCATTTTTCCCTGCTGATTTCTTAGAGATATTTTTACAATAAAGCAGGTTGTACAGAAAGATTTGGAAGAGAGATGTGTAGCTTCATAGAGAAATTCCAAAAAGAAATCATGGTTCTCAAGGATGTCCTGGCATTGCTCAAGGTCACAACACTCAAGTGACTGCAGAGATGCTCAAAGTGGAAGCAACATTTGGAAAGAGGCTGTGGCATGTACAGCTACATATCAACCACTTGAAGCTGAGTGCAGCATTTTGACATTGTGACAATGCTTGCCTCAGTTGTCCCTAAACTCCTTGAGCCAGCAAATCACTTCCAGTGTAATGATCTCAACAACTGAAGAGAGAACTGAACTCCATCTTCTTCACAGCAGCCCAGCACTCCCTTGTCCATGGTAGCACCGCTGTTTGAGAAGTTCTGGACCAGGGCAAGTAAGCACATATCACAGTGTGTGTGCTTTTTAATTGCTATTTTTGACGTGGAGCGTGGGATATAGTACAAGTGGGTGAGCAGGAAAAAAAAATAAGTAAGGAGAGAGTAAACAGAAGTGGTTGTTTCCCATTCTCCCCTGCCCTGGTCATTCCATGCCTAGGTATATAAATGTCCTGACAATTTAGTCTGTAATCAGGAAGCTTTGGTAAAATACAGTAGCAATAACCCTTTTCCCCACTTCTCCACAGCCCTTATTATTAAACAAATTGCTAAATAGATTATGCTGAAGGATGAAGGGGCTGACTAAAGCATGGCATGGCTTAGCTACCATTCCTTTCAGCACCGCCTGCTTTGGCACTGGTGTAACTTGGCACGACAATAACTTGGGGATACTAAACATGAATAGTGGCTGCTTCATCTACAAGGGCACGCAAAAAGCAGTTGGAGGCCTTCGTGTCTTCTGTTCCTTAAATGCATAGGGCTGCATTTGAATTACTGAAGACACCCCCATTCACTTCAGAAGCAACCGAATGCATCAGACCTTTGTGGACAGCTAATCGGAAAATGGCCCTGAATTTGTCATTTTTCCCAATTAAATTCTTTTGCTCAATTTATTTCTCATATACAGCAGAAATGAGACTGTGTGCAACTCCTACTTTTTTTTAAAGTCATCCCTGTCTTCCTTCACATTGTCATAGAGGTTTCATTTTTTATGCCACATAAGAAGTACTTAATGCCAAGTTTCCAGTTAAGGGCGGATTAATTCTAGATAGCAGAATCAGTGCCAATCTAGAGTAAAGCAGACAGCTTGACCAATTCATTTAAGAAGCAAGTGATCAGAGCATGATAGCTTTGTGAGAGAAAGCATTGGTACAGCGGGAATGAGAAATAGTTTGAACACTTGATGGCAGTCCTTCTAGAAAAATAGATCAGTAGATTCTCATTTTCAGCTATCTAAGGCACAGTCAGTTGCCTTTTCCGACTTGTTGGTGTGGAATTGCTGGGGAAAGTCTCAGTCTAGGTCTTGTACATTAAGGGACATGCATTCTTATTTCTACTCGAGACAGAACTGCAAAGGCTATTTGTGACTTCCAGTGAAGTAGGTTAAACAGCACTGAGATCCAAGCTGGGCTTCCTTTTCATAGTTGTTACTGACGAAGAGGAATGTGCAGGTATAGTTTGATCTGCAGATTCAGTCAGTTCATCCCTTGTTTATCCCCAAAAGCACTGTTGCTTGTTTTCAGCTACAAGGACCGACATAAGATATGATTTGGGCCTTAAAGTTGCACTTTCACAAGACAGGAATGTAGATAGAAACAGGCTGAAGGTTTCAGAAGGTCATTCTTGAAGGATAAGCTTTCTGTGGTGGAGCAACAAGGGGATGGAGGGCAATAGGCACCCACGAGGTTGCCCTGATCTCAGTGGGATCCCTGTGCAGTCAGAAGCAAGATGCAGGATCCACCAGAGGACCCCTCAGGGCACCCAGGTTAGGCTGGGGCTCCAAACTGCTTCTTCTCTTCCACTGAGCATCCGAACATTCGCTGGAGAGGAAGCATCAAGCTTTCATGCTTTCAAGCATATTTTTCAAGTATGAGCTCCTGCTCCACCACAGGGTTGCTTTAGAAAAAACTACTAGAGGGGCATTACTGTGTGTAAATAGGGTGTAAACAGTACAAGCAGAAGCGTAGCTTTATACCTAAAATATAGTTCCTAAGTACCATGGTCTCTATAGCCTTGATCTTCATTTGGTAACTGGTGCTAGCAAGTGACTTTTCACCATGGTTTTAGCCCCCCTCCCATACAACTACACAACCAAAACTTATTCTTTCCTCTCTCTCAAAATTGTTATACCTTAAAAAAGTTGACTTAAAGAAAAAAAGTAGAATTAATCCACTGACTGACTTGAGTTGGGTTAGAACCATGCCTAGGCCATACAGTTTTATTTGCTGTTACTGATCAGCAGCATACTGACATCCATGCTTATTGGTTCTCAGATTTTTGTGGGCTTCTCATTTAAAGACATCTCAGATCAAACCTTCTGTTTAACTGGGAGGGCATTTGCAACTGCAGCAGTCATTTCTGTATTACTTCTTGCAGCTAGTCCCAGTGGGAGGGTGCAGAACTCAGTGATTTGCCATCCTCCCTTATTTCACTGTCTCTGGATCCCTTTGCACATCCCCACAGTGCAGTGCCTCTTAGCTTACATTACAAGTGCATTTTAGTGAAAGGATTTCTTATTTTGAGTCCAGCAGGCTCCCAGTATCTGGGAAAAGAAAAGCAGTAGCAAATACTAAACCCTCTCTGCAGCAAGCCCTTGGTCACACTTTTGGCACTAGGTTCCTAGGGGTCCACACTCCTTGTATAAGGTAGTAAGCCAGAGGCTATAGAGCAAGAATATTTTCTAACCTAGACAGAGCTTTTCCTTAGAGGCAGGGAGAGAGGAGGATGTTTCAGGGAAGACTGGCCAGAGAAACTCCTCCCAGAATCCACGTTTGCAGCTGCTGTTCCTGCCCTGAACAAGTGCAGAGAGTAATAAATGCTTCCCTGATTAGCAGCTTTGTTTTTCCAAAGCCTTTCATGGTACTACCCAGCCCCTGCCAGATAGGACAGACTACAACAGAAAAACATTTTCTTCCCTGACTGAAGGACCTGATAATGAGTTTGAAGAGCTCTGTCCCAATCAGTAGTGCTAAGAACCCACACGATTTGTTAGTTTGATTCTTCAAGAGGGAAACAGAGACAAGCCCTTCATTTAAGCACAGAACACTTCAGAAGGCTCTGAAAATTCAAGTTCCACATCTTGTTCCTCCCCCATACTCAATCATCAGACCTTGACCATTCCTGCCTCAGGACAGTTTTCACTCTTGAAGAGAAAATAAAGCATTCTGCTGGCTATACCCATGCACGTCTCCTCTCTGTTAATGCTTGATGGAAGAGATGAGACTAAACCCCTGTGGATTAGAAACCTTAGAAAAATGTCACCTGAGAGTTACTTGCTCAGTTCCAGATGAAAAACAAGCAATATTGCCACACTGCTCATTTGGTGCCTTCGAAAAATCTTAACATCAAGCATAATCTTATGTGCATATCTGAGTTCACACCGTCTCCTTTGCCAAAGATTTTGGGGTGCCTTAATTCCACTTCCTGGCTGCACAAAGTCCATCAGCAGGAGTGCAATTTGATGCTCCTGATATGCTTTCCTTGTATAGCCCTGGATTAAATATTGCTGTCCATATTTGTGACAAGCCCTTTACTCAAGTTCATGAGGTTAAAGAAATTCCATCACACCAATCACACTGTTAATTAGTCTAACATACAGTAAGCGCTTGAAGTGAAAAGTATTTCTCCAAGTGTTTCCTAAAAAAATCCTGTTGTAAATTCCCTTGGAAGCACAAAGCAAACAGCAATTGATGTGGGACCACACAGTTCCATGCAACCTAATGCCAGACCTGCATATGACCAGATCACCAAACAACAAAAATTCAGTCTGTGCTGAATATAAATCACATTTCTCTCAAGTTCACCAGCACACGTGATACAGAGTTTATGCTGGCTGTAAGACAACCAACAACCCCATTCCAGCCTGCTAGCTACTATTCCTACCTCTAACTACTGCAAAGTGACAGGAGAGGTCTACACCTGTCCTTGCCTTTACCTATTCCTTCCTTCTTTTTGTGCTTAAAAATTTAAGAAACTGAGCATGATACTCGCCTTCATACTACATAAAATATGTTGCTCCAACAACACCAGCAATTTAACTGTAGTTTTGCTTTTTAAGCTAGGTGAGTGAAATGAAGCAGCTGCTATGCACATTAATATATTACCACACTGATGGCATATAAATAAAAACACAAAACCTATTATCTCGTGCTCTAAGATATATATTGCATTTAGTCATTCAAACAAATATTGTAGACCTTTCTTTGTATCATAGCCAGGAACACCAGCATAGACATTTTATCACCAGCAAACTGTTAAACTTTCTTGCAAGCCGAATTGAAATAATCAGCTGAAACACACTGAATCATTCAAAGCATCCCTGAGAATGGCTGAACAGTTACATCAAATGGTTGCAAAGAATCACAGCTATTTGGCAAGTGGTAGAGCTAAGTCATTTCCTACCTATATTGAGGATATATTTTTAAGATGCAGATTCTTTTTGAACTCAGTATTTTATAAGGATATCTTAAATCTACAACTCAATGACTGTGAAGTGTAACTTTTGTGTTTGCACCATATATTTGTTTTTCAGTGAAATAAATATACATTCTACACTTCTTAAATAACACTGCTGGAGTTTATCATATAGGTAACCGTTCTTGGATTCTCTGTACATACAAACATTCCACTGACTTCCAGTGGAGTGAGCTTTTTCTTAACTTGGTCAAAATCTTGGGGCACGATGATAGAGCAATGAATATGTCTTGCTAGACATGAGTTAAGCACCTCAGTCTGAACTTGTTTTGAAATCTGCCTTGCCTTCAGACCAGCTATATACAAGCTAAATGGCCAGATACGGTGATAATCAGCCCCTTTCTTGTGTGCTCTGGGAATTGGTGTCCCTTTGCTGGGGTGGCCCATTGGACCATCTGAAGCAAAGCGAAGCTCTTCACATGTTTTCAGTGCCACCTCTTCTCCCACTCCTGCAGCCATAATGATTCTGTGCAAGCAACCTTATACCCTCCTCACCTCTCAGAAAAGCCACAAAGGTGGCTCATCAACGTTAAGGTTTTCCTCATCTTTAAGATGTTGCTCAGCGTAGCAGTCTTTGATGGAGATTTAATTGTCAACATTATTTACAGAGCTAATATTGCAGATTTTAGACAAATAATCAACACCCATTAGATGAGCAGTGCCGCCAGAGGAACAGATGTAATATTCTGTGCTGAGCTGTGGGATATGAGCAAGGCACGGATGAGTTATGAAGGCACAGAAAGTCTAAGCTCTTGGCTGAAACGCTCTGCCAGACAGAAAGCACAATAGAGACCAGTGGTCTAATGCACACAATTGGCAGATATGGAACTATAGGTTTTGAATAAAGATGCTGTGATCAGAAGCCAACCTACCTTTTGCTTCATGCCTTTATGCTATTTGTACGCAGTGAGATCAGGAGAAGCTGCCTCTCAGAGGCAAGGTACCGCCTGCGAGCTTAATAGCAGCATTTTGCATCTGAAAATCCTCACGCATGGGAAGGAACAAGACACTGCCTTGCTGGGGACACCTTGGCCCTCAACTCTTGACCCGGTGCCAGCCTGTCTGTAACCTACCCATTTGCTCTGCTTGAGACCTGTGGAGGAGGTGGCAGTGCCTTCCTGTGACAGCTGGTGTGTGCCAGAGACAACTGCCTAAACTGTGGCTTCAAGGTGATGGGCAGGATATGAAACAAACTATAGCTTCAAGATAGCTGGTCAAAAGTCACAACAGAGTCACGGTCTGCTAGAGACTTGTGACAGCTGAATAAACCCCAGGCAAGACAAAGGAGGATCTAACTGACTGAATGACCCACCTGATGCCTAGACCAGAGACCAGCAACGTACGCACAAGCTGCAGCAGGTCAGGTTTGGGGAAGCACTCTCAAAGACTCATTGGTAGACCTGAACGCCGATGGTAGAGACGAGGTCTATACCTTGCAGAGTGTCTGAGACAGAGGAGCCACATATGGACACTCTGGTACAAATCGGTAGGAGAATCTCCCCAGGTCATCTGATATCTCTGTGGAAACGGATCCTGTAGTTACTGAGCTTCAGCAGCCCTAGGGCAGTGCCCATGTCTTGGCATGCTAGTTCCTGGATTGGTGCATAGACAAGCAGCTCCAGACATGCCTGGGGCTAGAGGGGAGCCATCCAGGGTGGAAACAAGACAGCTCATGACAGCTATTTGCTCTGGTTCTTTAGAAGGGCATATACCAGCTCTCCGCATCTTGGGAGATGGCCCTGCTATGACGGCTGTGTTGGGCAGCCTGGACTCCCTCTGCCTGTGTTGCACCTCATTTTAATTCCTCTCACCAGGGTCTTTCAAAAGAATAATTAATTCCCCAAGTTTCTCTATCTTCTCACCTTCACCATGAGATGAGAGACCAAAGAAGGAGCATTCTTCTGAAACATGACGCAGCAGCTCTTACAGAGCTCATCACCAGAGCTGGTGAGTATGCCACAGGAACCAATGCCTGAGGAAATCAAAGGGTGCTAAGGGGTTGTGCTTCTTGAACCTCGTCAGCATATGACTGAAGACAAGTTCGATCAGAGACTGATTCTGTTGCAAACTCACCGTGTAACTGCTCTCGTCTCAAAGGAATTTTGGAAAGTGCGAACACAAAGGGCGTTTTATATACAGAGCTGGCTCCTCAGCTCTCAGATGCTGTATTGCTTTCGGATGCTTTTATTTAGAGCAATGGTGCAATCCAGTGGCCGGTTAGGATAGTAACACAGTCATACAGTACAAACTCTAAACCACTGCAAAAACAGGAAGCACCCGAAGGGAGCTGCAATATTATTGAGCCTGCAAAGAAGTGATGGCTGTTGATGAGTCATCTTTAGAGATTCACAGAGCATCCACATTTCTTGAGAAGAGAGGCTCAGGACTGAGCTGTTGGAATCAATAACTGGGGCAGCTCTTCATCATGGGCAGTATGACCTGTCCTTACAAAGCTCTACAACCTTCACTTAACATTTTTCTGAGTGTTGTTACCTTGTGGTGCAAAGAACATCATGTGCTGTGCCTGCTGGCAGCAAGCCCAGCACTACACCACTCTGGAGCAGAAAGCACATCTGGAAGAGGACCTGCTCAGCACACCAGGCAACACACTGCTGCCACAACAGCCCTCCAGCAAGGAGGGGGCCCACCACCCAGAAAGCATTAGCACTGCCACTGTCAGTAATAAATTAACATTTAAAGTGTGGTAATTTTCTGAGGGCCAGCAACCGGAGGCAGGAATGTGGATGTATTTGATCTGCTCCTGTAGTCTGTGTATTCTAGCCTAGAGAGCACACTTAGTGGAAAGAGCTGCAGGACCCTTTCATCCCAATAGGAAATGGTGCAGGTGAGAGCCCATGTAGGCTTGACATCACTGCTCATCCAAGGAATCGCAGATGTAAGGCCACAGAAATGCTGCACAGACTGTAGAAAGTCTTGGTCCAAAGACTGACTGCCACCCAGCCAGTTGCAAGGAAGGACCTCCCCTCCAAAAATTGCCTTTAGACTCCTGCACTGCCAAAGTGTCAGCTTGTGGCTGTGCCTGGAGCAAGCCCTGCACTGCATACCCTTCCTGAAAGACCTCCACTGGAAGACAAAGCATTTATGCTGAGCAGATTCCTTCCTCCCAGTAATTTTACCTAAAGCGCAGCTTTAGTCTGGTGAAGAGAGGAGGTGCTGCTGAAGGAAGCTGTTCACCTCTTTTGACCGTACACCGTTTCTCAGCTCACTTTAGCTGAGAACGGTCTTCTGCAAACCAGGCTGCAACAGGAGTATACCCAAGGAGACACTCACCTCTGGGTGCATCTCCTCACCATCTTCGCCTCCTTCATCAAGGGGCTTCTTGGCCATGTAAAAAGGAGCCCAAGAAACAGATCCTGAACCCCAACACGATTATTATAGTACCTTTCTCTGCAGCTTGCAGAGCCGAAAAGACGGGTCAGAAAGGCAACAGCATCTTGGTTAATGAGGGAAATTACAGTGGAAGGAACAAAGAACATAGCTATTTTGAGTCAGCCCCATCTTCAGTTATGCCTCCCTTCTTAAGCAGCCAGGCCACTGGCACAGCACTGAGCGAGCACCTCATTACATGAGGCCAGTGGTCAGCTTTTGTCACGAAGCATCCCAGTGAGCTAGCTGGCAGTGTTATCATACAGAAGAAGAAATAAAAAGGAGTGTAGTCATTTATATTAGAAAAGATAATCCCAGCATGTGCTGAGCACAGAAAAGCAAGACTTCAGTTTGATTTTGAGCATCCTCCGGGGAAAAAACAAGCGGAAAAAANNTCCCCCCCCCCCCACCAAAACACCATTGTATCTTCACATGTATAAGACTGTTTAGCTATGACTTCGTGCTATATTTGAATACTCCTACCACTCGAACCAAGACTGGTACATCCACTGTGAGCATTTACAATGAAGTGTTTAAACTGCAGCATGCCAGCCAAGAACCCCCACCCACACACAACGCTTAAGGAACAGCTTTTGGAAGATGCAAAAGGTAGAATATCGAATTAGCTCTTCAGTCTGAGCAAATCATTAAGCAATTCCCGTTGACAGAAAGTTAGGTTCACTTGAATCTGCACAGTAACCACGTGCGTGGTCCTTCCAGACTGCACATGCCATCTGGAAGCATCACTGTGCAGTTTCTTCCCCGCTCAGCGTGCCATCAGTTTTGCTCTGTTTCTTCATCTTTTGCTAATCCCAGACTAACAGGGCCAGATCCTGAGCTGCGCTGGATGCTTGCAGTCTCCAGTTACAGAAGCCACCTTGATGCTCCACGGATGAGCTTAGTGGAAGTGTCCAGATGCATCTGTACACCCTGGATGTATCTATAGTACCTTTCCAGGCTTGAACTGTGCAAGACCAGTTTCGAAGTATTAGAGCTGTTTGCCACTAAACGATTACTTGCCTATACAAAGCAGAAAAAAGAATAGGCAGGGGTCTAGCGCTGCCATGGATGTATTTGGATGTGTCTGGATCTGACAGAGTAAAACTTCAAATGCCACTTGGGGTCTTGGCACCCCAAGACAATTTTGTGCATGAACAGAGTCCTTGGTGTTTGAGAGGGATTCTGGGAGGGGAGCGGTGGAAGACAGAAGATAACCACCATGCCAAGCCTGTTTTCCCAGCCAATGTCCTCATATACTGAGAGCGCAGCTGACGGCCGTCCCCTGGCTGCGCGGGGCAGCAGCTGGGCTGCTGCAGGATGCCTGTGCAACAAAGCCCTTGCTCCTTCCTCGCATGCAACGTGCCTTGCAAGCCTAGGCTTTTCTTCAGGAAGCTTTTATCTGCTCCAGTACTGCCTGGTTTGCTGGAGGTGCAGCGTACTCAACTGCCACCACTCCTCACTGCTGGAGTTGGTGACACAAGAGCAGTTAAAAAAATCATTTTAAAAGCCAATTTTGCCAAAGATTGGGAACATTTGTATGATAAATCAGGATTTAAATTGAAAGTAGTGAAACTGAAAATGTTTTCCACCCTTACCCTGACAAATTCCTCCTGTCAGAAGCCATACAAAATTCTCCACTTAGATCTGTACAATTTTTTTCTTCAGAATAATTTCTGTTCGCCCTTCTCCCCCAGGGAGACTTGAACAAGTTTTAACATTAGGGAAGTTGCACAGACATGGGGTGAGATCTTAGCTGCAGTTGAAGTCATTTAAGTTTTGCCATTAAATGGTTCACATCTTTTGCCTGCTCCAGCACCCAGATGCCACTCTGCTTCCATTTTTGGAGGGTGCAATATTTCCATTTCTACTTTTACTACTCTACCTTACCATGTAAGGAGACCGCCTGTGGACACCCCAAGAGGTGACCAACTTCTCCAGCTTCCTGCAGTATGTTACTATCCCAGGTGACTGCATACCCATGAGGTTTACGAATGAAGTGGCTTAATAATTCACAGCAAATGGAGTCTTTTGCTAGACAGCTGTCATTCTGGAGAACACAAGTACTATACCTGTGTTTTAACATACGCCTGAGGTTATGAGCCAAGCACTTACAAACTAGCAAGCTTCATGTCTGTATCTGGCAAAAAAAAAATTGAGTGATCATAAAGAATAGAATATTATGATCTCAATTTTCCACAAAACTGATGGAAGTGGGAAGATAAATTTTCTTCTTTGGAAATCAAGCCTAATGCCTTCCATTTTTTTTTTTGACTGGAAGAGATGGATGAAGCGTGAAGCAGAGATATTTGCTCCTGGGAGTTACTGAGGATATTCAGGACAGAATAAGAGGTATTTCAGAGGGATCTGAACTGTTTAGAGGAATGGGCAATAAGAAGCTTGATGCTGATAACAGCAAAGTAACATATACTGAAAGGAAAAAAAAAGTGCTCAAAGCTCACAGTATTAAATAGATATTACTGGGTAAAGAAATAGAGCATAGTGTCATTGTAAGTATGTCAGTGAAGGTTGCTATTGAGGAGGAAAGCCAAGCAAGGCATGCAGATAGATGGCGGATGGATCATAAATAAGAATTATTTATCATGTACAGATCTAAGTCAGTGGCGCAGCTACATTAAAAGAATGATGGTAACAAATACAGAAAAATCAGGGTTGCACTGTTAATTTATGCTCGATCATTCTCTAATACTCTCCCTCCTCTGCTCTCATGAAACCTTTAAGCAACAGATGTCCCACTTAACAATTTAAAGGCCGGTAAGAAAAACTATACCCATGTTCTGAATAGGTAACTGACATACAGAGCTATTAAGTGACTTAGAGCTATGAAAAAGCCTGCTGACGACATGGAATTAAACCATCCCAGTCTCCTAGTTCCAGTCCAGCAATGTGATCCCAATGCTAATCCATTATAAAGACTGTAACAGTGCCCTAAGAATTCCCTGTAAATCCTGATTTCCAAACCCAAAGTTTGGAAGGCTAGTGTTTATAAAGGGAGTACATTTTGAAATCTGGCTAAGAGTCTTCCCAAGACTAACTCTTTACTTTTGCAAAGAAAAAAAAAATTACTTCATACCAAAATAATCGTAAAACAAATATTCTGGAAGAGTTAGCAATCTTTAGGGTGAAAACGCTGACACAGACCCATCTGTAACAGAAGTATAAACTTCGCCCCAGATACCCCATTTTACAAATGAAGCAGCTAACAAAAAAACTCCTGGCAGCTTCATTCCCCAGCAGTTCTATGGCTGTTCATGCGCCCAGTTTTCCCTTCTCTCTCCTCTGGCTTTGGCAGAGCTTGCTGGCAGCTCGTCTCTCAGGTCGGCAATCCCGCTACAGGCAGGTGAGCAGCCAGCTTGCTAATCCAATTATGCCATACAAGACCTGAGGCGTGCGCCCTTTGTGAAAGAATCCACTATTTTCACTATTTAATTACTAGTCAAGTTACCTGCCTGAAGAATATCTTAAAAATGCCAATGTAATCATGACATTGAGATAGTAGGTCAAGACTAAATCCTTTCTGCAGATCTTCCTGAAACACGGCTTCTGAGTGTGATGGAGAGGAATAAGAAGCAGGTTTAAGCCAGGCTGGGATTTCAGAAAAGTGTTGCATCAGCCTTACTCTGAGTCTGCTGAAACCAGTTGAGCTGTTGGTTTGATGGAGCCAGCACAGAGCACCCAGGAGAGCTCATGTTCGCTTGTTTGCTGTAACCTGGGACGGCACCAAATACCTGAACCACTGTTTGGCACTTCTCTCAGTAGCTCAGGGAGCTCAGTCACTTGATATAACCTCAGCCCCTCAGAGATTCCCTAATCAATCAGTAACATCAGAAAGCAGGCAAGTGCCTGCCTTCAGGCCGTACAGAAGGACCGGGAGCTGCCTCAGACAGCTCCTCTCCATATCTCCAGCCCTCCTAGGAAGGGTAGGCTGGGGGCCGAGCAGCAGCCCCAAAACCATGGGGTGGTCTGTAGCTTTCTGAAGCCTGCTGCCAGTTAAGAAGAAATCGCCTCGAGCAGCTAACCCTAGCTGGATCTTAGGATGTGTGATGGTGCAGCAGCTTTCTTTGCACCTTGTACCCCAGGCCCAGCTCGAGATGCTGGCCTGATCTTCCAGCCTGAGCATCTTCTCCTTCATTTGCACAGGAATAGGGACCTAGGAACTGCAAGAAGTGCATCAACCCACCCCTATCCCTGCAGGACACAGGGGTGTGCGGGAAGGCTGTCATGCTGGTGGGCCATGGGCAGGATCCAGCTCCCAGGCACTTCCACCAGATGTTGCTTTTCCTCAGAGAAGATAGAAATTGCTATTTGCAAGGCAAGTACAACCATAGCAGCCAAGTGCTTGGTGTTGTGCTTGTAAACCCCTAAGCGCAGCAATCTTCTGCTGTAGCTTCCATGAAACGTGGGGAGAAGGCAACGTTAGAACGCTCTCCCAGGCCAAACACGTGTTCCCATTTTAGAAGGGTTTCCCCCCCTGCCCCCCCTTTTGTGGAGAGATGCGAGTAAGATTCCAGTTGTAAACCGAGCATTTTACTCTCCTGGAGGTCTTGGTGGCAACGATTTATGTATTATTAAAATGGCTGCATATGTTGTTTGCAGCACTGCCAGCTCAAGCGATATCTGGGGTTTTTCCTCAAGCTTCTGCTGCTTTGAGAAAAGTTCTCAAATGACAATCTTATCTCTATATACTAAAGCTGGAGAACATACAGTGAATGAATGCCTAGATACCAGGTAAAGTAAACATGCAAACCCCAACCTACAACAAAAAGAGTCTTTCCCAAAAAAAAGGTACAAGTGTGAGTTTGTCACCTCCTCATTCTGCAAAGGGCCAGGCTCTGTGCCTTTTCCAGGTGGCAGTGCAAGGAGATATTTGCAGAGCAGTGTGCCTGTGAATTGACACTTTCCAGTCTCTTGCCTTGGCATCATGTGAATCAAGAAATTTTTCACTTCCACAGACTTTGTTTAGGAAACACCCACGAGCAAAGCCTCTTTTTCCTAACCAGGGCAGAGTGCTGACCTCTGGCTTTGTGGCAGCTGGAAATTGCAGCCTGACAACGCAGCTTTCTGCAGGCGCCTGTGCTCTTTACCTAACATACAGCTGACACTGCTGAAGAAGTGGTTGCGTTTTGGAGTGGGCAAGTGGACCTGAGCTGGGAGAAGTTCCAGCATCCAGGACTGGATGGAGTATACCAGTGGAGGAGACCATCCTCCCTCTCGCTGGCTGGGAAGCAGCACCTTTAATGGGGGGGCTAAGTTAGGGGAAACAGGCATTTCTGACTGCCTTTAGGTGCTGCTGGAAGTGCTGTAATGGGACACATATGAACCTGCCAATTATAGGATTAAGGAGAATTTTTGGTGTTGGTGCATGCTACAAGACATCAGGAAGGCCATTAAAACAACTGCTGCCAGAAACTACATAAAAGGCTTTCTGACATCTCATTTCAGAGACGCTCTTGCAGGATATTTTCCTAATAAAAGGGGCAATCCACACATCTCTAACTAGAACGTTAGAGACAGACCACATGTGTTGATGTACTTGCATGCCTATACATTATCAGGGGCAGGTCTAGAAGACGGGGGTGGCTCCAAGCTCTTCTTTCACTGCAGCTTACCAGTTCAGATGGTATCAGCAAGAACATTTGTTTTAGTCAAAAGTGTTAATCAAAAACAGCTTGCCAGGAGCTAATTGAGTAATGGAAAGTCATTTTCCCAATTTCTAAGAAAAAAGGCCTCTATTTGGGCAGCGTTATTTGCAGTCAATTATTCTGCTATTTCCAATTGTGCTCCAGGGAGCTGTATTACTTCTCCACAGTGCTTAGCAGCTGTTCATTAGGTTAGCCTCCCAGTTGCTTTTGCTTGCACAAGGTTCACCCTGCAGTGCCAGATGACAGGAATTTTAAGTGCTATCTGTTGCTCTATAGCCCTCACAGGATTTTGGAAGCCATCTCAACCAGGGAAAGAGCAGAGAGTTCTTGATTTTTAGATTAGGATATAAGATGCCATGGTTTATTGTAAAAAAAGGGAGGGTGGAGAGGAAGAACCATCATACTGAGAGTGCCCCTTCAGGACCGAAGTCTGAGTACAACTGGTGCACTGGGACACTATCATGTAGCAGCATTTGAAAGCCAGAAGCCATGACTTCATAAATACATTTCGGCATGACCCCACACCACTTTTTTGACACATTTTTTCCTTCATAATGATTTGTCTCTAGGAATACGACATCCCTGATTTGACTGCATTTGGATTACTAGTAGAAGGATCACAAGTTAGTATCGTCTCACATCTGTGCATCTAAACTACTGAACACTGGTGCACTGGGCTTTGACTGCCTTCACATGCCTGGCTCAGCATCACTCACACAGTCTGCCCTCCCAGGGCCGCGTCTGACACCATGCACCTCCACACCTTGCACGTTCACAAACAAAGCAGATTCACACACATGAACTTGCAAATACAAAACAGACCTGCACAAATGCTCAAAGCACAGGGCTAGAGCACAGCTCCACCCACACCTTTTTTTTACAAAACACATAGTGCCACCAGTAATGCCACTTCTTGACAAATGAGCTGATAAGAAACTTCACCTCTGACAGAGCTGGATGGAGTTGGGGGCTTTTACAGGAATTGGCTGGACTACCACATTCACTTTTTCAGCCTACAGTCATATCTGCCTGCATGCTTTGATATAAAATTGAAGGAGAGATAAAAAGCTACCCTATCACCATTGCAGTAAGGAACTCTGACTTCAGATTTTCAGGATCTTCATAGCAAGCCTGCTGCGTCTAACATTTCCTTTAATTAAAACTAACAGTCCTGAAACTGCAGCTTGAACCTTTGGAGTCAGAACAGGTTTCTTCCTTCTTTAGTCATTACCCCAATAGAAGCCTTTGCACAGCAGACAAAATAGACTTCTGTAAATACCTCATTTGCTAACAGAGATGCAAATTTAGTTCAGCTAGCTCTAAACCACAGCAACAGCAGAACTCAGCCTGCTCCATTACAGCATTTTCTGGTTAACTTACTTTAATGCAAGCCAACTGAGATCCTCTTCATCCTTAAGAAGATAATCTTTTCCCTCAGCTCAGCAGAGCTTACAGAACATCTCAGCACCTAAGAACGCATAACAAAGCCCTCCAGGCCTGCACTCGACTTTCTTAAGTACTCATTCAACCCTGTCACAGCTGATAATCACAGTTTTGGGGGCTGGGCTGAGCTTTAGCTTTGTTTGGCTTTGTTCTTCTGCCCTTCTCTCGCTCACAACCCCAATGTGGTCCTGGTGAACGCGCTTTGGTCCATACCTGCTGAAGACTCTATATGCTGTTAAAGAAAGCCTACAGATCTTTCTGCTGCTGGAGCTTTGACTCTAAAGAGTCCTTGTTAAGTGTAAGAATTAGAAATGTAAAAGCTAGATTCAAAGTGCTGAGTTGCAATGATATAATGCTCTGTGTTAGCAGTTGCTGTCTTGAACCCTATCTTTAAACAACCTTTTAAAACAGCTGGTGGAGGATTTTTCATTCACTAGCTCCATGTGTGCAAGGTGAGAGAGGCTAGCTCATTTCCAGCATACCAGGGGATTCAACATCTCCAATCATGGAGGATGGCACTAACCATGCAAAACCTGTGGAAGGAAGGGTCCTGGCAGTCTCTTTCTCCTCCGAGTGGAAACTATGCTTAAATACTCCCTAATGATCAAGTAAGCTTATGACTCTCATTACATTTAATGTTCCCTAAAGGAAGAAGATGTGCAGAGGCCTTGATCCACTGTTTTTTAAATTTTCTTGTAGGGACTTGAATCTGTCTTGTCCTCCTCTGCATTGTGTCCTTAAAACAAGGCAGCGAATAATCTCTTTCTCCAACCTAAACAGTAATGCAGGAAACAGAACAGTGTTTGACAGTAGGAATGAAGGCAGTAACAAGGGAGCTCATAACACTTCAGGAGGAAAAAAGAGAACAAAACATGAACTCTCCACTTTTGTGAGTCACCGATCCTGTTATATATTGGATCCATGTAGAGCAAGACCTCCTCTTCTCTCCTGTGGTTTGTACAGGGCCAAACGTGGCCCCAAATGTGCCTTGAGACTGCAGGCTCCCCCTGCTCCCTGTGTAGGAGAGTGTGGGCAAACACTCGTTGGCAACACCAACACCAGTTGGTAGGATCCTGAGAAGCCTCAGATGTGAGGGAGCTGCCAGGTTGCTCAGCCCCGTCGGGAGTGAAGTACTCCTGGGTGTGCCACAGTGCAGAACAGCGGGATGAGAGGCATCACCACAGTCAGAAAGCAGCTAAATGGGTGGTCTGATAATCTCTGGTTTTAAATTGTACATCCAGAGGGCTAGAGGGCCTGAATCCTAAGTCATTTCGTTCACTGAACAGCAAAGATCCCTTCAAGCACTGGAGCTGCTCTTGGTGTGGATATGTTCTACTGCACCTACGTTTCTGCCAGTTGGTCTTGGCAAAGTACCTCCACACTGACTTTGCCCCATATCGGATGGTCCCATAGCAAAAGCAGCATGTCTTGGCTCTGTAATTGTGCTCAGGCCTGAGTATTCTTGAGACCTGATGCAAAAACTGGGGTGACTCTGTGCTCTGGGCGCTCACGCTGAGGGACTGTGTTACAACCTGGTTGGGTTTGAATGCTTACATTCCCCACAGAGATGTGTTCCTTGGTTGTTAGGTTTGGGACTATTGGGACATGGAAGAAACTGTTCATCTCTGTGTAAAAGAAAAGAAGTCTGACGTAAGTGCCTACCTGTAGGGTAAGCTGCACAGCTGAACAGGCCAAACACAAAGCAGCAGAATGGACACTGAACCCCTGCCTCATTTCTGGGGCTCCTTTGTCAGCTGGCTTCTTAGGTTCTCAAATTCCTGTATTATGGGGAGCCTGGACATCTGTCTGGAGGCTGAAAACTCCACCAGGGAAGCAGGAAGGTAGCAAGAGATTGAGCTAATGTTTTCGGAAAGATCATGCAGTAAAACCAAATGAAATTAAGTATCAGTAGCGGGGCCTTGAGCCTAGGCCCCATTAGGGGCCTAGTAATCAAAACCTGGGGATGAGTTTGGTGAATGTTGGGGTCAGAAGTGTAAGTGCAGAGCAAAGCTGGAGAGTCCTTGAACATCTGAACTAAGCACCAGGCCCTGCCACACTGAACCGATGCCCATCTCTGCTGAGCAGCTCTGTAGGTGCCTACTGATTCTCAGGTCCAGAAAAGATGCCTGGAACAGAGTGACCTGAAGTAGCACTGCATTCACTGCAAAGCCATCTGGTCAAAAATCTGTCTGGCATCAGGATTTCTAGTTAACATTGGTATAATCTGTACCGATCCACTATAAAACCACTGACACAGCTCTTATACCATATTACTGCCAGGGACAATCAAACAGCAGAGAGTGCTCAGGATTAGAAGAGCTGCAAGGCTCACACTCCCCAGATATCAATACATAATTTACAGCATATGCATTACGGTATTCCTTTAAGAATATAAATATATAATGAGGATTTCCACTGAGAGGCCATGTTTTTATTTATTTAGGAAACAATGAAGTTGAATTCTGCTGGAATCTCTCCATACAATGGATAATCCAGGAGTCAGTAGTGCACAGATTTCTTGGAAGTGTCACGTTCAGAGCAAATTAACACAGTCTTAAAAGCCAGTTTCAAGACAACTCTCTCACAGACACAAGGCATTGTCCGTGAAACAGAACATGAGACATCAGGCACTGCATGACATCAGGTAGCACATTTCTGTTTATTTGCCTTTCTTCAAGAACTCTAACTTGCTGTTGGGCAAAGGAGTGCATACAAGATGGACAAGAAAAGATTAAAAGAGATTTCTTTATCACTGCATTCTGTCGCATGAAGGGCCACAGCCTCTGGTTTTTTTATTCTTCTTTTTAAAAGGACACGTTTTCGTGCTCTGGCTGACGTGTTACAGTTCAGAGAACAACTTGTCCTTCTACAGGAATCTCTTGAGAAAACTAGAAGTGAACACAGTCATTTACTAGGCTGTATTACTGAATAAACACTGCCAGTTGCACTAACAGCATTTTACCAGACACTTGTCAGTTTGTGAATCCCTAAGTTTAAAAAGACAATAAGAAATCAGACTGCAGAGTGATGGGGATAGGGAAAAGTGGTTTGGGTTTCTCCCCCCTTGCAGCAGATTCCCGCTTGTTGTAAACTGTTGTGTTTATAGACTTCTATACATCTGTGATAACCTACAACAGAGGTTCTGCCCTAGACATATATAGTTTGCTCACAGTCTGACTCAATGCATTAGTAGCTTTCATATATAATATTAAAACCCAAGGTTTGCATCCCAATGTCCTTCACATGATGCTCTGTCTGTTCACATCCACATTGTATGATGACGAATTGGAACAGCCTCGGCCAAAATCGATAAAAATGCCTTCAGAATCAGAGTCAATTGACTCTAAAATCTGATCCACCATGTTTTCGGGACTAGAAGAAGGAACTGGAATCAAGGAAGGGTCCCTGTCCAACTCAAAAGACCTATGTGGGTCGTCCATCGAGTGGAATAGTCCTTTCTGTTGCTCAGCTACGCTGAGCTTGCCAGAGCATTGCACTGACCCAGTGCTGGACCTCTCCTGGTCTCCTGACAGCGAGTTTTTTGTGGCCGTCATGGAGCTCTTGGAACCGTTGTCCATGATGGTGGTGAGGTTGGAGTACCCCTGGAGCTCCAGGCAGGAGGTCATTTCTGAAACAGAGTGCCTTCGGATACCTGTTCCATTGGCAGCCATGCCCTCAGTTTCATACTCGGCTACTGGCGTCAACAGTGGATTATTGTAGCTTTTTGATCGCACCACAGGGTTCTTGGCAAGGATGTCACCCGACTTTGAACGCCTGAAGAACCGCTTCTCTGTAAATAGAGAAAGATCCAGAGTAGTATCTATAAAGTCTTGTATTTTCTGTGGTATTAATAACTACGAGTGTTCAAAAGAAAAGTCAAGGCCCAAATATTCGTAAGCTTCTCTGCTACGACAGGAACTTTTTAAAAAGAATGTATTTTGCTGTTTTTTTAGATCCATAGGATTCAAATTTCCTAGATTTCCTTATCAAATTGAATACCCCAAACCTATTTAAAAAAATAATAGCTGAAATTCCCTTATGTTCATACAATTTCAACTGCTGGAGTAAAACAGTAAATATCATAAGAGATTCGATGTACAATTGCAAATATTTTATTCTATGACAGAGAGTCAAATTTTGTTCTGGCTATAAAGGTCATCACTTATTTCTAGTAGAAAGCTGACTTTCACCTTAACACTGGTATCATTGATTTCTATTTAACTTTACCTCCACTTGTGCTTTCAAAACCTCCTTTCTTCACATGAAACCAAAAGTGCACTGCAGAGACAGTGCAACCAATCTCCATAAGAAAGCAGGGAATCAGCCACCCACCCGGGGAAAATCAGGTCTCTTCAAATTTGGTACACATGGACTAAGACACACAGTTTTACTAAATCATTCTGGAAAAACTTTGATTCAAAGCATCGTTTGGAGACCACACAAGGAGAGCGAACCAAGAGCATTTGGAAATGGTAACTGGAGGGCAGTGCCCACAGCAACCTTGTTGGCAAACAAACCTGCACTCAGTCTGCCAGTAATTTTATTAACGCTGTTGTTAACTGAGTGGGTTCTTTCCAAAGAATGAGCAGTAGGTGGCAGCAAGTCAGCACGGAGATCCTCCACCAGTGGTTTAGGGCTGCTATCCTGCAGCTATGGCAAAATGATCATCATGCAAATATTTTGCAGATTTCATTGCTCTGTCTCATGCTAAAAACAAAATCAGTGGTGTGACTACTGGGTCTCACTTCTGAAGCTTTCTCCCTGCCACTCTCACTTTCCCCATCCCCATGGAAGGGGCAAGGCCGCAGAAGGAAATTGAGTTACAGCCTGGAAGTCAACCATTGCCACCGCAAATAAAAGAAATGCTTTAAGTTAAGATGCTGGCATGTTCCCCTCCAAACCACGTGATACCCTTTACAAATGCCCTTCTATTCTAAAATTATACTTATGTGCTTACCTGGACACAAATTCCAATCATATGCTGTACCAATAAAAAAATGCAGTTTCTGTATTTAAGATTGCATTTGGCAGTTATTTATCAGCAGTAAAATCAACTGAGCGACGTTCACTTTGAGACTTTTTCTTTGTCAGGAATTTGACCTAGCAAACAGAAAAGGGGCAGCCCTGCTACAGGAACTCTGGCTTTTTGGTCACGCCAAGATTTGGCTAGAGGGGAAGGCTGAGTGTGCTGCCCAGATGGGGAAGAAAAGGGATCAGTGGCCTCACCAGTCCCACTGAAAATATATCACAGCTTTAAATCATACTGTCAAAATAGCTGGACTGGACTAGACACATTAGTTTAAAAGCAGCAGAGACTTACGCCTTTAACTCCCTTGGATCCAGGTTCATTGACTAGAATAAGACCTATTTAGGGGTACTCCTACAGATCTACACCACAGATCACAGCAAGGAGAAGTGCCCAGTCCAACATAATCTTCCTATTTTCTGCACTCATGCAATATAACATTTATTTTCTAATAAGCCATTTCACTGGAGTTTTATTCTCTTTGAGTGCACTTTTTCTGTCCTGACATATAAAAGCTTTTATTCAGAAAACAATTTGGGGCTCCATTTAAATGCTTGTGGCCTTTTAATGGCAAGCAATGAATACGAAGTCATAATCCTAAACCATTTTCCATAAATAACTGGCCTCTATTTATTCACATAAAACTGATTTGTTTCTTAAACACCTGCAGCAATATAACCATTTTTCCATTCAGCTTCAGGGGAAAATCAGCTACCTTATTGACTATTTCTGACAAGCAAACAGATGAAATTGACTGCATAGAAAACACACACTTTAACTTATTTTCTCCTCTGTTTTCTCCATTCAAGCAGGCCATCACAGTATTTACATAAAGATATTCAGGTACTACCACATTTCCTTGTTGACTTACGCTGGTAGTATCCCCTGTGCGTTTTCAACAGATTGAATTATCCAGTGGGATTTTCAGAAGACCTTAATCTTGGCCTAATCTTGCCTACACAGAAGTCACCGAATGCTTCTGAGCACAAGGAATCCTAGACAATAAGATGGAAGGGACTTGAGAAAGTCACCCAGTCAGACTCTGCCACCAGGCAGGACCACGTTTAGCCACCTTGCTCCTTATAGGTGCCCACCTTGTTCCTTATGTATGTGACATGCAAACAGCACCTCTAGCAGTGAAGATTCAACAGCCTCCACAGGCGGTTTATTCGAGCACCTAACCAATGCAACATCAGAGATTTTCCCTTCCATGTAATCTGAATTTCCCTTGCTGTATGCTCTCCACTCATCTCCAGTGGAATGGAGAATAGCTTATTACCTTCCTCTTTGTGGAGACATTTTACATATTCGAAGTCTTATTACTTAGTCTTCTCTAAGACAAATTCCTACTCTTTCCTGCGTTAAACTACCTTGTACGATCTTTGAGCACTAATGAACAGACACTATGCATCACTCCAGAAATGGCTTCTTCCTTCTTCCTCTCACTGTCCATAAAGCAGCCTGTGTTAAAACTCTCTCCTTAAAAGGCAGAATGGAAAAGCTAAACATATTCCAGATTCATAGATTTAAAGGAATAAGTGCTATTATGATGATCTGCTTTCATCTTCCACCACTGACAAGTCACCGTGACTTTGCATATTGCACAACCTTAGGAAGAGAGCATGGCCATGCTGCGCTAGTACTGGCACCCTCCTCTCACGTGGGCCTTGGCCCTGTGTGGACCCAGCTTTTGGTGATGCCCTCTGTGCTGTGTCAAACCGAGCTGCTGTTATTCTTACCCAAGATACAGGAAGAATGCGTGAAGGGTCCATCACTGGAATACAGACCATATGTGCCTAAATAAGGTGAAACCACTTTCTGGATCAGGGATTCCAGTTTCAAATAATCTTCAGTCACACCTTTCGACTCATGAACCCCCTGAAAGAGAAAAAATACCAAGATGAGCGCTGTCTCCTCCAGCTGCAAGCTTTACTTGCTCACTAGAGCAAGCAGACAGGCAGCAAGAATTTTCATTACATTACATAGCCAAGGTACACTGCGATGTGATACCGGTTTGTTTCTACAGCTGATTTGTCTTACTGTAAAGCCAAGAGATGCGAGTTGAACCAGACACCACGCAGCGCTGCACAGATGCTCAGACGGAAGCAGTATCTACTTCCAGGAGTTTAAAATCCAGGCTTTTAGAAAGGTACAGAACCATAGAATATCCCAAGTTGGAAGGGACCCACAAGGATCATTGAGTCCAATTCCTAGCTCCACATAGGACCACCCAAAAATCAGCCCCTATGTCTGAGAGCGTTGTCCAAATGCTGCTTGACCTCTGGCAGGCTCGGTGCCGTGACCACCGCCCTGGGGAGCCTGTTCCCGTGCCCGACCACCCTCTCGGTGAAGAACCTTTTCCTAACACCCAGCCTGAACCTCCCCTGTCATAGCTTCATGCCGTTCCCTCGGGTCCTGGTACAACCTGCTTAGTGCAAGGCACTTCAGGAGGATGGAGGATGAGTTCTGTGAAGATCCTTTAAAACCATCCCTAGACTTTTTGTTATTTGTAATCCTGTACTGGCTTCCTGAATGAAAGATGAGCAACTACCACCAAGCACTGTACCAGCGGCTGGTACCACACGGTGTCACTGCCATCTAAGCAATACAACAGGATTAAGGAAAAGGTGAAACTGACTCAAAATGATTTCTTCCAGGATATTTTCAACAAAAAACATTTATAGTGAAGAGCTTTGTATATCTTTCCTCCCCCCAGTGACAGGGAGGCAAAAATAAAAAAATCCAGGCAAAACACACTAAGAATGGTAAGATTCACCCATAGGCAAAACCTTTTGCCCTTAGCTCTCAACTCTGCACTTCCACCCATGAATGGGCTTATAAGGCTGAGGAGGTGACAGGCAAACCCTGTAGAGCTGTAGTCTCCCTTCCACTTACAGCTGCAGCGTGTGTGCTCCTGTGCCATCTCAGCAGAGACCTATGTACTCCTGTGCAGGATTCCTCTTGCTACGCAAAGCGTATTCACATGATGTATGCTTGACATATCTTGTTGCAGAATCAAGATCCTAAATGTCATACTCAGTGGGAATTTTGCTTGAATTTAGTTGAATTCCAGATTTTGTAATATGGCCCTGAATTACTGTAAAAAGACGAAAGCCTCCTGAGAGCAACACACAGATCAAATGACTAAAATTGCAACACTTCCTTCCATACGCGAAAGGATCCGTATGTTCTGGATTTGCTGCTCAGTATGATTCACCAAACAGTGTCCACAAACGAGAATCAGACTGCAATGTGCTTGTGAATGGCTTGCTTCACCCCTTGGCTGCTGTGCTGCCTGAATGCCAGCTGGCATTCCCTGACAGAAGTTTATGAATGGAAAACAAATAGAATCCAACAGAGAACATATAGAATCTCGATTCCAATTCAGTGCACTTTAAATAATGAGTAACAATCTTTGGAGATGTGCTATGTCCTGTAAAACTTCCAGAGATTCACAAATACAAATATGAATTCAAGGGCACATGCAGTGAATCTAAAGTGTGCTAACACCAAAATAACAGCAGAATGAACCCATAGCTATCCAACCAATTAAAACCAGACAAAAATAACACAGGAAAAATTCAGAAGGCTTAGCAAAGGTGCATGTATTATTTCAACGTTACTGAGGCCTGCATCAGAGAAAAGGTTTCAAATAACAGGAGGAAGGCTACTTTTCTCATACTGAGATTTGCTCCAGGATTTCTCCTCCTATCTTGCTGAGATTTAGCCAAGATCTTTCCAGACCTCAGAAGAGCAACACGCCTGCTACATATTCATGACCCCCTCAAGCTCATAACCCACTGACAAAGATCAGGACATCAGACCACCTGCTCCAGGTGCCCACTCCAATTACCTCAGGAACCAGTTTCCTAAATGTGAAATATAATACTGGTGGCAAAGGCAAGTGATATTTAGCATCGCCCGTGCCCAGAATTAGTGGTAAGGCTTTATTTACTTTTCTGCCACTTGAATATTTTTGGTACTTGTGAAAGAGGGTAGCTAAACATCAGCTGCGGAGAATGAAACCCAGTAATTCTCTAGTACCATGCTGCCCACAAAATAACCCTGACCACTAGCAGAACTGTGATACTGTACGAGTGATACAAGTTTCCTTGCTCAGTGGCTTCTTAATACTGTCTGATTTCCTATCAGCCTCACATTGCCTGAAAAGGTTTTTTTGTTGTTGTTGTTTTCCCTCCCTGCTCCCTGGCATGGGAAATGCCCTCTTGTCTTAAAATCCTAACTCCCTAACCAATTGCATCAGCATCTTCTTCAGTCCTGTCCTCAGCTCCATTCCTTCTCTCCAAGAGCAGTGCACATCTCCAGCCCCTTGTTCGGTTCAGCTTCTTTTAGTTACCACCTGCCGAGCAAAGAGGCCACAAAACAGCACTTTTGCAATGTAAACCCACCCACTATCAGCACAGCCAGCCATTAGTCTTATTCCTCAGTTCTGCCATCATCCACGGGATGCTTTTCAAAATGTACTGAAAAGTGGTAAAACATCTGGTGTCTGCTGGAGCTGCGATGAGTTCCGTTCTGCTCTGCATCTTGGCACAACTGTGCTGTATCCACCTGCAACATCCTTCCCGTGTCAGCTATTGTTACCGGCCTTCCTGAAGGCGCTAGACATGGCAGTTCCCTTAAACCATTTTTCTAATGGTTTAGATGTGGTACCGTGTCAGCAGCTTCTGTTAGAGCAGGAGAGTAACAGGCTGCACACCACGTACTGAACATGTAAAAATGGCATTTCTCCTGCATTTCTTTCCGCTGTGTTATTCAAAGACAAATGTATCCCTCAGGCTTCTATTTAACCAAATACAAGCACATCCCAACATCCAGCAAGGACTTTCCCAGCTTTCCAAACCCAACCTTTCCACATGACCCGAATGACAGCATCACTTATACATGGATTAGAGCAGCCCAAAGGAGAATGTGCAGGCTCAGAGTAAGCCGGGGCCACCTCTGCCTGGCCACAGCCTCTGCCCAGGGGCAGGGTGGCAAGTGGTGACATGGCTTGGTCACCAGCTTGACCTTCAGCCAGCTGGTCCCTGCTGCAGCTGTGCCGTGGGCGAGGAGCTTCTAGGGGTAAGGGCTGGATTCCTCCTAAAGCAGATCTGCTTTAGCAGGCCAGAGGAAGCTTCTGTTTTGCTTTAGCTGCCAGCCCCAAGGGTTAATTTAAAGTCTTCTCTCCACCAGAGTGAGAGGATGTACCCAAGCATTCATTCAAAGTGTTCTCTCCGGCATCCAGTGTGCCACATGCAAAATCACTTGTTTGTGTCACACCTTCTCATCCAGTGGAAGGAACTTCTGGTGGAAGTTTTAGGATGGAGCAAAGTATGACTACAAATGCTTCATACATCTATATGTAAATATATCTACAAAGATATCTATATATACACGAAGATTTGTGAATTCCTTTACAGGCCCTTTACCAAAGGTGTATGTGATTGTGCTTATAAAGGCAAAATTAGCTATACATTAAAGCCAATTTGGGATGGTTATCCATGTCACAATAGTTTCTGAGAAATGGATGGCAGGACTTACAAGTTGCCAATTAAAAGAAAAAAAAAAGTTTTCCTGTTATTTTGGCAACTCATGATTCTTATACTTACTGCTTTTTGTCTTAGTAGTCTGGCATATCACTAAGTAGCCATAAAGCAAAAGTCAGATCTAGCAGGCTGGCTGCTTAGCTTGCAGGAAGCTACATCATAATTCGGAGAAAAAAATGAAAGCTTGGAACATTATCAGTAAAACAGAGGCTCTACCCTTATCTTTAATGCAATATTTGCTCTGCAGACATGCAAAAAGTTACTATAAAAGATAACTCTGCCCTTTCATGAACCCAATTTCATTTTAGCAGTAGAGTTTCATGTTTCTCTGAAAGTGTTAGATGTATCTATTAAATTTGTTTCAAAGGCCTTGCCTGACCTATTTATTTCTCAACTGAGGGCCAAAATCACTCAATATCAAACAGCTGCAAGTACCTTGGTACTTGTGGAAGAGTGTAGCTGCTGGATCACATACTGAGCTTGGTTACAACTGTTTTGAAATGCAAGAGGCATCTCATTATCTTTGGAAGGATTACAGTGTAGTATTACGACAAGAGTCTGCCCTACTCTCAAGGCATGGATAACAGGGATTTGAGTCCTGAATATGTGAATATCACTGCAAATGGAAAAGGGCTGTACTCAGCATCAAGATGGGAGATGTATTCCTGTGTGTAACACAGTATCCAAATCCCTGACTTCATTAACTTGTAATTAAATCATTTGGAAATACAGAATGGTATATAGAAGTTTGAAAGCATTAAAAGGACCTTATGCAGTACTATTTTTGATATATGGATCCATAAGCACTCCCAGAAGGGTCATACACATGGAAGACCACAGGTTTTTGAGGCATCTCTTTTATGAAGTTCCTGCCCTCTCAGCTGGAACTTGCCCCCCATCTGCCAGACTGCGGTCAGCCCTTGTGTTTGTGCACAAATCCCACAAATCAAAAACTGAAGTCGTTCCAGTGAGGATGGAGGCACTGAACTACTCAGGTTTCCATCCCTGTTAATACAGTAAGCTAACCACAAACTCCTACTGACTTTTTAAAGGACACAAGGGCTTCATATGAAAGCGGGGGGAAAGAATAGGTGATAAATTCATTTTCTGGCACGGCTAATAAGCAGATACGTTCAGAAGAATAGTGGGGGTTTTAGTAAGCCCAAGTAAGGCCACAGCCACCTTTTGAAATGCACATGGCTTCTCTAAGCCTTAAAGTCATTCTGAAGTAGACGTCAGTTCACGCAGGAATTTAAGAACTTGAAAAGCCTCCTCAAACACAGCCATAAAACCTGCCTGAGGTTAAAATTTACAGATTTAACGTTTAGCATGCTGAACAACAAAGACGGATTGAAGATTTTTTAACCAACGTACATATTAACAAAAAAATATTATTAAGCCGTTACAAACACTTTATCTAAGTGTAGACTACGCAACTTGCAAAGTTGCCAGAAAGATAATCTCTATTTCGGTAACATTTACCACAACTTTTCTTACAAAAGAAAGTATCTTTTGTCTGCTTTATTTTACCATGGCAATGAAATAACTACAATCACAATCAGAATAGAATAGAATAGATTAGAATAGAATGGAATGGAATGGAATGGAATGGAATGGAATGGAATGGAATGGAATGGAATAGAAAAGAATGTATTATTTCTGTATCCTATGATACATATTTTTAACATCTTGCTCTTTTCTTCATAGGCAGCCAACAGTGATACTGGCATGAAGGCTGGTAAATCAGCCCTCCCCCTAACTCAGTGTGAGCAAGATGGGAGCATGCCTGCAGCCTCTACCGCTGTGCACTGAGGCAGTCATTGCTGCACATCCCCGAAGACTCCATCTCTGTCTTTTCGTTCATCACAATAACTGAAATCCTTTCAGTTTTGGTAACAAAGACACTTAAAACATAACCTGACAGTACCAGCACTTCCAAATGAATGCTTTGAAGAAATATGTAAGAAGGTGACATGGTGCTTCAAGCCATGTTACTAGTCCTCAGCAAACTCCCCAGTGACCACGTGCCCCACTGTGCCATGCCCAGCCCACTGGGGAGGCACTGAGGCTGTGAGTCACAAAGGATCCTGGAAATTAATCACTTCTCACCTCACGTTGGCAACTGGGCTTCCTCAGGCTTTTGTAAAGAACCCACACATGAAGCAATCTGCAAAGAGTCGCAGCCATGAAAAACTGTGCAGGTTGCTGATAGTCTGGTATGTCTCATTAGACAGCCTGGCTAACCTAGGACACAGAGTTTTACGCTTCCCATATTCCTGTAAGCAGATGCAGGACATCTTATGGAAAAGACCTGTGAAACCCTGATGTGTGTCAGAAAGGGAATTGGTTTTGTGTATTGCTTGCTGCTTATGTCTCTTGCTTCTCACCCCAATAACTGGATGCAAAGCTGCACATCTCCTTTCTACCTGTATTAGGGAGCAAAGAGGTGGCAAAACTTTACTATTTGGTGGCAGAAACCGGTAACAAACCTCTACTGTTGATAACCTGCCCAGGGAGACTAATAATACAGCTCTAGGAGCAGAGACTGCCCCTTGGCCATGGAGCAGGCTGCATGAGCTTCTCCACTGTTGCTCCATGAATTGCAGCCTGCTCGCACATGCTTGCTAGCACAGCACTAAGTGGAACAAAGATGAAATTTTCCTCTCAAGTACTTCTGGTGGGCAGAGCAACCACAAGCAAAAGAACATTTTTTTCATCACTTCATCCAACTTTATTGAAATCTTGGGGATTGGTGGGTTACATAGGCTGAAAAAAGGCTTATAACAAAAATCCTGCAGTGCATCACCCTCTTGATGGCATTCAAGGCATCAGACCAGAGAACTGAGCACATAAATCACAATAGTTGGAGACAAAAAGGCTGCAGTGTAAGCTGTCACATCCTCTGCATATCAGGCACACCTGAAGGGGATGTCACATGCACGCCGAGAGGCTAGGAATAAACCTAGCTGCTGGCTGTTCTTTTTGCTTCTAGCTTCTCCTGGCTGCTCTTTGTTGATGCTTGGCTCTAGTTATTCTACTTCAGTGTCTTAGCTGGATTTTCACATGGCCATCACTCTCTCATACCTGACTCCTCTTGTTTCAACCCTTTGCTTCATCCTCTTGCCACCTGCTCTCTCCTAATACCCCACATCCATCCTTCGCTCCTTTTCCAGGCCCTGCCCGAGCTCCCTGTCATTTGCTGGGCTCCTCTGCTGAGCCTCCCTGCATTCATCTGCACCACAGGCTGCTTCAGTTCTGGACAACTGCAACCTGCCCCATATAACTCCTCATTTATCTGTGTGTGAAAATAATCATAAACAACTATTAAATGCCAAACTGCTTCTAAGTGGTCAACAGTCACTTAGAGTTTTGCTCAGTACTTACGAAAGGTGACTGGTCCTTTACAGTTTCCAGTTCTGACTAATGACTTCCCCCACTAGAAACACCCAGAAACAGCGGTCTCAGTCAGTCGCTTTTCATTTCCCTCTTTAGCAGAGTATTATAGGAACATTTACCTAATAAATTCTACATTAAAAGGTATCTCCAGTGTCTAAGTGCACCCTTACAACTGGACGCAATGGTGACATAATGGGCTGACTACTTCAGCCCAGCCTGCAAGTGTAGATGTGCTGAAGTATACACTGGTCATTGATTAAATGACTGTAGCACTCTTAACTTCAGCTTTAATGTTTCATCTGATCAGCATGTTTATGTGGATAAGTACTGGTGTAGAAGATTGCCTCCTACTTCAGCTGTGACAAACTGCTGGACAGCTTTTACATGGGGGGAAAAAAAATAAAATAAAAAAATTCTGTCTTGCCCGAAGTCAGGTTGGGCAGAGCAAGCAGGCCTCGTGAAGCCCAGTGCAGTACCCTGCTGGGAGAGCAGCTGCCACAGCACATGAGGGTGGCACAGCAGTCTCCATGGTTGATGTGGGTGCAGCTCTACCACAGAGGGTGCCAAGCAGGAATGTCTGAGAGCCAGATCCTGGGTTACCAACCTCTGAACTCTGGAAAGGAAGGAGAAGAAGCCAGATTTCTGGATTAAGTCACCACAGCAATCATTATTCTTGGTGACTTGATGTCCCAGCAGAGCGAAGTCCTCTGCCCATGGGGCAGGAGGCAGCTGTATATGGCTCAGCTCATGGCCAAAAGCACACCCTGAACCTCAGGCTGCTGGGGCATCCTCAGCCTGGGTCACCCTTAACCGCTAGCCTCTACCCCAGCCTACCAACAAAAAGCAGTCCTGACCTGGTGCTACGTGAAAGGAAACACACTGCAGGAAGCGTTCACAGGGTCAGGCCCAAACGCAAAATGAGGTCCTGGCCTCATGAACTGCCCTGTCTTAACCACACAGGAAAACAGCTAAGAAATGTAGCTATTTTCTGCTTAAAAGCAGTGGATTTTTGGAGGAAAGAAAAATGCAGGAAGAAATGCATTTTTCACTTTAACTGGCAATGGACCAGATCAATATGACTGATACACACGCAGTGGCAATAATCTGACAAATACTGGATAATAATAGTTGCCCAACTACTCCCAGGGAAAACTGAAATTAAAAGTCACAAGACATACTGCAAGACAGACACAGAATAATATCTATAGCGAAAACACGCATTACTCAGCCAGCCCTGCTGGTGGAGAATCGATAAGGGTGTACAGACTGCAGCGTACACCCTGGTGACCACAGGACAGCAACATCTGCTTCTTATTTTAGTCAATAGGACAGCAGCAGCCTTGCTTGTAAGAGATGAGGGAAACAGTACCCTCACAGGCCATGACTACCTCTTATGTGGTATCATGGCATCATATCTAGCCTTCTCCAATTTGAGCCACACATCAGCAACTCCGACTCGGGGCAGGCATGAAATCACTACAAGGATGACGTGGGGACTGGTGGGCCACCGGTGCTGGCCATGTGCACCACCAGCAGTGCTGCATTGTGCTCCCAGTTATGTTATGGGTCACACTCTAGCTTTAAGGTCTGCATCTCTCCAACTTCCTTTGAATAGACACACACACACTTAATAGCCTGTTGCTTTTTTACTTCAGATGTTTCAAAGCATCATCTAATTTCTATCGATCTTGCAGTGCTCACAGTCAAACCTATGGCAGTGAAGTTACACTAAGGTTTACTTGGTTGAGATGAGGCTTCAGGAGTGGTTCACGTGCAGAGTTTGTTTTTTCTAAAACACTGTATCATTTTCACTGACCAAGACCACCCAGCCTCATATTTTGGAGGAGACCACAGTGGCTCCTGGAACAATGTCTGTTGCCCAAAGAGCCAAAGCTGTCCTCCTGTGCATAGCTGTTCAGAGCTGCTGCTCTTGCTGCGCCGCTGAACACATTCATGTGAGTCTCCCTCTCACATTTCCTCCAGCTTCAACTGGCTTGCACAACACTCTACTGAAAAACTCACAGATCTTGTTCTTACATCCCCTGCAGCAACCACCTGGGCTCCAGTCAGAGTCACGATGCCCTAAGCAGGTGGATACACTGTGCCCCCCAGTTGCCCACCTTGTTCCCTGGGAATCAGCCCTGCAGAGTGGATCCCCCAGAGTTACACAAATCCATTTGTGGAGGAGCATCTGGCCTCCATTTATACATGGAGTAAAGGCAAATTCATGAGTAAACTCATGGAGGTATCAGATGTGGTAACTGATTCTTCTCAGCCTGCCCAATCTTGACACGAAGGGCAACACAGTACCTAGAATCAGCCGCTTGGTATTAGACCAAAATTTCACTAAATTCAACAGTTTGTCGCTAACAGTGATAGCAGGAGAAGTGCGTGGAAGAACAAAAAAGGAAATAGGGTATGCACAATATGGGCTTTCTTGTAGAAAATGTTGGTGCTTCTGGCAAGCAGTGATGTAAAAACCTACTGCATTGTGATTTGCAATAGCCCTTAAACATAAAGAATCCATGCTAGAAATTATTTAACCCCTGAGATGGAGATGGCGAATAATTGATAGGATTACTAGTTTCCAGAAATAAAGAACCAGCTTAACTAGTGAAACCTCTGAACAGGGGTGAGGATGGATTTCTTCAGTGCTTTTGCTAAGTGCCTTCCTTGTGTAGTTGCATCTTTCCTTTTGCGAGTGCAATGCTGAATTCTTCTGCTGTCCTACAAAGGAAGATTCAACTGTTGGCAACAATTATTCAGCTCAACTCCGAACTTCAGTCGCAGTTAGTGAAGCTATGCTGAGTGACATCAGCTGGCAGAGTGACTCAAGCCAGCAAGGGGTGGAAACAGGGTGAGAACAGATATGAGATGGAAAGAGTGATAACTTTTTCCAGTTATGTTGATGAAATCCTGAATGTTCTTCCACCAGCTTAAGTGAGGCTCTGCATTTCTGGAGGACTTTCCATTTGAGAGCTTCGAGTCTCATAAAGACATAGAGTTAAACTTTGGGAGCTCATTTAGAGGGACTATGGGATCAACAGATGTCTTCTGAAAAGACATCTGGGTAAAAAGAAACACCCTGCATCAAATGAACTGGGTACAGAGGGGGGTTGAGGACTGGGAGTTTAAACTAACAGGTCCTGCTTCTAGCCCACTCATCCGTGTTTTCAACAGAAAATATCAGTTCCTCCTGTTTTTCCCCAGTGATTCATGTCACTTTCATCCCAAGCGAGACAACTCAGACATTTTTTAGCCCTTAGGAAACAGACTCAAAACAGAATCAAAACAGCTTCAGGCATAGAAGCTGCATTTTGCATTGTCCAAGTCTGCATTGACGAAGCAGAACCTGATCCACTTGAACTATGTGTGCCCTTTTCCCGTGGGAGTTTCTCCGCAGCAGCCCAAAGGCAGAGCAAGAAAACACACCTGGGCTGGGGAAAATGGAGGGCCCACCTTTGCAGACCACAACAAGATGAAAGAAGACTGCTTCCCCTCTCTGAAAAAGCCCTCAGCCCTGGGGAGGGGGCCAATAATTCACGACGGGCCCACTTCAGTGAACTTCTCAGACTATGCTAATGTGTGTTTGCAAGCAGGTGTATCTAGTGCCTGGAGAAAACATGAAAAAAGGACTTATGCATCAAATACTCAGTTGCTTTGAATCAGAATAACCCCAGCTATGTTAATGATTTAATACTGTTTTACAATCAGTAAAGGCCATGCCCTATGCATTACATGTCCATTTCTAGACACCGGTAGCTTTTTTGCATGTTTTGGAGAGATGCAGCCACACAAGTCATGGTTGTATTGTTATGAGCCCCTGGCAGCATTGTCTCACATCATTTTTCATTTTTTCCTCACTTTTTTTTTTTTTTTTATCCTAAACCACTGGCATGCTGGGAAAGTCTTCAATATTTGAAGGGTTAAACCATGTCTGGTCTCATCTCTGCCTCTTGCTTTTCTCATAGCAACAGTGCTCACGGGAGGGAGAGGCAGAAAGGCTTGACGATGCAGTATTGACAGAAGTCAGCACTTCAGATCCCTGTGACTGCCTCAGAAATAAAGATCTTGTCATATTAACTTTAATTTCCAGCAAGTGCCAAGTTCTGTCAATGTCAGCATGAGAAGCAGTGCTGTCTCTCTCTTCCTTTCATTGGTGGCACTGAGACACAGACAAAAGATAAGGGAGATGAAACAGACAGATATAGTTTGTGTTAGGCTGGTGAGAGTTTTTCAAATGGCTCAGCTGCACAAAGATAGCAATAGGGATTTTCTTTCCAGAAAGGATCAAACACTAAGAAGAGGCTAGTCTTCCCCTGACCCACGGAAATCCAATATACTACTTTCTTGAAACTGTTATTAAACATTCTATACGAGATTGCAAAAGACAAAGCAGAAGATGAAGACTAAAAATAAGTAAATGATATAAAATGATTAGAAGAAAGAAGGTTACTTTGAGACTTTAAATATAGTAGTTAGGATCCTGCAGAAGCTGAGCAGCCAGTTTGCTAACAAAGATCCACCAGAAATAACGGTATGCATTTCTACTTTCATAGTTTTAGGGCCAGAGGTTGTCTGATTCCCAGCTGAGTGAGTCCCCTGGGCACAGCCAAGAACTGCAATCATTCCAGTCAAATAAGCTAATGTGACTTTGAGACAACCCACCAAATGAATCTGTGCATAGGTGAGTGTCTCTGAAGAGCTGTTTATGGAATAAACTTGAGCTGGAGTTAGTTTGTCTGCATTTCCAGATGCTATCGCATTGCCACATCACACTCACAGGCAAACACATGCGCGCACAGAAGAGCAAGTGCAGCCCCATGCACAGATTACCCACTGAGTCACTGAATATTTAGATGTGACGTTTAATGTCCAAGGGAGTGAAGCCTCTCATTTCTTTCAGGCTCCCTCCTGAAGTTCTGGCTGATCTATACACATTAAGCTCATCTAACCTTGCTGGAGAATTGATGGATTTAACTCTGAGCATTCAAGTCTTTTACGTAGTCTTGGCTCTGAGTTTTTTCTCACTGAACATTTATTAAAAGAAAATCCATCGCACATTTATTTTCAGATGGGGACTCAAACAGAAAAAAGGATGGCAGAGCCCTCCCTCAGTGCATCCAGGCTCTTTTCAAGAGACATCCAAGAAATGCTTCTGAAGATCTGCAAACATTAACTTGACTGCTGTTACCTACTTGTGAGGGTTTCCAATCCTGCCTTTTGCAGCCATGCTCCCCTTTTAAATCATTAACGAACATTCATCCCTCAGCATCCTCCCTGCTGCTTCAACCTTTGCGAGGGACTCAGTCTACTCCATGAATTTTCTTCTCTTCTGAAACACTTGAATAGACTGAGCAGACATGTCAGCTGTGCCTTCTGGATTCTTTTTTCGTTTTTGCTATTTCTGATGGTGACACAATTTCCACCCCCAACAACTCATCCCTGTGAGCCAAGAAGCAGCATCATCCAGATCACCTACCAATACTGGCTGAAGAAGGCATGTGGTTCAGATACTGCCCGTAGGCAGCTGCCTGCTCGGACAACCAGCCACCCAGGACAGCTGCTTGCCCTCGTCCTGATGCTTGTGCGGGCAGGGAGCAACCCAGTGGAACAAGCAGGGACTGAGCAGCAGACTCCTTAGCGAGTGCCTCAGGGTTATTTTCCCATACAAGGAGGTCAAGCTTACATAAATCCCACAATACAGAAGTTTTGGGGCCCAAGTGCCCGGCAGCCTGGGCCTGTGGGAGCCCTCCTGGCTCGCAGCACAAGCTTTGTGGAAAGCAACGCATTCCTACAGAACAATACAATTTCAATAAACGTTTGCCAGTTCAAAATACTTAGAAAGTAACCGACTGGACCTAGAGCAGACACCCTCTCTCAGCAATCCAATATGTAGAGGATAAAAAGGAAACAAAGAAATACAAGCACACAACACCTGAATTTACAACCAGAGCACCGAGCTGCATACTTCCCTGCACACAAACAGAACATGGGTTAAGGATGTGACCATCAGAAGTGGTTCTAAAAGGTTGGCCATCCTTTCTTCATCTTGGTCACCTGTCACGCTGACAACTCCACGCTGCGGCAAAAGCCAGCAACACAGCAGCTCTTGCAACAACTGTGGTAGATCAAAGCCGAGTAGAAAACCATGCGGCTGAAATCAATAGATGCTCTGACATACCTCTTGAAGATATGATCCTGCTACTGATACTTGTTTTCAAAGCTGACTGATGCTTTAAGTTAATTTGCATAACAGCACACAGCTACTTCCTGGAGCAAACCTTCTACTTGCTTCTGTTTTAAACGTTAACAACACTGCAAAATACATAACCATATTCTATGACTTTTTAGACCAAAATGCTGCCCAGTTCCCCCCCCCCCCGGATATACACGGGCTTTAGCGGAGCTGCATTAGCTTCATACTGCCTAAACACCTGTCTTCATATGATTCAGACATTTTGAGAAACAGTGGAAATACCCCACTGCCTCTTCAAAGGTTTTATTCTCTTCAGCTAAACAACGAAACCACAAGAAAGGCTCATGAGTGATACAGGAGGAATGATGGATTTATCTTTTTTTCTTGGAGCCAGAACAACAGGCAACCTACAACAAAGAAGACAACAAGGACCACACTGCCCTCTCTAGAGGACATTTGGATCACTAAGGCCAACAATGTATTATTTGTCATAAAGTCAGTTCTAGTATAGTTGTCTCCTTGTTTCATTGTATTGCCTGTTTGCCTGTCCATATAATATGTCTACTGTCTCTTATCAGGCTGCACAATCTTTATTGCAAAGACATATTTTCATTGCGTTTATACAGTGCCCACCACAGGAAGGCTCTTGTCTATCCACGCTGGCAAGAAGGGAGGCTTGGAGTTACATGGTGGCCAGTAACAGAAGCAGCTGACAGCTCTTAGCTGCTGAAGAAGAAATTATATTGGTTTTATGTGAGAGCCACTCCAAGTGCAACAGCTGTATTTTGCAAAATACCTTTCTAACAGATTTCAGCCATGCAAAGCTATGGCTCTCCTCTTGCCAGCATCTGCTCAGTTGCAGTATACTTGCTTTTTCCAAAACTGCATTTGGATTAAGGAGCACTAAAGAGCAAACTCCTGCCTAATAACTTCAAAACAGAGGATGCATTTTTAAGAGCACTAGAGCTGGGCGCTTTGGGCACTGGCAGCACACACATGGCAGTGCTGGAGGGACAGATAGGCAAGGCAGCATGCCCTCCCCGTGCCTCGTCTCACCACAGCTCCCATCCTGTTTCTGGTGAATGGTTGGTTCTCAGCAAAACCGTGCTGTGATGGCTAGCCAGCTCACTCACTGTCAGGTACCGGAGATGCTCTGCGATACCCAGGTGCCTGACCCCCAGGCAGAACTGTCCCACAGGTGCCACCTCACACTGCGAGAAGGTTTGCTGCAAGGAGCTGGTAACTCACTGGAAACAACAGAAGGCTGGTAACAGATAATGATTTAAATCGAAGAGTGTAATCTGAAGCCTGCACAGTCACATGATTAACTGTTTACTTTTTAATTGCCTGTAATTACTGGGTAGTGGCAAGTTAATGAATTTCACAGTATGCATATCGCTGTGCCATACAGTTGTTACTTCTGCAGCCACAACAGAGCTAAGGGTAAGACTGTGAAATTACTGATAGAAGACATTTCACCCACTCCTCTCGCTATGGGAGAAAGGATGACTCTGAGAGACTCACTCAGCCACATCCCCATCTTCTGCAGATTGCAACACACAGCCTTTTATTTTGGAAGAAATACACCACAAAGCAATTACTCACTGCACAAGCCTTCACACCACCAGTCTGCCCCGTGGATTGCCGGCTTTAGCAGCCACAGAAAGGGCAAGAGCAGGCTTGGGGACAGAGCTCAGGTGGCATTTCAGAGCAGGACCTTCAATATCTTTCAAAACTCTTTGCCTTCCCAATGACCTCCTAGGAAGATGTCAAAGGCCAGGAAATTCTATGCAATTTGTTTTAATCACCCTGTTGGCTTAAATGGAAACATGGCTTCCCATAATAATAAAATTCTATAGCACAGTTGGAGAAACAAGCAAACAACAAAGCCCCAGGAGAAATCACTCCTGAAGGAAAGCAAACAGCCATCAGAGTTGCTTCCAAACAATTCATGCAGGAAACAATTTGTTTTGCTCCTTTGTAATTATGTGGGACTTTTCCACAACATTGCCATTCACATCGGTGTGGGCAAACTGCTCCCATCTTGCTGCCTCGGGACTCTCCCTTTCTCGGGCAGAGAAAGTGCCATGCCTGCCTGTCCCCAAACTGTTTGGCCACCCGCTTCACAGCACCTGCATTTCCACTGGCTGCAGCCTGGCTCCCTGTAACTCGGCCAGGTTGCTGCTGCCTCCAGGAGGACTCAGCAGTATGGGCATCGCCAAGAGATGCTCATCAGTTCTGACCACCTAGCGGGCCCTGCTGTGTGTCCTACCTAGCATGCTGCAACAGGCTGCTCCTGGGACCTGACGCACAGTTTAGTGGCATAATCGAAGACAGGAGAGGGAAACCGAGATCAGAGACAGAACTTCCTGCAAGAACAAGCTCCCAGCTGGCCTCCATGTGCCCAGTACACTGCCAGCTATTTCCCTCTCTGCTTCCCTCCCTTCTGTGGGAAAATAAGATGGGGTCAGGGGAAGAAAAGAGTCAGAAGGTCATGTACAGGCAGCCTGATGCTCTCAGATCTGACTGGAAACTGATGGGGAGTCATCTCCAAAAACCATGGGGAAGCCCATGCATACAACACTACAGAACAGCCCTGTATAGCCGGCTTTCTGCTGTGAGAAATGTGACTTTAGCTGTTCTCCTTATGAGCAATGCCAGGTGAACCCAAACAGGACTGAGCAGGAGATGTTTCCAACAGTGACCTCGACCTCAGCATCAGCATCTCCTACCTGCATGGAAACAACGCGGTCATAGAGAGCCAACTGTCTTTCCCCATCTAGTGCTGGCTGTCACCATTGCTGTAGCTGGTAGACACCACGCAGGGTGCTGGTGGCACTGCCGATGGCTCCCAGGTCTGTGGTTGACAGTAATGGTTGGGAAGTGACTGCCACCTCCTGGGAATCCCCAGTGCAGGGCCCTGGGAATGCAACTGCTGCGATTCTCCGATGGTCTTTTCTGCCTGGGGACACTCAGGAAGATGAAATAATATTCACTAAATTAAGAACAGGAAGCTGTTTAGATAAGTTGTGCATAGGTCTCTGAAGTAGAATTAAAATGTCATTAATTTAACTTGCCCTCTTTCCTAGACCTTTAATTCTCAGAATGAGTGTCCATACAGAGTTTTAATGAGGTTTAATTAATCTTCTTTAAAAGGTAGCTTAGATTAACTTTCTTATGTTCCCCCTGTAGACTAGCCATGAATTGCTGTATTAAAGCACCCTGCCTCAAAGGATTCTTGCACCGTGGGAACATTCCCTGCTCAGAGTTTTTCAACCATCAAAATTTCTATACTATCTTTTATACTGGTTTTAGTCCGCTGGCCAAAATGGGTCCACAAAACACATTTGTATGAACTAATCCAATTAGTTAAAACCTTCTCCCTCTTACCCGATATAATTATAAGGTCTTCAGAGACATTCTAATTCAAGTTAAAAATTATTTTACCAGTTTAACTCTATTTTATGGGATCAGGATTAGCCTACCAATGAACTTGCACTGGTTTTAATAGGCCAGCTTCATTAATGCAGGCAAACTCCACGGCAGATAATTATTTTAGTAAGGACTCCTCAGTTTAGCTCAGATTAAACATGTACCTAAGTGGCTTGAGCTGAAACAACTCACTGCTAGGATAAGGTTGCACAAGGAAATCATCGTGGGCTAAGGTAGTCTCAGGTGCTCTACGCAGCAGCTACACCATAACTCCATGCACGCCCACTCCATCCCAAAGGCAAACATTGGGCAATGTGGAGGAGGACAGGCACGTGTTTCTCGCTTACCACAGTGCAACACAGCATACGGGCAGACATGGCAGAGCACCTGATGGATGGGAACAGCCTAGCTCAGGGCAGTCCAGACAGCTGCTGCAGCATTTGACCAACTCAGTCAGAAGCCATGCTTTTCGTTAACTGACTGGTGTTCTTCACTGAAGTGACGTTCTGTGTAAAGCAAGGTACTCTCGAAATGCACCATGAACGTACACCCAAAGGGAGTTTGCACAATGCAAATTGCCTTCTAAAACAATTGTGTTTAATTGGTACGGGCAAGGCTGTGGTCATGTTCTCTTGAACTAGTGTACAGTCTTTCTGTTAAGAGGATGGACAAGATGCACGTGTGAAGTATTATGCCATGGTGTTCATGGGACAGGCTCATATATAGCAAAAGCAAAACAACCAGAACATTTTACATTGCTTTCCTGTTGTTCCACTGCTTATTGTCAGAGAAGTGGCAACACAGTGCCATCAAACATGCTGACAGCTAGTTTCAGTGAATACTCAATTTCAAAATGCAATCTGTTCTTTTCATTATGGCCATGGTCTTCCACTGGCCATGGTTATAAAGAGGGTCCACATGAGCACACTTCTTTCAAGGTCCGTACTGGCCAAGTTGCAGTTACTATTGAAAAAGCCCACTAGTTAAGCTTACAGAGTGTTTAATAGCATCCATGCTCACCTCGCTACCTCTGCACCTAGAGAAAACATTGTGGCGAGCCTTGAAATAATTGCCAGGCAGAAACTGAGCTAAAAACATTGCAGGGGAAAAATGGCTCTGCTGTGGTTTCCCTCCTTAACTTCAAAGCTACAGCTTGCAAATGGAAAATGGACAGCCACCAACTCACCGACTCACGTCCTTACCACTTACACCAATGTTCCCATCTATGGCAGGGGAATCGCTCATGACTGACATGCAAGCAAACGAAGGTGGTACTTTGGCTAGGATGAATGTGTATTTAGCATTCCTGCCTGGCACCATTGGGAGTGTCATGATGGGAGTGTCAGCAAAGCTGTAACATACATTTAGACCTTTCTGGTTTCCCACACAGACTGCTGCTGCTGACACTTTTTTGAACTCTCCCATCAATTCCCATCTTCTTGTCTCAGTCATTAACATAGCACATCCCCACCTGCATTACCTGCTTGAGGTAATACCCCAAGATGCAGATGAAATAATTCCAGCATTTTCACTGCTTCCATGCAGAAATGATTCCCAGCACCAGCAAATGAGCAGAATAATAAAATCATATAAAGAAAAAAAAATCAAATATGAAAAGCATTCCTCACTAACAAAAACATCAAGATTTTCTTTCAAAAGGATCTTTTTCCTACAAAAAATGAATGGTATACCTTGTTAAAAAGCATGGCCATACAAATTCATTCCAGGATAACAAACTCCAGTCAATTTAATTACTGCAAACTGCATTTACAGATAGAGACAATAAACATGACAGAATAAGACAGAGGACATTGCTTAGAAGTGAGCATTGCTTCTACAAAATCCTCCGAGGTGTAAAACTTGAGGGCCAAATTCTCAGCTTCTTTTATATCAATATAAAACAAAAGAGGAATCTTCACTGTGTGTCAGATACCATGCTGGCTGTAAGATTTCTTACCTGGCCCCTTATATGCCCATGGGGTTGATGCAAACAACACAGACAAGGCATTCTTTCACCAGGAAGGACGAAAACACACTTCTGCACAACCCAGGGGAAGCACAGGTTTTCCATATGGTGATTTATATTTACATAGGGTCTGCAATATATTTATTTATAGGTTTCCTTATTGTTGTATTAGAAACCAGGAGTTACGAAAAAAAGTAGAGAAGAGAGAAAAGTAGAGCAGGGAGAAATTAAAAGCATGCTGAAACCTCACACCCACACTACCTTCTTCAACCTAGGCTTCAGGTCCAAGAGACTTAGTACAAAAACCTCTCAAAAACAACCACCAAATTCAAAATCCTTTGGCCATAATGAACTGATTCCCATTGACAGACATTGCAGTGTTCTAGAAAATCTGTTTTTCCACAGACAGACCCCTGCAGTTTTCCGATAGCAAAGGGTATT
Organism: Chauna torquata; assembly: GCA_013399475.1. NCBI lineage: Eukaryota > Metazoa > Chordata > Aves > Anseriformes > Anhimidae > Chauna > Chauna torquata. The sequence goes on from VXAL01018914.1 coordinate 41,775, forward strand.
TTGTTTTTAACCACTCTGCTGTCTGGTTTGCTGTTTGGCTGCTGAGATGGAAAAACATCACTCTTTGTACCTACTTTCAGCTCTTGTAACATGCTTTTCCACCCCTTTTAAGTGTGAGGAGTTGCACATACATTTAGGAACATTCTAGAGATAACAAACAGGTCCTCCTGCGTAATTTTAGGTATTTATTTTGTCTCCCTTTACAGACAGAGACAATGAGCAAGGGATTTCAAATGAAATTCAGAGAATCGAAAAAGGAAACCACAGGTTTTATTTTTTTTGTTCAGAGCAGATGTTTAGTGAGGCCTCATCTCTCAGCATGAGATATATTTTGTTGTGCTTTTCTATAGTTTTTAAATACCTTGGGTCACCTAGAGACATTCTGTGAACTCAGATAATCCTGTTTTCAACCAAAAGATGCAGATAAACACTCTTTAATTCTCCTCTTCCAACTTACTCAGACCTCAAGAGAGATACCTGGAGATAAGATGTTCCAGGTTCAGTGGCAAAGGTCTTCTTTGACAACACGTGTTTTGGAAATAAGGCAGACTGTTTACCCTCTGGTGGTAGTTTTACTCTCATTGATTCACACAATATAAGGGAGAAAATTCTTTTCTAATCTCTTGTTCTGTTTATGTCTCTTCCTCCAGCTTCCTAATTCCACCCAAAGAGAAAGGTCATTGAGGTGAGACTGACAACACAGTGTATTGATATGAATTCCTGCGCACATCTCTGTGCTCAAAAGCAGTTTTTAGTTCTTCTTTTATTTTCCTCAGTCACGACTCTGCTCTTGAAGGCCCTGCAAGATAAACAGGAGCATTCTGGAGGCACTTTAGCTTATGCTGCCTATAAGTGGCCACAAAGGATTGACATTTCAGTTTGTGCTCTGTAGCTGGGTCAGGCTATGCTGGCAACAGAAAATTTGAGTGGCATAAGGCCCTTCTTCCAAGCAGAGGTAAAACTCCCTGACTTCAACAGTGCTGGAATTTCACTCCTTCCGCCAGTTCTGGAGCAGGGCTTCTTTCCCGATAGATTACTTACTGGTAATTAGACCAGGTTGTAGCACTGATGACATGCAGATGTGGCTCCACTGGACTGGAGATCCTAAGTCTATTAATTAAGCTGAGGAATAATTTCTGATCCTAAAAATCCTTACAACAAAGCTTCAGATAGATGATCTGCTATTACAATAGTTGTAACAGCTTTATTGCAGTAATGGAGGTGGTTCTTTTCTTCAAAGAGGGATTGCATAGAGAAGATATGATATTTTCCCACTTTTTTTTTTTTTTTTAAATCTTTGATGTCTTAAAGACAAAGAAATCAAGGTATCTGGCTCTGCAGGCAAATTGTGAGGTATATGTCAGGTTAGTGATCCCTTCTGCCCAAATGTACATCCTCCATCATGTCACTGTATGCCAGAGGACTGGTGTTGGTTCTGTATCACATACTAGCATATTAAATGCATAGCTGGTAGGCATACTGCCAGCAAATAGTTTACTCTGGACAGGACAAAAGATATGATGTAAAGAAGGCAAAACAATCACCCAAACAATGAAGTAAGGGGATCAGCTTCTGCTCAAGCCCTTTCATCCACGTCTTTGGCAGGGGCTGCTTTATTATCCTTGCTAGAGTGTGGCCAGCTGAGCAAGCAAGGAATGTGTGTAACTTGTAATAGGTCATTAACTGCACAGTAGTCAATTAAATTGCTCACATGTTGAAGCCAATGAAGCTAACCAATGTTCAGGTAAAACGTGTGCTTACTGTGCTTTGCTAGATTACAGAATCACAGAATCACAAGGTTGGAAAGGACCTTCAAGATCATCTAGTCCAACCGTCATCCTATCACCAATACTACCCACTAAGCTACTAAACCATATCTTGTAGCACCTTGTCCAGGCGCCTCTTAAAAACCGCAAGGGTCGGTGACTCCACCACCTCCCTGGTCAGGCCGTTCCAGTGCTTGACCACCCTCTGAGAGAAAAAGTTTTTCCTGATGTCTAGTCTAAATTTCCCTGTGCGCAACTTGCGGCCGTTACCTCGAGTCCTATCATTAGTTATCTGGAAGAAGAGGCCGACCCCCTCCTCATCACAACCTCCCTTCAGGAAGTTGTAGAGTGCAATGAGATCTCCCCTGAGCCTCCTCTTCTCCAGACTAAACAATCCCAGCTCCCTCAGCCGCTCCTCATAAGACTTGTGTTCCATACCCCTCACCAGTTTCCTTGCCCTTCTCTGGACACGTTCCAGGGCATCAATGTCTTTCTTGTAGTGAGGGGCCCAAAACTGAACACAGGACTCGAGATGCGGCCTCACCAAAGCTGAGTACAGGGGGATGATCACCTCCCTGCTCCTGCTGGTCACACTGTTTCTAATACAGGCCAGGATGCCATCGGCCTTCTTGGCCACCTGAGCACACTGCCGGCTCATGTTCAGCCTTGTATCTATCAACACTCCCAGGTCCCTTTCTTCATCACAGTCTTCTAGCCACTCAGCCCCAAGCCTATAGCGTTGCATGGGGTTATTGTGGCCAAAGTGCAGGACCCGGCACTTGGCCTTATTAAACCTCAGATCAGCACCTACCTGCTGAATAAAGTCCAAGAATTGCTGCAGCTTCCATTTCCTCTTTGAAAAGCTTCCTTTCCCCTCCATAAGGAATGTGTCTTCTCCTGACAGAGCTCTACCTTTACACTATGACAAGCTCATGCATAAGCAGTATCAGATGCACTCTGTGCTGGTTACCAAATCTCTGCTTTTTTAAATCAGTCTAGCTGGACAGACTGGTACATGTCAGCATGTGCCTTTGTCAAACTGTGACCTTCAGCTGACATTACAGCTGCTGTCTTGAAGAGTATGAACTACTCTTTAATTATGTAACATCGCTGCAGAAAGCTGTCAAGGACAGAAATGAGGACACTTTGTGCCAGGTTCAACACTTTGTTCACGGTTGACACCACTAGACTCATCTTCCAGCCACGGGAATCTGCTGCGGTGTCACTGAGTTTCTCATGGAAGTGATATCCATGGTAGACAGAAATAGGGATTAGACAATGTCCACACCAAGACGTCTTCTCTCAGTCTGGGAAACCCACACACACAAGATCACCATGTGCTTTTTGGGCAGCTGAATTGTTATCTCTTTTCCAGCCCTATTCACATATAGAGTTAATCTATCTCAAGGAAATTCCATTACGCCACAACTGTATAAAAATTGCTTTTGTTTAACATGACATTTGAGTTCGGGAAAAAGTCTTTGCTCTGAAATCCAATTATTGACTAACACTGCTAAGCATGTAAATAGCTCATTCCCAGATCCTCTTCTGACCTTTTCCTGTAATTTCCATTAGATTTTAAACCACAAGTTTGGCAGAGCTGTTACTGAGAAAGGAGTTTTACCATCCCCACCATGCAACCGTAGGTAACATGCAGAAATAAACACCCAGGGGCAAATTCCCTCTCACTTCATTACTGATTTTCATCAACAGCTTTGCAAAAAGAATGGATTTGCCCTTCCATCCTAAACACGCATCCACCTTGTTAACACTTCTGGTTGTTGAAGAAAGCAGATTTGTCAACAAACTGTTTCTGGTAGCACTGATCCTGGCAAAAGACTCCACATCACCTCCTGTGAACTTTCTAACTCAGGATGTTGTTCAGTTCCCAGCTCACCACAGAATTCATTCGAAGCAGGATCCTGCACATAGCCAATGCAGATCCTCTAAAGAAGAAACCACAACAAAGCTAGTAGATCTGTCAGCAACAACGCTTCTGAAGCCTGGTTTCCAATGGGCAGTTTACCTCGCATCTAAGGGAGGAGGCCTGACAGAAAACCTTCCTGTGATTAACATTTTCATAATGGTATTCTCTCATGTGGGGTCTCTGGTGTCTATCAACACAGTTGGGTTCGCAGTTCAATTACGTGAATTCTTTGACGTCTCATTATGCAGTTAAGCCCATGCTCCAATTTTTCCCAGAGGCTCCCCTCCTCTCTCCAGACATTAATTTCCACAGAACTCATAGGAATCTTAATATCTCTGACATTGCTGTTATTGTGCCACAATCAGCCAGCAGTTTCAAGAAGCATTTGGCAAGAGGGAGGCTAGGGTGAAAGGTAGTAAGGGGCAAGCAGGCAGTCCTATTGCGTAAGGTATCTTTTTCTGAGAAAAACTAGCTTAAACACACCATTATACACCCCAACAAATGTGCACTGTGATAGCCTGGGTGAAACACCATTTCTTGACCAAGTGGAGATCATCTTACTTCTTCCTCCATTTTCATCACTAGCCTTTAGATTATCCAGCCATTTAAAACAATTCCAGACACAACACTAATTCACATGGTGGGGAAAAGCAAAGAATAATTTTAAGTGTGAGAAACTATATCCATTGTCTGCTGTAAATCTATTTGTTTATAAAAAAAAAAATCACTAGCCAAGAAAATTTCAACTTCCCCCACATCCTAAGAAATCCATTCCTGGCTCTCTCCCTCATCTGCCTTCTCCTCAACACAAGCTCATGCTTTTCTTTAATTAAGAAAGCAATTTCTTAAACTTGCCCTTTGCCTGGAATTCCTATTTTTGTTTCTCTTCACTACCAATAAAGATTTTAACACTGAAGGCAAATACCAGTGTCTGGTCTTTTTTGTTTTTCTATCAACAATTTTGACAGAATTTGGTTCCAGTGACCAAATATGACTATGATTCAACTGTAAATTGCATATTCACTTTGTTGCCTACTCCAGATGCAAATCTTCATGTCCAGAACTGCTAATGAAGCAACATGCACCACTTCGTGAAAGTCATGTTATTACCAAACACATTGGCCAGCTTGCAAAACTTCTTATTTTAAGCCTCACAGTTTCAAAAGCAGTCTTTATTCTTGGACACCCTGGATCTTAAGGCATGCAATCTGAGCCTCTACAGTCCCTGTTTCTAGATATAATCAGGACCACATTTAATTGCACAGAAGCTCCAGAATTCTGCGTAAGAACTTTTCAATGAAGGATTAAAATCAGAGGTCACTAAAGCAGACTTGAGCAATACAGTAGAGAAAGATAGATAAAGAAAACAGCCTGGGAAAAGTAATCAAGGTACCTGGAGTATTAACAGCATCTGAATAATAGAAGGTGGAACTCTTGCTCTGGAACGTGATAATGCATCTTCCAATTTAATATTGAGTGTAATTATATTCCTAAAGTGCAGAAGAGCCAGCTGCCGAACCGAGGGCTCCTTCCCCTTAGAACAGAAACAAAGCAAAATGGATTATGAGCAGTGTGAAAACGAGTTTCCAAATCCTCAGTCAAAATTCTTTCCTCCACTTCTGAGGGATTACAAGAATGGTAAACGTGAGTGAAAAGCAGAGGAAATATAACAAACGACACAGAGCAGCCCAAGAATCTGCACAGTGAATTAGATTTAGCAGTTCTGAATAAGGCAGACAATGACTGAGTACAATTGTGTATGAAGATGATGAGAGATGGGGGGATGGAGAGGCAAGCAGAAATCTTACCCAAGTGCAGGATATATAACAATATTTTTTACTTTAACAGCAAGGAAATATATAAGTATGTTAAAGGGAAAAACAAAACAAAAAGCAGGGTTGAATTTCTATTATTTCTCAAGATTTCGAGTACTAGCTGGGTACTGTCTTCAAATTATGGTGTGAATCCTGACTCAGCCCACCTGTAGATCCCACTGTTCTCTGCAGTTTGGGAGACTTCAGTATAAGGGAAGATCAGAGCTGAAGTTTCATATTGCATTTTCAAAGACGACTTTTTGCAGTACAAGAATCGAATCTCACTGAAAAAAATCTCATTGGAAGAATGTGATGCTAGTTCTGCCTGCAGAGATTAACAGCACTTGCCTTATGCCTGATAAGGAGTTGTAACACTGTTCCAGTTGCTGGGATCAGGGCTTTTTCCTTGGATATATGTGGCTGTACATACATACTCTTGTCTGCAGTTCTGAGTGCTGCCAGCCAAATACCAACACTTCTGAAAAGTCTGGTACACAGCTAGTGTTGACTTATCTTAGTTTAAAATAAAGACACCTGACCCCTCCCCACTCTTATTCCTTTTCACTTTGTGTAATTATTTATACCAAAGTAAAGGCATCCCCCAAATCTGCTTCAATGGCTAATGGATAGAATTTCCAAGAGCACAAAAGCATCATCTGGGTTTTTGGAAGTAACCTTACAACATCAAGCACCTAGATCTATTAGAAATTACAAGGGACTTGGGGCTCCTACCCCCTTCAGGCTCCCTTGAAAATTGAAGCAATTATTTCCACTTGAAAAATGAGGAGACTTGCATTGCTAAATTATTTTCAAATGTCTCAGGAACACAACAGTGAAAAGAGGTATTTGGTGCAATTTTCAAAAACATCTAAGTGAGTTCTAATTTAGTTAAGCACTTTTGAAAATCAGGTTGAGAGCTTACCTATATCCCTAGGTTCCTACATGCCTTGGATTTAGATTACGTGGCACTTTGAAAAATCTCACATGCTGCTGTAGTAGGTTTTTAATACCATCTTCTTTTTACCATTTTAAACTTTCTACTGGCCAGACACAAGTCAATGGGTGAACTAGCCCTGTATGTTTTCAGAGCTCTTCTCTTTTAAAATCAAATTTTCTGTAAAGTTACAACTTTTCCACTGAATTTAGATTTCATGCATGCAATTAACTGTACATGTAAACGGTAGTATCAGTAACATTTGGACAATCACTTGTGGCATAAAGTCCACTTGGAAAAATGGGGGAAAGTTTTCGACACTTCCCCAAATATGTTTAGGCACCAAACTCCCACTAAAATCTGTAAGCCTCTAGGAGTAACTCCAGAAGGACACTTTTACCTGTCTGGAACAGATTCCCTTGGGACTTAAGTGATAAATAACACTTTGGGGACCATCACTAAGTTAGAAGTTTTGAGATCAAGTACCTATTGTGGATTTAAAATTACTAGAGTCGAATTCTGTGCTCATGTCAGCAGGTCTAATTCTACTGACTATTGTTGTCCACTTCGAGTAGTATAGAATTTGACCTCAGAAGTACAATTCCTTCTCAAAAGTGAAGATACTTCACAGACATTCATATGGCAGAGGAGGAAATGTGTATATTGAAGTCAACACAGCTCTACTTATTTCACTGTGCATACTTCACTTTATTGTTCGTAACCTTTATGGACTTCTAGTGTGAGCTGACATAAGGACCAACCGTCCTCCCTGCACTCTATTCCTGTTTCCAAAGTACCCCTTCATCTTTTTCACCCAAGCAGTTCAAACCCCTGTTTGCATAAGTAACTTATTTGCATGACATGACTATACGGAACAGCTGTAATGGGAGGCTGGCCCACGGAGAGAGAGTTAAGGATTGCATCAATCTGTTGATGAACCAGTAAGGTTACTTTTTCCAGTTTTTCAAGATTCTATAGTAACAGAGTAATTTTTCACCTGCACAGGATAGAAAATAGCCTGAAGCATGGGTAGGACATCACTGAAGAAAAAATCCCAGGTTTCAGCTAAGGTATCCAGTAGTTTCTGCCCTGCAAAAACATGAAACAAACTAGTGAACTGTTTTGGTTGTAATCAGCTAACTGCAAAGACTAAAAAGCACAGGAAATGATGTGAATCTGCTAGCTCTACACAAAGATGAATCATTTACCAGATACTTTTAGTAGCATGGAATTAGTATTCCTTTCAGCTATCAGATCATTCAGTATTTGTGTCTTTTCAGATGACACATCTAATGTTCTTAGTAAACTCTGAGAATTTGAGGTTAAAGCTTACTCAGAAAAACCCTGTGAAGAATAAAGAATAATAGCCCAGGTTACCACCTCCTCTTCTTGCAGTAATACCTACTGGACAAGACTGTGGGGAACAGCAGTAGGAGGAGGACACAGCAGATTAAATGTGGAGGCATTCCTGCAGAAAAAAATCTCCTCTTTGTTCCCTTCTGCCCTCCAAGCCACAAGGCAGCAGAGCAAGCCTCGCTCTGTGGAGATGCTTCTACGAAGCACCCTCTCAGATCGATCCCTTGACTTTCCTGTATCTCCACTTAAATAGACAATCTCATCCAAGACCTATGGAAAAGAGAGAATGGTGCTACAGGCTCTCTTCTTCCTATAGCTTTCAAAGGATGCAGTCAAAACCTGCCATGATGTGAGTTCCCTGTGGTCTTCTCCAATCCCTTCTCAGTTGCAGCTACGTGGAAGCCTCCACAGCAGAGATCGGAGAAGCTCTGACCAGTTCTTACAACCAAACTGGACACCAAGTTCCTCACAGAACATTTTATAAAACACAGAGGCAAAAGCAGGAGCTGAGAGCTACACGAGAGGAAGCCTGGCTTGACAGCTGAATGCTGGATTCAAACCCCCGTTCCCCTAAGTGGCCTGTGTGACCTTGGGAAAGCTCTTCAGTATCCCTGTGCCCCTAATCTGTGAAATGGGGACAACCACACATCCACCAGCAAGTATTGTGGAGATAAATACATGAATGACTGCGAGGCATTCAGATAAGATAGTACAACTTATCAGGAAGCAAATTCAATAGCAATCCATCAAATTGGTGCCAGAATCAGATACTATTAATATTTGTATTATAGCATTAGTTAAGGCTTCAGCCAGGGAACGTTTTGCACAGAGTTGTGCACACATCACAAAGAAAGTTTGCATGAAAGCATCTACACTCAAAGTTAGCCAAGTGTCAATCTTTATTATCGGATACTTCATCTCACTGCATTTTTAAGTGCATGACAAACAGCACCAGCTCTGGCCCATCTGCAACTCCTGAGTTATTTCTGGGTTGATGACTTAAAGTGCTTTCAGTGACAAGTCTGGGTCACCATGCTATACTGCAGCTGCTAGCTTGTGAACCGTTTTGAGACCTTCATTTCTGCAGCATCGGACAGGAGTTCTCTCTGTCCTACACACTCATGCACAAGAGGAAAAAGTGTGTTCTCATTTTCAATTTTTTTTTTGGTCTTTTTCCTTAGCAGTTGCAGCAGCAGTAATAATAATAAAAACTGCTGCATTGTAACCTCCATACACTGCAAAATGTTTTGAAGAGAGAAAACCCGATCATGAGGGAGAACTCCAACTACTCCAAGCCTTAAGGGCAGATTTAAAAAATAGTTAAATAAATAGGTTGTCCATAAGTTAAGGTTGAATGGAAACTAAGGCCTTAAAAATTTGGCTCCAAATGTGGGTGCTGAAGATTTAGAATTTCAGTCCTTTTCAAATTTTGCTCCTAGAATTCCATGAAGTGAAAATATCCTGTTGTGATAAACATGCCTTCGGTGTAGCACATTCCTTTCATCTTGCAGGCAGCTTGTTTTGTAAAGCGATGGATTTCTGTGCAGCAGCTCAGAAAGGCTGCAGAGTTAGCTGTCTTTCACCAAGCAGGCCTTTTACTATGGGCTCTGGAAGAATTACTACAGTGTGTTGATGATTAGCATCTTTCACACCAAGGAATGTGACTTCCCTGTCCTTTCAAGAATATGTTTGTTTTACTCTCAGGCAAAGATACCTATGCTTACCTTAAGTATTTGCTGGATTCAAGGAAGCTGTGTTACTCTAAATGCTCATTTAAATGAGGCATAATATTGTCAGTTTTGTATGACATGAAAATGCAGGCAGTACTTTTCACAGTGCTTCTAAAAGTTAACTGAAACTTCTGAAGGAAATATAAGAATAAAAAAAATCATTGTCTCATAACAAAAGCTAAAATTTTCAAAACTTCCTGCAGAACAAAAACACTCTAAAGTGTGCTCTGAAATGATCTTTGCTCTCTTCTGAAAACTTCGATACCAACTGGATATGGAAACCCAAACCATCAGATTTGCAAAACAATTTGCAATTTAAGGGCAGGATCACTGCTGCTGCAGATCCAGGAGGGGAGACCTGCTCAGAACAGGACCTCCCATGACTTCCAGGCTCCCAGCTTTGTGGCAAGTGTTTTGGGAAACATGAGGTCACCAGCTACGGGATGGACTCTTGTATTGGTGATAGGATGACGGTTGGACTAGATGATCTTGAAGGTCCTTTCCAACCTGTGATTCTGTGATTCTGGTGTTGCTGCCAAGAAATCCAGATTCCAGCCCTGGAAACTCACATCTGTCAGCAGCTCAGCAGGCAAGAGGTCAGAAAGACGTCTGCCTCTGAATTAGAATCCTAAACTACAGCTACCTTCCCATAACTTGCCAGTTTTAGTAAGCTGAAATCCATGTTTTTTCCAAGTGTGTGCTTGATCAATTTAATCCTCACCTTACCAGCATTTCCGACCATATGTTAAAGAGAAATCGTGAAATGATACACCAAATTCAAAACAACAACAACAACAAAACTTCACAGCTTGCTGAACTTTTGTATTTGATAAACATGCTCCTATATTTGAAAGCCACTTAGTGGTCTTACATTTCAATATTTCTTCTCAGCTTTGATCTCAAATGTCAGTGATAGTATTTTTAATTTTCCAGCTAGTAAAACCAGAAGAACAAGGGATTGGGTTTTGGTAGTTCTCTGCATCTAATTTGCTGATTTGCTACTTAAAAAACAACTTTCTTTGTGATTTACAAAGCAGCTATGAAGGCCTTGAAAGTCTTACAGATCCACTTGTGCTCTCCAAGCTGTTATTTCATATAACCGAGGAACTCTGTGTTCCGCTTAGAAGTGTTTGGGTACTTTAATGTGAAATTTGTTCTCCTTCTGCTGTATTCAGGGCTACTGTCTTTTCATCAGAAAAGCTGGGTCCCATGGGACCATCTTAATCCCATCAACTGTGCTGTCACTAATGAAAGGTCACATTTAAGATTTACAGATAGCTGAAACTAATGGAAACGGTTGTCTCCAGGCTACTGCTAAAACAGTACATTTAGTCGAAGTGGTATTATGACTACAGCTCTGCTCAAGGAAAGCCACATTTCTTTAAAAGGACTCCCCAGAGATTTTCAGACTATTTACATATTTAATAATCCTTGGAGATATTCTGAAATCACGACACTTTCTGACGGCATATGTCCACATCTAGGACAAACCAGTGTATTTAATAGCACGTCTAAATGCTGCACAACAGCATAGGACATGAAATGAGGGTGACCGTCAAAGGAAACACTGGTCGGAGGTTGACCACCCAGATTACATTGGCCCCTGCTGCAGTTCTACCCAGGCACTGGCCCTATTGCTTTGGGAAGGTACTCTTCTTTCTGCATTCACATAGACTCATTCAAAAACTACTCTGGCTTAGTTTTTTTGCAGTGCTTACACTGACTAGGAGGGGAATGGGTGGACCCACAAATGTATATTCAGTGAGTAATGATATAATTGTACCAGTGTGGAGTAATTCTAACAGACAATTCTCCAGATTTGTATAGATGTAAATGAAAAAAAGGCAGAAATTCGTTCACACTCAACTTCATCTCCTGCCTCTGCATTCATTTGTTTTAAATATGGACTTCACTGTTTCAAACATGTAAGAAATTTCCTTGATGTTTACTTCCACAAGGTGACACCTCCAGAAGGTACAGACAGACAAATGGAGCCTTAACAGTAAAAAAAGAGAGTGTCTCACTTCATTTAGGTAAGCATGAATCCAGAACAACTCTTAAAACAACCTACAGCATTATTTTGCACTTAGCCAAACACTTCACCTAACTCGGATCTCAGTGCTTAGATTTTTGTTTATTAAGACACCTCACTCCATTTTTCCACTTTTCCTTAATACTGAACAGACTGTGATTGAAGGAGAAGGAAGTGCCCATGCCGGAGGTATTTTTTCCTTTACTCTCTACCTGCTGCTCTAGTCAGTCACTTCTCCCTAATAAAAGCAAATAGCAACACCAAGGCAGGACAGAATGATACCAGCTAATCCATAGTCAAGGGAAGTTTGCAGAAAGAATCACGCTGCCTTCAGAACATTTGCTAAAAGTCCTATGACAGACAATAGATAGCCATGCTAAAATTCAAGTTACCTTCATAAAACCGGATCTTGTCCCTTAGGATCACCATGCCTTTTGTGAGCAGCTGATTCTGTAAATAAAATATAGACTCCCTTTACTCAATTCTATACTTCCCTCTAGCCATCATATTTCACACTTTGTTCTTTCTTAACTTTTGACAGTAGAGGTTTCATTTTAATGACCAATCATCGAAGGACTTATCCTGCCATGTCCAGCTTGCTGAAATCACTTGGGACACTTTTCAAATGATGCTGTAATCACCTACTGCTTTCAGGATGTTGCACCCACTCTGTGCAGTGCAAAGTGCTTCTCAGACTTCAAATGGTGACCCACGTAGCATGTACTCTGTCTTAGAGAAGAATACTGCTTCAACAGACAGTGAGTACTTACTATGAAATGTCTTTCCTAGGAACCACACTACAATGAAGGTAAACTGGTTTACTCAAGAACTTAAATTTTTAACTTAAAAGTGAATGTCTGTAGTCTACTGAAAGACAGCAATGTCATACAAAAACACGCTGACCGTACAAGTCTATTTCATGAGTTGGGCTTTAACTAACTATATATATAAAATCCAAATCTCATTAGCCCATAAATGACAGAACAGAGAAGTCAACGGAAATTTCTGAATGCTTTCAAGGGGCTCCAGATCAGCATTTAGAGTTAGGTGAAGAGATTTTGCTCAGTAGCACATAAAAAAAAAAAAAAAAAATCTGATTCAAATGAAAGAAAACATGCCTACCTGTAGATATTCAGTGAAAAAGGATCCCAGTTCTGTTTTCAATAATTGCCTGTATCAAAAAGAAAAAGAAAAGGATCTCTGTAATCAACAAATTGTATTAGCTGTGCACTGCATGAAACAGGGGAAGTCATTAATAGCAAAATATTTTCATACGAGCACACAGCCTGTCAATAATGCCTAACTAAAAATGTAACAAATGAGGCCAACAATACTGAGACTCTCAACCAGCATTTCTATGTGGTGAAAAATACCTGCTGTGCTTTTAGATGGTTCATTGCATGAATACATATGAAAAGAAACTGAGATTTGACAAAGAGGATGCATTCCATCCTACGTCTAACCCTTTTAAAAATGCTCGAGCTGTTCTCCTTCTGTGCCAGGGTTTGACTGGCGTCTGGCATTGCAAATGTGGGAGAAGTCTTGGCACTCTGTGCCCATCAGTGTGGCTGAGCCAACAAACAAGCACGTGATTTGGCTGAGGTGTGTTCAGAGCCAAATAATCTCTGTTCCGTGTAACTCTCAAAAAAGAGCCATGACAAAATGCTTAGAGAGAAACCTGAGACAGGATGATACTCTGCAGGTTTTGTTGCAGGTGTGAAACTTGGCCAGTTTTCATTGAAAGGGGTCATGATCCTACAAGTCAGGACCCATGACAGCTGAAGCTTTGTATGATTTCAGTGAAAAAGCAGGTAGAAATTTAACTGTTCAGCTCTGCATTCCATGATTCCTCTACACTAAAACCTGCAAACTCATTTCACAGAGCAAACCAAACTCACATACAAAAAAAAAAAAAAAAAAAAAAAAAAAGAGTTCCTCATGAACAACCCTCAAATTCAGAGACTACATTCATCCATACCCACAAACCCAACACTTGTATCCAGACAAAAGTGACTACATTGCTGAAGAGCTGTATGTTGTTTAAGTCTCGCATATTGGATGCTAGACATTTAGTACTTCTTTGCACTCAGGTCACTATTTAGATGCATAAGTAAGAGCTCAGACCATACAAAAATCTTGCTCCAACCTGACTTTCTGAACACTTGTCAATCTGGCCTGGACCTCTTAGGGAAACCTGTCCCTGTGTGACCACCTCAGGTACCATGAAGAGATGAGGTAAAATTCTACTTAAAATCTAAAGACCTGCTTCAGTTAGGCAACTCAATGTTTTTATCACTTGTGTAGTTATGTAAATCACATATTCAGTAGCATGTTATCATCCATCACTTTGGGTTATGCCTTTAACAAACAAATAACTAATTAAACAAATGATTTTGACTAGTAACCAAAAAATCCCAGCATATCCCTATGCTCCACAAAAAAATCTGCAGGAGCTGGAGCCTGATGTTTTTAACACCACAGGATTCAGCACAGCCTCCTGAGATCTTCTGAAAGTTCAGGGAAAGAAGGAGCACGTCAGTCTTTAGGAGGCCAAAATACAATATCTTATTTATTTATCCTTAAGAACCTCACATGCCCTGTGGAAACACTCTAGGCATAAATGAAATAGAAAATAAACACAAGGAAGGTTTTTTTCAGATGCTCCTAAGCATTAGAATCCTCTTCAGCTACAAACCTGATTAATTCAGACAATCTGTCTACGGACAAGAGTTATCAAAGCCAGCTCAGGCGTTAGCCATAGGTCTCTCATTGCCACGGATAGCAATTGTATGGGTAAACCCCTCAGCATGCTGTTACAACATATGGGAGAGGACAACACTTGCAGTGCTCTGAGACTCCATCCTCAACCATACCCATTGACAATACCTTGGCAGGGCCTAAACCCCTCCCCCCCAGATATTGTTAAAGTCTTAAAACATTAAGAATGTTCACGAGACCTTACTTCAACAAGTAAAAGGATGCTATCGCCAAATCATGCCATGCTTACTCAACATAGTAATTTATCGTTCAAGTTGTGTGATTTTTCTTCTGGATCACAAGCGACGGAAGGTTTTTCTTACTTTGAACATGGTTAGATAAACTATTTTTAGTTTAAAATAACAACAAAGTTGTGGTTTTGAATTCTGCTATGCTAGAGACAATTTATTCCCAGATACGTCTTTGTGCTGCTGTTTCAAAAAAATACTGATACTTCATGCTGACAAGTTTTGCTTAATTTTCTACCCTCTCCTTAAGCTATCAGCTCTTTGAAGCCTAGTCTTGGGTTCCTCGTAGTCTTTAACAGGTGATTTGCAAATACTTCCTCTTTTTGTATTTTAGGTTCTACTGATAATTCCTGGCATTTAAAGCAGGAAATACAAAATGATGTTCAACTTATCTGATCACTAGCCCTCTGATAAAACAAAATCCCACCACATTTCTAATTTTCATCTGTGAATGAACCTAACAACCAGTTTGTAGTTAATTATATGCACTGGACTGCATCACACTAAGCAGCAGCATACCTACATTAGCATCTCTGTTTACAGGGTAGAAGAAGGACTGACAGCACAATTAATGCTTCTTGCTCTTTGAATCCCTAATAATACAGATACTTCATGCTGCTTAATTAATTTCTAGTGAAATAGTGAGGCCCTCAGGCCACATCAGAGCACTGCTGTTTGATGTTCTCAGTACCATATTCATTTAAAAAAGTTCCACAACAAAACTGGATCCAAGACATATCTTGCAACCTTTTTTTTTTCATCCTCACTTAGTTTCCTTTAACAAAAATCAGTCAGGTTGTCACTTGTCAGAACCTGGATAATTCAGATTGCTGTGTAACCTTATTTAGACATGTGGATGTCATGGTGGAATCCAGGTAAAAATCTGATTAAACCTAAAAGGGATCTCTGATCAGATAGAAGACCTCATTTCAAGTGCATCTGATTTTGCTGACAGTAATTTTGCAGTCTTATGATGATTGTATATCATTGATGTCAGATCTTCATTGCCTATTTAATGACTTCATAAATTAATATAATAAAAATATACCTAAAATACACTAAAATAGCTCCTGTCTTTTTTGTATCTTCCTGTTGCTGCTTCTTCAGTTCATTTAGACATTAACTCTTGAAACATTACTCAGAATGGAAAGTCTAACACAGTATACAATATTTGATTTTAACTTTAATAGCAATTAGATTAAGAAGCAAATTGAAAGACATGATTTTACTGGATTTGAACTCTTGCTACAAAAAAGGAAAT
Source organism: Chauna torquata (assembly GCA_013399475.1). Taxonomy (NCBI): domain Eukaryota; kingdom Metazoa; phylum Chordata; class Aves; order Anseriformes; family Anhimidae; genus Chauna; species Chauna torquata. The sequence continues at coordinate 57,600 of VXAL01018914.1, forward strand.
GCCACTAAAATGTGCTTTGTTTGTATCAAATCAGTATCCTGAAACTCAGAAAAAAGGCAGCTATAAATATGTATTAGCCTTAATACAGGACATCCTGTTTCCTCTGTGTCTCGCTTACCTTTTTTTTTTCCCCTTGATCTACAAGTGATGTAAATAAATACTTTGAAATGACACACGGAGCATGAAATAAAAAAGGAAAACACGTTGTCATCTCCACTACGTTCACATGCATAAATCAAGAGAAATACTAAGCAGTAAGTATATGCATAGAGATTTTTATTATCTAACCTTTGAATCAATCCCATATTAAATTATCTAACAAGGTCTCACAAGAAGCAATGTACAGGACATACACTGGTGAGAATCCATTTCCTGGTGTGTCTTCTCCAGTATCTGGAGTATGAAGTATATTCATTAGCTTTAGCAGAGTTATTCAGGTATTAAAGCAATTTTAAAGAGAATGAAGTCACACACTGATTTTTCTGGCAACAGGGCTCCTGAGCTGTATGTAACTCCATATTTAAGGCTGCTTTCTAATGCTAGAGTAATTACGCAAAAATGGTGTCAAAAGGCATTGATGTAAACGAGCGGCCAAACCTACAGCAAAAGTAAATCGTACTGCACAGATTTGTACCAACAGACATTTTATTAAATGATCAGTGCATAAATAATCAGTGTATGAAGCCTCTAGATGTATATTCAGAGGACGAAGCCAAACGTAATTATTTGTTTGCCCACGTATGTGACATAGAGTTACTGAATATATGTGGCATTCCTGAGTCGAAATGAAGGTGGGCAAATATTGAAGGTGTAAATTAATTGCTCAAATATTAACATTTGGTCTGTGAGTCAACTTGGATATTCAAGGTTTAATTATGAAAGTATGCCAGAATCTGCTCTAATTAAAGTGCTAAAACAAAATAACTTTTTTTACTGTTCTGTAAATGTCAAAAAGGTTACTGATATAAGCCATTTACCTAAACACTTCCATACTCAAATTTTGCTCAGTGGAAGTAACGGCTATTTGTTTCTTTTTATTTATGTCTTGTGGGGAAAATGCATCTAGAACAATCTTAAGGCAAATATAGACTTGTCCCAGTTCTGAGGTCATATTTATGAATCAGATATTCTAGCATTAAATAATAATATTAATCCAAAGAAAGTATTTTGAATTAAATATCAATAGTAGTAACCCAGATATTTTTATATGTGTGAAATTAGTAATTTCTCAGTTATGGTTTGAGCTGAATTTAAGCGAGGAGAAAGGACTTTAGTTGCAAGTAGGCAGGAGGCCCCACAAAGTTAATGACTGTGGTCAGCAGTAAAATGAAGCACACAGCAGGAGTGCAGCTTTTGGAAAGAGGCCATGGCTGGGTGTGTGCACAAACAGGCTCAAAAAATACCACTGCCATGCCTTCATCCAGACATAGAGCTTTCTGTGCTCTTAGCCCATTTGCAGTTTTCTCATCTTAGTTTTTTGTATGAATGAACTGCAAGCGGGACACACACCAAGAAGCTTCACAAAAAGTCCAAGTAAGGAGGAAGGATAGATTTTGGCAATAAATTAGAAGGATGTTCAGGCTAAGTAGGAGGTAAGAAGGAGCAACCTCTAGACTGGGGTTCCCTTGAGTCACCCCTTCTCCTGCCCGTTCCCCTCAGACCACAGGGGCAGGTTTATACATTTCTTGGACCTGACTCCCACCTGGAGCTGGGCTTTGCTGTGCTCATAGGAACAAATATCGAATTGCAGGGACACAGCTATGAGAACCAGCCTCGAAAGACATGCTGCATCCCACCACATGCTCACTCACACCATGAGTGATGCTGCTGATGTCTTGTTTATGACAGCAGCTTTCTAGTTTGGTCTACATTTCACAATATTTTGTCCATCAGCTCAGGTACGAGTCACCAGGTATTGTTCTCTCCAAAGCAGAGGAAAACTGAATGATCAGCTGAGATGACAACAATGCTGCATTATTCTTACACTAACAAAAAGAAATAGGCCTATCACGTGGCAGCAAAACCTATCACAAATTGGAAAAAAAAAATCAGTCCGTTTGTAGCCAGCTTGCCTGTTCTGCTGCCTCACATGTAGCAATAAAATCAACACAGCTATATTAGCAAATGTCATCATTGTGCAGGGCTTACACTCAGGTGAATGAAAGTAAAATCTGGGCACAATTCACCAAACAACTTCTATCTTACCTCTGTTTATTGGTCCATACAAGATTATATTTTTCTCTGTCACATCAGCAGATAATTTCCTTTTCCTCTTCTGTCCCTCACAGCAGGCAAGCATCCTGAGGCAAGTGCACTGGTCCAGGAAATCTTAGCCCAGAACTACCATTTTTTTTGTCATTCAGATAAAGCTGGAGAATCCTAACTGCACTTACAGTAATGATGATCAACCATTACTCCAATAACTAACTCAAAATGATTGATGGATCATGCTAACTGACAGCCATCCTAGAAAAGCTATTCTTTGTATGTCATTTTCTCCCCAGAGGTATAAGAAATAACTGGAGAATAAGTTTATTTTAATTTCAAAAAGACAAAGAGAGAGGGAAAAAGAGAGAGATCACTGGCCAAATGTAATTTGCCTGAAGTTCTCTGAAGATATTCCCACAGTTAAAGGAACCAGACTGGACCAGCGTTTTTGGGATATTCTACGGATGTTGTCACACTCTGATGCCCAGATAGAGCAGGAATAAGTATTAAGAAAAGGGGAATCACTGAGGATTGATCTGAACACAGCCAGGGAATACAATAAACTGTCTGTATTTTGTAAGTGCAGCTTGTTTTTCATTGTTTGTTCTTCAAAGCATTGGCACAAGCTTCTAAAAGGAAATCTGCTACCTTGCCCTTGTCAGTGAGACAGCATTTAGTAAGTAACAATAGATGTTACAAAAAGTAATACTAAGTGCTGTAAATCCACATATCAGCTTATGTCTTCGTAAACTTGTCTTTGTAACTAAAACTTAAGTGACTCAAATTATAGGATTTTCACCTTTATTTTTCTTAGGAAAAAAAAAATCCCATTATACACCTTGCTGGTTTATATTTAGTCCATTGCAAACAGGATCAGCACAGCATGAGAAAGAAACAGGAACCTTAAACTGCATTACTCAGGTCATTGTGCCGGCAAGACAGCTTTATAACATCTAGAGCATATTCAGTCTGCCTGGAAGGAGAAGCTAGATGTAACAGACTTCCAGGCATGACATCTTTCTTTGCCCTGTTGCACTGCTTGGAGGCTTTACATCCTCCTTGGACGCAAGAGAAGCACCTCAGAGATAGGCACAGCACCAGTGGAAAGGACGGCATAATCACAGTGGAATAGGGCTGCATTGCTACAGGTTCAGTACAGGGCTCAGGTTTTCCCTTTTTTAGTTTCAACGCAGCACATCAAGAAAGACCCTGAAATAATCCATCCTCCCCATAATCCATCCTCTCCTCTGCAGAAGGAGGAACCCGCCTCTCTCAACACAGCGAGGTGTTGACACACGACAGCAACATCTATTCACCAAGACCCAACTGACTGTACTGGTTCTAACTACTACTGGGAAAAAAAACCCACAATATCGCTGTAGAAGCTTTCCAGTGCAAGTGCTAGCAAACTGTACTGTGCATGCCAGCTAATATTACCCTGCGTAGAGTCGAGTCTCTTACCTGACTCCTTCATTGAGGTTGTAAAGTTCATGGTCCGGGAGACCCTTACGCTGGAATACGGCTATTACTCCATTGTGGATACTGAAAGAGGACAGGAGGAGTCATTAGCACTGGATCACATTTCATAAGAGCATCACTTCCACTATAACGCAAATATCTCTTCCCAGACACTGTAAAAACTTTCTGAAAGTAATAGATGATTGCTGGTACTCCATCTCAGATGCATTAAAGGGAATGATTCTCTAGAAAACAGATGACATTTTTGAAAATCAGTTCTTTTTGATTTTTTCCAGCTTTACAACTCCAACAGTTACACATCTGAAATCAGTAATTTCAGAAAATTTAAGCTCATACATTTTAGGTATTTAAGTACAATTTTTAGTGTATTAATATGTTAAGTATATTTTTGTCTCTGTGGGCTCACCACAGAGATAATTAACATCTTTACTGTGAGATCAGTGATGATTGGCATCTATTTGAGTTATGGTTACTTGATTTCTTTATCAAGAAATCAGCATATGTCAAGCCTGGACACTGCACCTGAAGTTTAATCCATAAATAAAGTATCTCTTTCCTAGAGCAGGGTTACTGGAATCTCAAAAATGGTTAGTTCTTTAAAAAATATAAAAGGCAGAAACACTAGACAATAATGCATTTTAAGGCAATTTAATCACTCATTCATTTTCAAAAATGAAGCAATAGAAAAGGCAGCAAAATTTACAGCAGTATTGGTTACAAAGACTGTTTCCTATTACCACTTATTTATTTTTCAAAGATTTATGCTCTTGCTCCAGCTAAAGGGAAAACAAGGCTGCATTGAAAGAACAACAGGTCTAGAGTTTCTAAGGCAGACAGCGACAAATGAAGCGATGTGCTAGGCACAGGCCAACCATCTGTCCTACAGAAATGCTCCCTTTTCATTTTCAATGCTATTTGTAACTGTTCCGTAAGCAGATGTTGCTTAGTGGTGGTGATTTCTGCTGCAATCAGCCACAACCAAAGACAGGACTGAAAGCAACAAAATTCTCTAGCTCAACAGAAAGTCACTTACCTGACACTGTCTATCTGTGGGACTTAGGGCCACCAGCCCCACAAATTCTAAGATGTGAATGGCAAAAACCTGCAAAGTGTTGTGTGCTTTACAGGGCAATCCACATGCTTGCTGGGGAATGCTAACCAATCCCATGAACTTAACAAGAGCATATCTGAAAGGGTTACTGAAATGAGTAAGTACTTCAAGATGAAGCCCTGAAATGCTCCTGAAACACACATGACACAGTGTGATGACACATCAGCCTAAATCACTGAGCTTAGGTCTGAGAACAAAGGTAAGAAATGCCAGCAAAAGGTGACACCAAACCTGTTCCATCAGCAGAAGGGAGCTAGAAGTCTCCTTCCCTTCCCCAACCCAATGCCATCTTTTACAGCTTCACAGCATATTTCATCTTTGATTCCTAAAGAAAAGAAGACTCATGCAGTCTTTCTGTCTGTCAGCTTATCCCCACTCCCCCACTCTTGGAGCTGCTTGGCGATTTCCACTGCATTTAACCATGGAGCTAAAGTCCTCAAAATGCTCAGGTCTTCCAGGTTTTAGCTGGGGTAGAAGGACCATCTTCTACAGACTCCACCAAGAACATATTGCAGGGTGAGTTCAGCCTTTACTTGACAGGCACACAGATGCTTTAACTTCTAACACAGGGAAAGCAGCCTTTATCAGCTCTGTTGCTCATAGTACTGCTACTTGGTTGCCAATACACTATTTTACTGAAACGACCATTGCTCCCTGACAGTGACTGTAAGTTACTTCATTTCTGTCTGCCTCAGTTACCCCATGTGTAAAATAAAGATGACCACCATTGAAGGGTTTTTTAAGATATAGTTATGAAAAGCATAATAAAAGCAACAAGTAGTAGTGTGATTATCAATAGCAGTATTACACAGCATCACTGTGGTTAACAGATTCTTCACATTTTCACTGCTTTTTTTTTTTCTTCTTCCCTCACAATCCTACTAACCATAAAAGGAAAACAGATTTTGGGAGATGGCTCTTCCTTTTCAATGTGGCACCTGAGAAAGGGAGATGATGACTTAGGGCTTACTGAAAATAACATATGGCAGAAGTCTTCTTGCTCTGCACCATCCATCTCCTTGGGCAGCTCTCATTCTGCATTCACTCACCTCCCAGCCTGTACTCAGCAGGAGCGAGGAATAGCAACAACCAGCAAGGGGTGCTCAGGAAGCGTATTCGGGGGCCACCACCTTGAATCTCACCCCTAGAGTATCTAGTGAAAAGATCTTCTTAGGATCAAAAGCTACACCGTGCACACTCTCCTGGGGCTCTGGTTTTACCAGTGACTCTGCAACATTATTATTTTTTTTTTCGGAGCTTTGCAGCTGAACTTCCCTCTGCTCACTCTATGCTGGAGTCTGATGCAGTGGAGTAACAACCTCCTTCTGAGCCCTGGAAAGCAAAGCAGGACCAGATTCGCCCAGCCTAGAGGTACCAGGATTTGGGGTTGGCCTGTCTTGTGAAGAAGAGCTAAAAAGTGAGTTCTGTTCATAAGATCTCCAGCAGAAGAAAGCCTGATTCCTGCTGGTAGGCAAGCTCAATAGGACTTCCAGATGCATTCAACTACATCCTGTAAATCCAAGAGATCACTGCAGCATCACAGCAAGGCTTGATATTTGCCCACTGAGAGGGGGATGCGCAGAGTGTGCGGGGATTGCAGGCACCCGTGTTAAACCTTCTGGGGTCCACAATAAGATAACTCCTTATAACGCTTGCTGGGAACAGAGGAGTGGCCTGGCAGGTAAAACTGTGTTAGTTGCTGCAAGTTTAGTAATGCAGACCTAACAACACTGAGGAGCAAAGAGAAGCACTGCCAGAGAAACCCAGCCACATTCATCTGTGGAAAAAGGAAATTAAAAGCGGCAGGTGAAGGATATGACCCTCTACGGAGAAATGCACAAGCAGATCAAAATAGGAATCATTCTCCTCTTCATTGTTCTGCTCATTTGACAAGGTGTTAAGCACTCCCCCACTCGTGGTGGTCCCACTTTCCCCCATGCACTTACGTGCACAGACGCACACTGATCATCTAACCCAGCTTATTGTGGCTGGCTTATACAGCCACACTCCATTTATGGTTATTTGAAAATTGGCAGCTAAATGTCTCTGGTATATAGCAAAGCGACTTGGGCATTTTAATATTATGAGTAATATGTGAAGTACGATTAATGTAGTGAGTAAAACAAGCAGTCTTTACACGCTCTTCTGATTCGGAAATGAACTTTGCAATGTTCCCTGCCATCCTTCTCCAGAGAAGAATGACTAAATCTCTCTCCTAGCAGCCAGTGTGCTCTCTCACTTTCTCTCCGGCAATCCTGTCTAAATGAGGGGGAGGTTTTCTCTTTCCAGCTTAGCAGGTCCACTATTATTCCTCAAAGAAATAAAAAAGCAGGATTTTTTAATGAGAACTACGGGAGACAGGCTGCAAGCATCTAAGTTATTGCCCCTGTAGTAGAACTGCACCTACTTAAAACATCCTAGTGGTGATCTCATCATCTGCCTGGGATCTTCCTTGTAGTGAGGGAAGGCTGCCTTGACCACAAAACAAGTCTCGGCCCTGCTGCGTTGACCAGCTGTCCTCCCTTCCCATCTCAGACAGATGTGCTTTCATGCAGGGTACAGGGATGTGGTCCCAGCCTGCAGGCAGTGTGGGCATGCCACTGTGATCTGGCCCTCGACACTTGCTCAGGAGGCAACAAAGAGGAGTCAGAATAATAGGGATGCTTTCGGTGGCGCAAGTTGGTGTCAGTATAATAAAAAGCTAGCTTCAATCCTCTTAGTAAACTTAAGCTAATGAAAAGAAACATAAACCAAAACAATCCTTGCTTAAATCAAAGTAATGCTATGATTTCTATAATGAATGATTGTTTAAAAGGGTTTAGTCAGAACAGTACAACCTCTTGGTGCAAAGAAAGTCTGAGCTGCTGCTTACACACAAAAGTCCTGCAAGATGCTTGAGGTGGGTGGATCACTTGTGCCTGTGACCAGCCTCCACTGAGGCTTAAGACATGATGTATGTAATTAAACTTATATTTTAATAGTTAAGCTAAATTGGAAATGCTTTGTAAACTCCCTTCTGCAACTCTTTTACAAAGCAAAAGTTAATAATGGGTGCACTCATGCACTGATACTACTATGAACACCTTCCCTGTAGTTGCTGTGCATGTAAATGTGTGCTCAAAGTGCACAAGAAGAAAGCAGCACAGAGAAGACAACAAAGAGCCCAAAAGAGACCAAAAAAAGTCTGTTCCTGAATTGCCCGTACTCAGTACCGAATAAAGTTGCAACCTCCAATCAAGACCAGATACCATATGATTATATGTCTAGGATTATGAATGTTGGTACAATACAGCAAAGCAGAAACTTTTTCCACATAAGTGCCGATGTAACCTCCTACTCCTGCAGCACTGCACTTTCTCTTGTTTAAGGAAATGAGCAACTTCTAGTGGACCCTCAACAGCATCTTCTGGTGGAGAAGGGGACCAGGAAGCTCTGTGCACCTGAGCAGTGCACATGTGAAACAAAATGCAGCCACTCTCATGCTGCAAGAGAACACAAATCTCTGGGTTACAGGATTATGGCACTTCTTGAAAGCACAGTATCCATTCATATGCCAGCTTCTCAGCTGGTATGAACCAGAGCAAACTGCTGTGGCAGTATGATTTAACGTGCGTCCATGCCCTAAAATACATTGTGCAGGCACCTTTCCATATAAATATGTCATGGGCCATTCTTGGTCTGAAGACCACAATGGTCTCCGCAAGAAGAAGACGTTTTGAGAAACCAGCAGCGGAGCAGGAAGAAGCCTGGGAGGAGGCATAGGCCAGTGGGTGGGCAGGGAAGAGAGATGAATACCCACAGTAGCTGAGTCTAGGAACGGAAATCCAGATCAGAAAACTGCACAGACCAGTTTTGTGTAGAAAATGGAAGTCTATGAAAACTTCAGACCTTCATAAAGTTGTGTCAGTTTTGCCAGTATCTCAATCTTGAAGTAAAGTGAGGGGAAAAAAAAAAAAAGACCAAAAATGTTTCGATAATGGCCTTTTTTTTTTGCCTTTAGAATTTAGACAAAATGCCAAGTAGCAATGTATTGCACTTACCTATCCCACAGTTGCCACAGATTGCAGCTGATTGCCAAAAGAAAACTAACTACAGTTGAGAAAGTTCTCACAGCAGCAAAAATCAACCCAGCAGACTAAGAAATTTCAGTTCTTTGGAGAGACTACTCATTCTAGATTTGCCCAACTCTCCAGAGAAGGTGGCAGTTCCAGAACTCTGGTTCTGCCACCTGAAACACGCAGAGCAACAGCTACAGCCTACACAGTGCACGCTTCCCCACCGTTTGCTTTATCATGAAGGGATCTGGAAGGTGTAAATCCCCAAAGCACAAAGTTTGACACTCGCTGTTGACACTCCCAACCAGTGTAATAGCATGAGTGCCAAGACAAGGAGGGTGGGGTTTATTATTCTGATTTTTACCCGATAGAAAGCCACTGCCTATGCAGCTTGATTTCACCAACACATATATTTCGCTTGAGTCACTAGCTGACTACCCAGACACCACTGCCTTTTGCGATTGGGAGGCTGGCTCCCCCCAGCCCTTAATTACCACCCTTGTTCTTCCACTGACTTTTTTAAGAATCTAAAAAGGATAGACTACAGGGATCAAAACACTGTCTTCTGCCAGGTCAGAAACAGTTTATCTGCAGAGCTGAGGAAAAACTGCAAAATTGGGCTCACCAGTCTGACCACCTGTTTGCTCCAACCAGGTCATAGTCCCCCAGTTCGGTATTGCCTGGCAAAGCAGGTGGTGTGGCCCACGTTTTTACTTATGCACAACACATAGGTAATTTTTGTTCTCTAAAGCAGTCACTACCTTTGTATGCAAGCAGCATGTGTGAAAATATTACTGCATTTTTCATTCAGTGTTTGCAAATTCTCCCTTTTGAAATGCTCCAGGTGAAGTTGGTGAGCAAAAATAATACTGTGTGAATAATCACGCTCTGCTGGTGCTGGAGAGTTAAAGGGCAACGTTTTCAAAAGGGACTAAATGACTTACGGCTCATCTTCCTTTGGACAGTATCTGGAACGGCTAATTCACAACAATTAACCTAATAAACCTCCTTGAGGACACCCCTGCTCCAGAATAAACACTCATTTTTCTGAATTAGCTTAATCCAACCTGGAAAATCCCACTTTCAGAACAGCTGCAGTCCAGCTGGAATTCCACAGGCTTTGTCCCTTTCAAAATAAGATTTCTACCCAAGGTAAAGCAATCTGCAAAGAGGGATAGGTTGCAATTACACACTGGATCATAAAACTGAAAATAAGCTGGTCTGCAAAACTTTGTCTTCAAAGAGTCTTGGAGACATTAGTTCACTAACTTCACCAACTATAAACACCACTTTTACTTATGAAAAAGTTGAGTCAGACAGGTGAAGGGACTTCCCTGAGGTGTTACCAAGAGTTAGTATTTCTATGGAGTGTCGGACTACGGACATTTTGGCTTCCAATTGTACCAGCATTCAAACAAGTATAGATATGTCTGGGGTGCTACGGGGAACAGTAATTCTGCCCTCACACACACCACTTTCTCTTACTGCAGGAAATGCAGCTGGGCATGCTGCATGGCGCAGTGGTGCCTTGGCCAGGTGGGAGTCACCTGTCCCCATCCCCACCCCACAGCTTGGCTCTGGCTGCCCCCCCCAGTGCACACACACAGGCAAACATTCCTAAGAGGGCTCCATTTGAAGGTTCAGGAAAAGAAAAGCTCATCCTCCTTACACAGGCAGGAATATTTCAAAATGTTTCTAAATAAACACTAAATATTGGAAGAAAGAAAATTTCCCAGCAGAAGTAGTAGATAAATATGCTGGTCTGGAATGTTTTCTCTACCAGAAAAGCTTCACTGTGATCTGAAAAAACATACATGTTTAATTAGGAGATGAAATATGGTTCCTGTGAGTGTAAAAATTACTTTACAGCAAGCTATTGTGCATATTACAAGCCTGTAAGAATTACCCCAAACCATAAAATTCTTTCTGATTCTGCATGTCACCTTGGCTTTACTGCTGGTATCACTACTTTAACAGGCATCTCATCATTGTGTTCTTCACCTTTTCATCACTACCTCCTACTCCTTCAATGTTTCTGTGAATTTTCCCCGTTTTCATACAGCAAAGAGGACAGAAGTGCCTTTCACTAGAGGCTTTCCCACAGCAGAACTCAGGCAGCACCAGCCTTGATTAGGCAGCCTGTGCTACATCAGTCAAAATGAAAACCTTTCAATGGATTTTATTTGCCCTGAGAGGGGCCACCCCCCGGCAGCAAGCTCAGGATTACAAACCCTGGGTTTCTCAGTCCAATTGGTTTAGCCAGCATTCAGCCCTCATTTTTTGCCTGAAGCGGGGGGTGGGGAAGGAATTGAAGACAATGCTAGTGAAAAAATCTAAGCTATTTTAATCCAATGCAAATTCTGTGAGCTGTAATGAAACTGTATTGTTCCACTATGTTGCTGCTGGTTGCTAGTTAACATGCAACCGGCAAGCTGCTGTACCAATCTTTTGGGGTTCATGGGAAAGCAAGCTTGGAAGAAGCAGTGATACAAAGTCTGATTTGCATAGTAGCAGACAGCAGCTCAGCACTGATCTCCCTTTGATCTAGCAGTGTCAAGAAGTTTTACGGCACTTTAGCTTGGAGGTGAAGGAAAGGTATCAAGGAGGAAGAAACCGTCCTCGCTAGCGACAAGCATGACGTGTCCCCTGCAAACTCAGCCCTGTCATTAAGCTCCCTCGGTCTCAGAAAGCAGCAGGCATCCTCTGCTGCAAACAGTCTCCAGGCTGAGACTGGTCTGCACAGAGCGGAGGTCGTGGAGGGAACGTCACCGGGCAGCCAGGCTGCAGTGACACAAAATCTGACTGCAGAGAGGAGCTGCAGGTCCTGGCAGAGGTGGCCCATGGTGACAGAGCAGCTATCTCCACAAGATCACACCAGTGTGACTCCAGCTTGGCCATGTTTCCATGCTGACATCCTTGCTCCACCTCACAGGGCTGACCTTCAGTATGACATGGTCAGTCCCATGTGCGGCAGGGACTGCCACAGGGTTGTGCTCTCCCTCTCCCCACATCAATTTTGATGCACTGGGTTCAAAGCCTCTTTCAAAAGCAGATACCCGCACGCCGCGCCCAGGCACAGCTGCTAACATTAAGCAAGAAACCGGCAGCACATTTAAATATAGCACAGCCAGGCTTGGTGAGAGGGAAGAGCTCTTCTGGTGTGTCTTGACTTCCTTGATCAGTGAGATCTCATACTCAGTACCACACAGAAAGAAGCAGCACAGGCAATTTGTTCTTATGAAAGAACCAATACTTCCACAAGCCAAAGCATGGTATGCTAGCTCTTTGTTGGGGTGTTTTAATTTTGCAGAGGAAAAAGCACCCTTCCACAGCCCACACAGAGATTTCTATAAGCCAAAGGCTCAGTTTGCTGAACACCAGCTCCGTCCACACCAGGCCCTGTTACACACGGCAATATGGGCGCACGCAGGCAACACGGGGAAGCTGCCATGGACAATTTCCTAATATGATTAATCCCGCACCATTTCAGCCTTGGCTTTCCTGAGAATAAGCTCCAATTTCTCAGCCTGTAGAATACGCAAGATCCTACAAACCCAGGCAGGCTACAAGCCTTTTTATACCTGAAAGAAGAACGGCTCTCTCTCTTCCACTCGGCAGAAAGCCCTGTGCTACTAAAAACGAAATATAGGGCCTTCCCTTTGCCCATGCAGTGCAACCCGCTCGTCATCTGCATCGCTTGTCATAGCTCTAGGGAGCAGGTAGTGCAGACATGGAGATGCCCACTTCATTTGCGAACTCGGGTAGCACCAGGTGTCTCAGAGGCCCGTGCCACCGAACTGTGGGGACGGATGGCACTGCCACCAGTGTACGGGGAAAGGCAGACCCCGGCAGGAAAGCAAGGCTAGGCTGAGTTCACAGAAAGCAGTGACACAACTGTTCATGGACACCTGTTCGGGTAAACGCTGCAATGTGGCAGCTGTTGGGTCATTTTGATGTGACACACACAAGTCTGGCTCGCTGACTGACTACCACTTTCGGCCACTGCTATACCTGTCCTGCCCAAATTAGAACTAACAAACTCTCCTTTTGCCCCAGCTCACTTAGTAAAACCCTCTGGCTTGAATCTCCTTGCAAATACTGGTGAAAACAGGAACATTTCCTGCTTCCAAGGAGGACTTCTTCCAGCCGGTCCCTCAGCCCCCTCTGCTCTCCGTTCAAACCTGCCTCCACGGCAAGCTTCCCACCAAACCTGGAAATGCTCATCCCCGCCACCAAAAGCTGTCAGCCCACCACTGCGGACAAGCTTCGAGGATCCTATTCTGGCACCTCAGTTCATACCAAGCAGCATCTTCCCTCCCTGCTGACTCCTGTGGGGCTACTGGCCAAGCAAAGCCCCAGCTGGCCCAATCCTGCCCTAAGTACCACTGTCATCAAGACATCGGGAGCATCTCTGCGATGTTTAAATAGCACAATTTTCTGAGCAGAAACTTGGTCTCTTTCATGACTGGTACGGTTTCAGTGCTTATTGCTCTGCTGGCAGTAAACAACTAATTCATAATACAGATATAAATATACAAATTGAGAGGAGAGAGGAACGGAAGATGTGATATTTTAAAATTCTCTTTTTTTGTTGTTGTTCAAAACTGAAATACCTTTAAAAACGTGTCTATAGTTCTCTAATATTTTTTCTTCCTATGACTGTACCTCCATACAATTACAAAACATCAATGACACTTTCCATGCTGTGACCCAGGAAACGACATTTCATTTTCAAAATGGGCATAAGAATGTAATTCCTAAAGACTTAGACTCATCTTTAAGATAACCAAAACAGTCATTAAGATGCTTTCTGAATTTCTGTGCTCGTTCACAAGAAAATGTTTGCATGTTTTTTATCAAATGGTAATAAAATTCAGATGTATAAGTACAGTAAAGAAAACAACCAAGGACCATTTTTCCTTGTCCAAAGTGCACGTGCATGCGCATACATTCATACGCAGAGCTTTTTGCATTAAAGTGAATAAATTTAGTACTTCATCATATCTGTATCAACAATCAGCAATATATATAGTTATGTATCTAAAAAATATACACAAATTTTAACAATTGTATATATGTTAATTCTTTTAAGTAAAATAAACCAAATCTACTTTGAATGAGAATATCAAGACAGACGCAAAGACTTATTTGTAGCTGGATCCTTTGAAACGAGCCCTTGCCCGTCACAACCAAAAGCAGGCTGAGCCATCTGCAGGAAGCGCTATTTGCTGTCAGCCCTCAGAGAAAGGCTAACAGCAACACGAAAAAAGCTGCTCTGGCCTTTTACTTGAGCATGTACTCCGTGTAACACACCGAGGCAGGAGCCTGGTGTGCTATAATCCACCCCAGCCAGGAGCAAGCCGCCCGCCCTAGGGTGCCTGCCTGCCGGAGGCTGCCCGTGCCTTCAGCGCAGCAGCGGTGCGGGAGCGCAGGGTGGCTCGGCGGGGCAGGACATGGTGCAAGACCTTACCTGTTCCAGGTAGCGTTGGAGCAGGCCCGTCGCTGCTGGGTCCCCCGCTCATCCAAGGCTGCCTGCTCTCTCTTGCCCAGATCACTGAGGCTGGGCGAACTCATGAACTTCAACCTGCGAAGAGTCCTCATGGTCAAATGTGTGTTTGCGCGTGGCAGCTACAGATACACCATCCTGTTTACACACACACACACGCAGCTGGAGCAGCAGCAGCAATGCGAGCAGTTCCCTCCGTTTGCTGTTCAAAAAAGAAACTTAAAAAAAAAAGAAGAGAGAACCAGTCTCTACAGAGCACACCTCTGCCAGCAAGAAAACAAACCTTTAATCAGATCAACTCTGACGTCATGAACTGTGGTTAATAATTTCTCCAGTCCTTTTAGAAAACAAAAGTCAAACTCCCGGCTGCAGCCTGGGCTCTTTGAAGGGGCCCCTTTTAACCGGTGGCTGCCCGAGGGCTGCCCCCCCCTGTTCCCGGAGCCAGGGACCCGCACTTGGCGCCGGGCTGCTCCACCTGCCCTGGGACCTGTGCTTCCCTGCGGGTGTCTCTGGGGGCTCTGCTAGCACTTCTCAGCCTCTCTCTCTCTCTCTCTCTCTCTGCAGTCATGAATGGAAATGAAACTGGAGGGCAACAGACAAAAAAAAAAAAAAAACACCAAAAAAACCCGCCCAAGCGACCAATACTGGCGCGCTGAGACTTTATTGGAAAGTTTCATAACTGCCTGAGCCCTGCCACGTTACGACACTGCACACACGCGCTCTCGCTGCCTCGCTCATACATAGACATGCACACACTCCCGCGCTCCCGCACGCACACGGCGCTGCCTCGGAGGCGGCTGATGCTGGAAGTGCCACATAAGCCACAGGACTGAAAGCGGTCACAAACGACACAGTTGCAGAACGGAAAGTGGAAGTTTGGTTTTGTCATCTTCAGGAATTTTTGGTGGCGCGTGGGAGAGCCTGCTGCCCTGTGTTTCTGCCTCTTTTTAAAGTGAGATAACAGCTGCGCGACTTGGGGCATACTGAGTTTCTACAAAAGCCCCAGGTGTCTTATCTTCAAAGGAAAAATCTCTTTCTCTGAGTGCAGTGCTGGAGCTGAAGGCTATGCTGCTACAAGCCCCTCGCCCGTGCTTAGCTTGCTGTCGCTCACTCCAGGATCTGTTCTACATCCAGGAGCGCCTCGCTCATCAGCTGGGAAGTAATGCAACAGAACCGCTATCAGCTTCCTCAAAAAATAAATGGTTTGCAACAGACCGAACCAGAGCATATGAACCGCTCTTCTGTTGCTGCAGCATTTCTCTGCAAATAGTCTGGTGAAAGGTGCAAGGGCTCCCTGCAGAGTAACCTTGCAGAGGAAGGGGGCTGGAATACAGAAGGACTTATGATTTCTTTTTCTGCCCACTTTCTATTTTCATCTGTGATAATCTATTGTCTAGATCCAGGCTAGGATTGGATTTGTTTGTGTTCCAATAATATCTCAAGGCTTACATTACAGGAGAACCGAATTTTTCACAGTGAGATTCATCCTCCGTTCATCAGTTATTGGAATATTTTAGTAAAAACCGATTCCTCTCTCTACTCACCAAAATTCAGCTATGCTTATTGCAGATAAATATTTACTTCCCAAATTTATATTTGGTATTACCTTCATGAGAAGCAGTAGCAGAACTACTTAGGAAAAAAAATCATTTTTACCTTGTGCTAGTTTTAGTAGTAGTAGCTTTAACCAGCTGCTTGGATTAGCATTAATATTGATTGTCCTTCCCAAAACAAAAATCTGAAGTGTACAAACGAGTACCACAGTAGAGAGTATATAACATTTCACTTTGGAAGAGACCTACAGCTCCAAATCTAACTTATGGACAAAGGCATTGCTATCCCTGGTCTCTTCCAGATGTTTAAATCCTTCAAAAAAACAAACAACAATCCACTATGTACACAGCAGCAAAAGGAAAACAAACACAACAATATATTGCTGTACTCTAAGGAATGAGATGGCTTCTACAGCATACAAATCAGCAACCAAAAACAGATGCAGCAGAACACTGCTTTATTCAAATAGGATGAAGGGCACTCAATTTCTGCGGATAATACAGCCAGGGAGAGCAGGGGAGCACAACTCAATCTGAGCTTCAGGTGAAGCTTCAGATAAATGTGCATCTACCTTGTTACAGGAAACAGCTAGTTGGATAAACCTGTGGCAACAGAATTCCAACTAATTTCATTTTCCACCTAGCTTGGTCGCTTTTCTGCTGCTCACTTGCTGTGAATTTGATAGGCCTTGCAAATGCTCTTATACTGGATTAAACCTCTGGAACTTTTAACTCCTTGATCCCTTGGCAGCACAGGAGACTTTATAACCTGCACCCTGATGACGCCAATATACCAGCAGCTACATAACAATGTTTCATCTGCTTTTTTTTTTTTTCCTTCTCTCCTCAAAATCCCCAACTTGCTAAAATGACCGAACCCAAGGAGCTGCTGTGTCAACCTTGGATACGCCAGACAATGCTGCAAAAAGCAGCGCTTGGCTTCCTCATAAAACACTGAATCCCAAGAGAAAAAAAAAATCTCTTTCCCTCTGTATGTTGAAATACCGCACCTATAGAAGTCAGACTATTTTTATGCCACCCCATCAATCTCCTTAACCAGTACTAGACTCAGTGTCTACGCAAGCACAAAGCACATGGGAGAAGCAGCATTCGTTTCCTGAAAAATTTCTGATGGAGGTAACAGAGGACAGGCTTTGTATGTGCTTCCTCCTCCTTCGTACAATTCCACCTCATCAAATGTTGACTTATGATAAAATCAATCATTCTCAACAAGGGTTACCTCCACCCATAATTACAGAGTAATACTCCACATTTACATTGTGCTGTGCATCCACGGGCATCCTTGACTTCACGGCATTCATTAATTCAGCCTGAACAGCTCTGGGGTATGAAGGTAAAACACACGATCCGCACTTCAGCATTCACAGCGAGGAAGAGAAAGGTGACGTGACTTGCCCGGGCCACCTAGTGAGCGGGTGGCAGAGGTGCCAAGAGAGCCCAGGACCTCAAGCTCCCATTCCAGCGTGCTTCTGAGGGGATGATGCGGGGATGGGGCAGCCGGAGGTGATGCAGAAGACAGAGCTCCTTGCCAGGGCTTGCAGTGCAGCCACTCCTCCGAAGCCACTTCTGAAGAGAGTTGTCGCAATCCAGCACCGCTTCAAGATCGAGCGGCTAGGCTAAACGGCAGAGGTTGCTCGCTATTGGCCATCAAGAAGGGTAAGAGCACTGACCGGGCTAATTGGGAGGGAGGGGAGGGCAGGCAGGGGCCCTCCATGGGCTCAGTAACAAATACTACAAGCTTCTTAAATAGAACAACTGCGCTCAGCACATTTGCAGAGCTGAGACTGTAAAGTACTGTTACATTAACACATTTAATCCCAGCATGCAGTACACTGTGCTAAGAGTATTTTACTCACAAGAAACCTGTGGCTTGAAGGTTGAATGATTTAACCGAAGTCCCGCAACAACCTCAGTGCGGCAGGAAGATCCAGCCCTAGTGCCTGCTCCCTCCCTTCCCCTCCAACATCTCTCTTCAAAAAAACAGGCCTGCCTCTACCAGAAACTGCTCTTTCATCTCTGGGGCCCACATCCCGCGAGTGACTGCGTGATAAGTCCCTCAGCCCCCCGGTGCTGGGGACGAAGGGGGAATCCTGTACAGCTACAGCATTCTGCTCGCCTGAAGTTGCCTGCTACCTTGAGGCCTAAAACAACGCACGGGGACATGAATATATGCTGACTGTCCAAGAGGTTTTGTGCTATTATTACAAGACAACGCTAGCATATAGATCCAGGACCTCTGAGCAAGCACAGCTTTGGAAATAATCGCCAGAGGTAATTCTGTAGTTACCTACAGGTATGCCTGTAATGCCAGCACAGTTGCCGCTGGGAGCTGGGGTTGAAAGACCACACTGCTGCCCTGCAAATGTTTTTTTAAAAAAAAAAAAAATCCAGGCAGACCTCCCCAAGCACTCACTTGGTTTCAAAAGAATGAGATGTGCCTAGAAAAAAAACAAAACAAAACAGAAAAAAGTGTGTTGTATTTACTTAACATTATATTAATCTTTACAGTACAATCTTGCTGTCTTCTTACAAGTTTCTTTTTGACTCTGATGAGAGGGGAAAAGAAGCAAAAAGTAATGTTCATGAGCAGGAACATGAAGAAATCCACAATATATGAAATTCATAATAAAGCTGCCAATGCTGTGATTACTATAAGTCAAGGTGTCTTCAGCTGTACTGCTCTGCTACTGCAAGGACAGGTTAACACCGCAGCAGTGTTACAAAGAGTGGGGACAGAATCGGGAACAGAAATTGCTTTGTCAGCTTTAATCGTCACAGCTTTGGCATTTAAAAAAAAAACACTCAAAAAATACAAATTTTAAATGAAAAAACAAACAAACAAAAAAACAAGCACTACTAATTCACTTTCTCTCTCCTTCTCTTTTGGGGAAGAGAGCAGAAATACCTATGGAAATGCCAAACAGTGCACGTTCTGTAAGTAAAGAAGAAAGAGGCAAAGCGCACCTATGGCAGAAAGGAGTTAAAAACCTCCCTAGACAAATGCACTGTAGTTTTTCATAAATTGCACCACAAAACTTGGGGCATGCCTCAACACATGCCAAAGCTCAGGAATTAGCCTTCTGAAAAACCACATTTCTTAAAGGCGCGGCACATCCTGCTGCACCGGCAGAGGGGGGAAGGACGGGGAGAGGGAGATGTGACCATCAGGAAAAGCATGAAAAGAGTGGAGCGGGAAATGAAGTTGCAAACCTTATGACTCACCAATTCCTTTGCTACAATAGCCACATAAAGCTCCTTTATCATCCAAAAACAAAGAATAAAGAGAATAAAGAAAGCATAAAACCACACAGGGTCTATTTACACCCTTCCCCCTCCATCCCACTCACTCTGCAACCTCTGGAGATAAAGAAACCCTCAAGGACAGTTTCTGCCTGCCACTTCAGAGGCTGGTCACAGGACACACTTGGTTTTGCTAGCTATTTGTTGTATTTCTGCCCTCACCACAGTCACACACTGATTTATAGGAGGGCACCTAGCCTTACTGGGCCACCTCCCCAGTCTCTGAAACACCTCGTGTACTCCTGCACTTCTGCATCCTGTCACCAATGGTGCCCCTCTTCAGACAGAGCTGGGACTTCTGCTCCTTCAGCTGCATGTAGGACTCATACACAGGGTTGGTTTCTTCGTATTTTACATTGTTCGAAAGAAGAAATGCTAGAAGACAGTATCTCCTTCCTAAGCAAGCAGAAGAAGTAACCCCTAGGAACAGCCCTTTGACTACTGCTAGAAAGGGATGACCGGCCGTCCTTGCCATTTTTGCAGCAACAGCTGCAAGTGCAGTCCGTCCTACAAAGCTTCAGACCTAACCTGCAGGCAGCCACGGCTGCTGCAGTTCCACTGCCTGCCTTGGAGACACACCAACTTACACCAAGAACACCTGTAATCATTACAACCTGTGGAGGATTAGGGCCAATTTCCTGGGCATTCCCTTAATAGTTTTGTTCAGGATGAGGCAGAGCAGCATGAATGTGCCTAGCAGGCTTTCTCAGCAGAAAAAGACCTGCAGGTGAGCAAAGGACCATCCAGACTGCAGCAACCATCTGTGTCTGTTTTTTTTTTCTCACAGAATGCTCAATGTCTGCTGGACATTTCTTATCTGTTTACTGACTGTTTGATCTTCTCAGTGTCCCTACCTTGCTCCCTTCCTGCTTCTCCATCACCTCTTGCTCTTGTGCTCCCTCTTCCTATTTTTGGCTTTCTTGTTAGCTAACTCCTCAGGAAAAGTTTTAACATATACAGGAAAGGGAAAAGAAAAAGGAGACCAAAGCACTGGTACTAACACAGTGTTTGCAAACCACTCTTCAGCTGGCTGTAAGGGAATCAAGTCTTTGTCAGGTCATGAATCTAGCAATACCTATATGGACAACTTTGCTCAAAGCATCCATGAAATCACTTCTCTTTGCCAGCAGAAGTTCTTGGTTTACAGAGCACAACAACATAAGCAGTTCTTAAAATACAGTAGATAGCTAAATCTTTTGTCCTTGTCCTTCAGAAGCCAGGAGTTAGGAGACAATTAGGATAGGAATAGGCCCACTACCCTCACCCCACCCCGGCCCCCAAAATATCAAGCTTTCCATCAAAAGGCAGTTTACCCAGCTCATATTGTTCCTCATTATCCCCATATAGGTTCTGGGAATTAAAGACAGCACAGTGATCCAAATGAGCACGATGGTTACATCGCAGAAGGTGAGGATCAGTGCTCTGAGTTACAGAACCTGTGCCAGTATCACCTTCCATTCACATCACCTCCAGGGAAGGAGGTAGGCTTCCAAGTATCACGTGTGCCCATGCCATTTTTCACTGTTGCCCACCCACCAAATTCACAATCCACTGCAAACAGCATGGCAAGGCAAGCATGCAACTTGGCTGTTAAATGAAGTCAGACCTATAACTATAATTTAGAAACTGAGGTTCTCGGAGTTCTGATCAATGAGCAAATCAAGTGTTTAAAATGCTTTATGCTTTTATTACAAGATCATGAGATAGTGAAAAATTAATCTTACAAAGTAACTGAGCTTGTAACGCACAAGACTTTTTTTCTTCCTGAGCTCTATGTGAATTCTTTCCTAAATTGCCTATCTTGCATAATTTTAATTGGATCCCAGAACACCATGACCTTGATGCAGCAGCTACAGTATCTCACTGCTGTCTTCTACAGTTATATATGGTACAGTGCCTTCCAAATCTGTGAACCCTGGGACACAAGAATTGTGTGTTGTGCAGTACTATTTTTCTTATATCCAAACATTTTTGAATCAAGGTCTCCCAAGAAGTCTCTGATTGCCTTGGAAGGTCACCAAGATAAAGAACCCACTTTGGTAACTAGCTAAGTTTCTAATAAACTGCACTGGTGGCCAGCTGTTACTTACAAGTGATATCCTGGCTTTACTGTTAGTGTATGAGAATGTGAGCATGGCTGGAAACATGAAGCATGCCTTGAGATTACTGCCACCTCCTGTGCATAAGTCAGGGAGGTCACTTCAGCACTGAGCAATGCAAGAGTCAACTCTGCAAATTCAGGGGATCTTTAACTCTGGCGGTACTACACTGCTGTTACTTAAACAGTACTTATAGCTCTCTGCAACAAATCTCATAGTCCTGTAAAAGTCACAAAAGCCTGGCCTTCCATACAAAGGGATTCTTTCAGAAAATTTACTTTTCTCCTTTGGCATCACAAGAATATATTTTTTTGAATGGAGAACTGCCAGAGAGGTTTTAAAGATAATCCAAAATTGTAACATCTGGCTGTGCAGTAGTGTTTGCATGGTGAAGCTTTCATGAGGAACTGAAAAATGGTGACTTTGTGCCATCTTTTCATATACATATTCTGAAACAGTCCCTGAAGACTGAGATACCGGGCAATGGAAACAGAAAGGGTACAAAAGGCCTTCATCACACATATGGATTTATGCTTGTACATTTAAATCTTGATTTCACAAGGTCAGCAGACCCAGCACTATGACCTCCCAGTACATAATATGTCAATGTTTTCTCAGGATGCTCTGGGAAATCACTTACCTCAAAGGGCAGAGTGCTGGAAATTTTTAGACTCCATGGCAAGGTCTGGCACAACTCCTTTCACTCTCACCCCAGCCCATTGGCCTGCCCTAGTCTTCAGTCAGACATCAACATGACATCACTGTTTGAGTTATCATCTGGAAGGAATGCCTCGTTATCCGGGAGGTAAGGGAAATTCCATTACGTTTTCTTCCAGAAAACATTTTCTTTTCCCACAAGGCAGCAGCAACTAGATAACGAGTTGAGGTACTCCTCCCTCCCTGGAGCCAGAATGAACATCTGCATCCTCAAGCTATTGCGGGATGCAGTGGAAGAACAGAGGTGTCATTCAGAAGTTTTGTGCATCTTCAGCAGTTTTGTCACGTCTTTCCTGATGAGTTCTGCTGCTCAAGTTCTCTTGCTCACCAGGCTTTCTTCCGTCATTTCAAAAGATCTCTTCAACCGCAGGCTATAGTAACTTTTCACAGCAAAGTAGTTTAAGTTCTCTAAATGCATGTATGGAAGACTAAAATTGCTAGGTTTTACAGAAAACTACTGGGAACCACAATGGTTTTCGTTTTTGTGGCACTGGGAGCTGTGAGCCATCCAGGGTCTTTCAGGCTTGCTGCTAGGGCCAGCAGTTTGAAAGCCCACACAGGCTGAGCTCCCCACTCCTAAGCAGAAAGCTGGAACGACTTATCTCAAGCATGGCTTGCAGATACTTTGCTGGACAAGCTGGGATCCTGGTACTGAAAGCCCTGGGCCACTTTCCAAGGATGCATGGTTCCTTCGTACAGAAAGCACCAGGCCAGGTAGTCCTGGGCTTGCAGCCAGCACTTGCTTGAATCTCTTCCTTTGGAGCATTTTGGGAAAGTCACTGGAAAAAGGAATAAACTGAAGACCTCTCATGAATGGGGTTGTGGTCAGCCCCATGCTCAAATCTCAGTTCCTTTTAAGGTACTTTGGTCTTTGGAAACAGCCTGGCACCAAACGTCACCAAGCTGATGTTTTCAAAGTGAGGCATGTCAGTCGCTGAGGGAGGACAAATAGAGCTCTGCCTCCCCGAGAAACTGCACGCTCAGCCCACCCTTACTCTTAACAACCAACAAACCCACTTGTGTTAGCCCACTTTTTTTTCTCCCCTCCCAAGCCCACCCAAGCCGCATGCTGGGCTTCAGCCTGACAACACCCGAAGAAGTGAAGGGACAACACCACTAAGCTGGGGCATCCTCTCGGCAGCATGGGGGCTGCCATGGCGGCCCCGAGCACCCCAACCCAGTGGGCTCAGATGCAGGCACACACAACCACAGGCCGGCACCCCCGGGGCAACAAGCAGTGCCACAAAATGGCAGCCGGGGCCACGGCCCACCGAGACCCTCACAGCAGGGCTGGCTGCGCAGCCTGATGAGAAGTGGCCCGCGGCCTCCCGACTGAAACAGTGTCACCTCCTGCAAACATTTATAGTTGACCGGAGGCAACCGGTGCTTTGCCATCCCCTGGAAAGGGGTAGTGGTGTAAATGTGGGGCAGATGGGATGGCAGCCATGCTCACTGCTCCCTCAGGTCACCACATTTTTTGGCAGGCAGAAATCTCAGGCCCTCCTTCATCTGCACCTGGCCAGTGAATCAACCCTCATTTCACTACATCTTGCTTTTGCTCTGTTCTCCACAGCCTGGCGTCAAACTTGGAGGCAGAACGGCACAATGCCTTTAAGCGCTGCTTTTCCTGTTCCCCCTGCCAGGGGCCTGCTGGATGCAGCAAGAGGCACTGGCCCATTCTCCACCGTGGTAGAGGCCTTCGACCCACCAGGGCAGCCCCTACGCTGCCTCAAAGGCAGCCACAGAGGCTCCCCCACTGCCTTTGCCAAAGCCACCAGCAAAAGCCCCGGCAGCCCTGACTGCACAAGTGCTGCAGGAGCAGGCTCCCTGTCAGCACGTCTTCATTTTTTGCCCTTCATCTGCTTTTTGCTACAACAGACATCCATAAAGATTTAGTCCCTGCTGTGGTAGTTTGGTACTTGCAAATTGTAGGCCACCAGACAGAAGATAAAGTGAAGTAACGTTTCCCCTCAACCTTCTTTTTTTTTTTTTTTTTCCTCCTCTCTCTGAGACTCAGAAAGGTTAGATTTGGATTTAATTTTATCCTGTGCAATGTTTTGGCTTGGTTTGTATGTATTCCAAGTGAGTTCACCCATTTCTATTGCAGAAACAAAAGGTCATGAAACCAGTGAATTCCGTCTCTCCTAAAAGGGGTAATCCCTTTCATGGAGTGAATTACCAGTGAAGTGTACTGAAAGAAAAGAAAATGTAAAAATATATTCTCTTGCTGCTGGGCAGGTGGAACTGTAATCAGAGCTGAATGTAATTAGAAAATGCATAAGGATGCACTTCAGATGCCACTTCCTTGCACCAATTTTTAAGCAATCTGTTTAATTTGATTGATGATCACAGAGAAAAGACTAAAACAAAACTTTTAACCTTTTTTGTTAAAAAAAAAAAAAAAAAAGCTGTCTTCCTTTCTGCAATATTCGTCTATGCAGCACTAGGAGCCAGCACAAGATTTGGAGACTGGGAGAAGGCAGGAGGACAGGGAAGGGAGGGTTGGATCACTTCATACATAAATCCAAGCCAATCCATATAAGCCCTCAGCTAATATGCCATATGTTAAGAAAGAGATATATGTGTGTATATACGTGTGTCATGATGTTAGCTTTATTAGTGATCTGTTTTAGAGATTGGCTCCAACAAACTTTTGGATCCAGATTTGAAAACTCAGAGGAATGAGAGCATCCAGAATTGAACTTTTCACTCAGACTGGCATAAAGATAAATAGCTTTTCAAATCCAGGTTTTTGGTTCATTGACTCCATTTGAGTTTCCTTGGTTTGTTTAGTGCAAGAATTTAGCGTGTTGTTTGAAACGTAAATGCATCTAATCTTATTCTGCTGGAATAAAACAAAAAGTTTCTGTGTTCATTTACTGTAGCGCATTGCTTCCTACCCATGCTTTCAACAAAAACTCTTCTTGATTCAAATATTTTAAAGAACTTTTGGAAAAGGAAAATGCTTTCCAAAGCTGTTGTAGTTACTCATAAGTGTTTTTAAAAAAAAAGTATAGGATTCTTAATTTTTAAAGGCTGAATCTGTAAGGTTGTGTAATTATATTTCCCTATGAGAAGACCTAAGGTTTTGTAGCTAAGAAGAAAGGCATTCAAAATTATTAACTACTTTGTTAAGCCCTAGTTAAGAGGTTTAATGAAAATATGTCCAGAACCCACTGGCACTTTTCTTACTTTCTTACTCATGTACTTTTCTTTGTAGTTTTCTTACTATTTTATCAAGAAACGCTATTTAGTCAAAGTCCAGTGCTGCAAAAGTTAGCAATCCTAATTCAGCTCAAAAACAGAACACAAGTTCTAAAGAAATCCAAAAAAATAATAATTTTCAAGCTCACACCATGACACACGACATTTTAAGGCCCTATTTTGGTAATCCTCATTATTTAACTTTTGGAATATTATTGAAACCTCAGTGAGGTGACTTGTCCTCCTTTGCTTAGCTCTATGAAAGTTGTTTGAGTTGCATTTGTGTGGAGCTGGGGAAAAAAAGAGGAATGAAAGACACTATTTTTTCCTTCCTTTACTTAAAGCAGAATTAAAGGTAATATACGTAAGATTTCAGCTGTTACATAGGTGATATTGTTATTTTAGATACAGTTAGGTAGATAGATAGATAGAATCTTTATGCTTTTATCTACATTTTACTACTGTCTATATTTTACTGAGATGGTAAATAAAGAAACGGAAGAAAACCAGGAATAACATTTGAAATCATTCCTTCCTTTTGATTAAGTTGTCCACAAGAGCTGTGGAAAAGAAATGGGACACTCATGACCGCAGTGACAGCAGTGTAGTAACCCAAGGGTCAGAACTGGAAGGTGCAAGTAAGAAGCTTGTGATAAAGGTCAGCCACTGCAGCTTGTTCTTTGTATTTTTTAAGCTCATTCAACACTAGCTACCAGGAAATGAGGTTAACAGACAGTGGGAGTGAGATGTGTATGTCTCACAAGTAGAGACGTACAGGGAAACTTAGATGTCATTTTATTTATGCTGGAGAAAACCAGGCACATCTGTGTTGCGCTTCATCACATCCTATAAAGATATTTAAAACTGGTCAGGTACGCCATGCTCTGGAAATGCCTGTTCCCTCCACTGACTGCAAAGAGAATGTAACGTGAATAGTTCAGGTACAGATATGATATTCCAAGCTGTAAATACATCAAATTAGAGGGATTAATCTCATTCCCAGTCTCTTACTGTGTCATTGAGTATGAAACAAGTGTAAACAATTTGGCATCCAACTAACGAATGTTTCACTTCCTCAAGTACATGCTCTGACCCTAGATGATGAAGGGAGATACCTTGTGTTTACAGGCTCAGCTGGTATTTCAAGTAGGGAGATATTAAATTAGGAGTATTTCCAGGAGAGTCTGTTGTTGGGACTGACCAAAGGTATCACAGGATTCAGAGAAAAGGGCCAAGGCGACAGCCTTCATGGGAAAGCCTGAACAGAGAGGACAACTGGATGTGCTGGTAAAGAGCATCTTCTGGCTAGGGAATCAGCTGAGATTTTTAGGGAAGAGTTGAGCTGAGAGTAACACCCAGCAGTGGACAAGAATTAAACAATAAATGAAGATACTGCCAGGTTCTCCTCTTTTTATTGGAGGTGGATTAAAAAAGGGAGCAAAGACCCACAACTTAGCTAGGAACTTCTCATAATACTAATTATGAAAAGATTACATGATTATCAGCTGTGACATACTAAGCATTGCTAACCTCCTCCATCATCTCAGCACTTTCACCGATTTCTTTCTCCTTGTGAGCACAGCAACAACATCACTTTGCTGTTTCTGATTAGGCCCCTCTCGTGCCAAGACTTCTGCATGAGCTGGATTTGAAGTCTGGGATATTTCCATTGACTCATATGGGACTCTATGCATCCAGAAAGTTAAACAAATGCACTAACATTTACAAAGGCCATGGCCTGCAGATGTAAACTAACGGGGGCCTGAAACCTTCAATATGTGTTTTCTATGGTTCCTGTTACAACAGGACCAGAATCCTGACTACACATTTAAATTATATCACACCACAATGAAGAACAACTAATAAATTACTGTGAAAATATGCACACTGATGGAATATCAAATTTGAATACAATGCTGCACTTAAAATCATAAGCACCGCTTAAAGTCTATTAAAGTCTATTGCCAGCAAGTGAGAAGTTACAGCTTTTGCAACAAAAAAAAAAAAAAAGTGGTTACAAAATGTTGGGTTTGCAGCAGGCAGGCAGTGTTTTTCCGTGAGGCATTGGTATTTCCAGTCAGCAAACACTCTCTCAGGGTGCTGTTGAGTTGCTCAAGACATAATGTCTACTAATGCCTCACGTGGTGGGAACTCCAATCAGCCTGTCCATCACAGTAAGGTTACAGGTTGCATAGTACTCCATAAACACTTCAGTGGGATAGTTTGCAAATGCTCTGCTAGAAACAGAAGGCATATGCATGTCCAATTGTTTACTCTGAGACGCAGTCATTTACAATAGCAAGAATAAAAAGTTTAACAACAAACCAAAGATGGAGTGTTTTCAGCAAACTTTTCAAAATATATCAATGAAGCATTAGATCAGATTTTAGTTCTGCTTGCAATGACTGAATCCTCTTAGCAGCTATATCTGGAGATGCTGCTAGCAGAGCTCACATTTAATAACAGATTAGCTGATAGATTACTTATTTAGCAAACAGCAGACATGGGTATTTGTTTTAGAGAAGGCTGCAAAGTTCAGAAGCTGAAATTCTCTGAGCAGGCTTGAAATAACGTGGGCATAGGTAGCAGAAATTTCGTGACAAAGTTACACGCAGATTCTTCCCTCAGCTCTTCCACAGGAATCAAGAGCAATTCCCACATCCATACTTTTCATGACCTGGGACCCATCACAGTCTACACAACTGCGAATTACCCCTCTTTGCTATTGGTGCTGCTAACTCACTTCTCAGGGAATAGGTAAAAACACCCTGGAAATCCTTGCAAAAAAGGTGCAGCATGAGGGAAAACAAAAAAAATTTCTCTCACTTTTAAACATCTGCATCCAGTTTAAAGATGAAGCTAAATTCTGCTGTGGGTCACTCTGGATACGGTGCAAGGCCCCAGAGGAGGTGCAGAATGTATCTTGACTATTTACCCTTGCAGCCTGGGATGAGACAAAATAACCACTGTAGCAAAATCCAGCTATCACTGTAACGAAGTAGCATGGAGTAGGCAATCCCAGCATTTACAACTTGATGCAAATTTCGAAGAAAGCATGCATTACCACCGAATAAATCAAAACAGACGTTTTAAAGGGCGAACCCCTTAGAAAAGACCTCTTTGCTTAAACATCACAGAAAAAAAATGAAGGCATAGCAGAGTTTAGCTCCTGCAGCTTAGTGATAAAGTAAATAATTCCTTAAGAGAAGATAAGTCTCTTAGTATGTTCTGAAATAAAATTCTTTCATAGGAAGAAACTGGCAATTGTTTTCTAAGAAAATTTATAAGTTGTTTTGAAAAAATAAGAGCTACCACATGTGATGATAATATTAAAAGAAAAACAGAACAACATCAAGGACAGATTAAGAACATTGACTTTCCCGTCACATAAATACACGCACACACACCCATACACACTCTCCATCAATAGCTACTGTTTACTGAAAGTGATTTCATGAAATCTGTAAAATGTCTCCCTTCCTACAAAAAAACTCGAATCTCAAATGCAAACCCAGTTCTAGCACTGAATATTAAGAAACTCGAGACGGTTGTGCCCAAGCACCTCTGCAGGAATAGCTGCAGCTGTTTTAAGATACTACTACCACTAAGCTGTTTGGTGCTGCTTCTCACCCCACCCACACATAAATCAATCATATCTAGGTCATTTGAGAATTCTTCATACGCTTCAGTGCACCGTCAGCCAGGGAGGCTTAATCTGCTTCTGCAATGGTTGTCTGACTATGATCTTGGTGAACAGTATCTGAACCCTCTCATTCAGCTCGAGGTCACTGTGGTGGGTGACACCGGAGCTTTTGCATCACCCACGATGGCTCTCTACTTCAAGGCTTTTTTCCTAAGGACATGGAGTTATTTAGAGGCTTCTCTCAGAGAGCAGAAATTCAAGCAGTTTTATATATTGCTTGCTCATGATGTAAGATGTAAGTAGATTCACAACTGCAAGTTCAT
This sequence comes from Chauna torquata, assembly GCA_013399475.1. NCBI lineage: Eukaryota > Metazoa > Chordata > Aves > Anseriformes > Anhimidae > Chauna > Chauna torquata. The sequence continues at coordinate 86,819 of VXAL01018914.1, forward strand.
GCATACCACTTTTTAAGCTGCACTAAAGCTAGAGGGATACAGACTGACATGAGCTGATGTTAAAAATCACAAAGTACTGCACTGTTATTCAGATACTTTTCTATGGCAGAAAATACAACAGGATCTGTGGGAAGTACTGGAAGAGAGATGCTAACCCCAGTCTGTCCAACAAAAGGAACTCTCCAGGTGTCTGAACTTGGAAACATTTTCCCATTGCTTACCTGCTAAAGGGAGAAGAAAACAGGACTGAACAGCAGATAGTGAAGACTCTGCAGCAGGTTTCCAAGAATCACATGAAAATCCTTGACAGGCAATACAGTTTGCTTAAAAAATTCAGCCCCTTGCAAAAAAGGCAGCTCTGCAACAAAAGATGAACAAAAAGTAGTATTGCACATATTGTTATTCGAGGAACTGTTTCTCAAGTGTGCACTAAAACTCAAACACAGTACACAGAGAAGTGAAACAACTGCAATACTCAGTGCTGTTCCACACACCACTGATATAAATAAACATTTCCTCCTGCATTTTTCCCTTCCCTGCTTTTTCTTCTTCAAGGGGGAACTAACTCACTGACAACAGTTCTTAGAGCTGCGCTGATCACTAAAGAGGACAAGAGAGTTTCCGTTAGCACACACACTGCAAGTACTTCTGTGTCCCAGCACTGAAGAGGTGGCAGAAAGAACAGTGCAGAATAAGTTTCATAGTCTGCAGTGAGAGCAGCTGTCCTATAAGACCCAGAAGCCTTAAATGCATCATTTAAAAATATCGGATATTCTTTCTTTAGGGCTTCAAATAATGGTTGTAATATCACTGTGCGTCCTGAGCTGGTCATGAAGTGTCTGTCTGAGATGCCTGCTAACACAATAAACAACCCGAGTAGCTACCTTGCTGCAGTATGAAATTTATTCTTATTCCACTTCTAACCCCAGTATAAGCGTCTTCATAATTTAAAGATATATATATATTTTAAATCATTGGTCAATATATAGCACACAATACTAAAAGAATTTATAAATCTGTGTATACACAGACATACAGCACACGCACCCATGTACACATGCTGAGTTCTGTTCTTCAACGCCTTGCGCTTTGCAGAGTAATTTGTACCAGCTCCACCACACTGGATCTAACTAGGAATAACATAGCGATGTCCTTTTTTATTCAGTTTATCCTGGGTACAAAACACTCTTGCTTTAGTTTTGTAGCATTTCATGCCCACTTTGCAAGGATGTAAATAACTTCATCTGTATAAAAAAATGTATTTTAGGATTAATCTTTCACACATTTAAGAGCACTAAATAATCACCTTGTACTCCCGCCTTTTGTCTGCTCTATGGGTGTAAGCTTCATTCTTTTAGCACTTGTCTTAGTCAAAGTCAGAGATGTTAGTTTAAATAACAGCATCATGAGAAGTCAGTGGGTTTCGACTGCGACGCATTAAGGAATGCACACACACAAGCAGCTTGGTAGACAGAATGGCAGAAATGATCTGCAGCTTGCAGGCTACAGAACCACGAAGTGACATTTTGAGTACCTGGGGGCAAGGCAGGGAAACCAACCTTTTTAGCAACACACATGGGTCTGAAAGATGACACGAACGTATTTCAAGTGAGGTACATATAGCAAATGCTTAAACAAGATATATAAACATTGTACACTTGATATGAACATCCTATACCAACAAAAACTCCGGTGGACACAGCTAGGTGTTGTCCTAACACATGTAAAACTGCTCTCAGCAAAGCAAGCTGCATTAGGATAGAGCTTTCTTGACACAGCTAAGTTTATATTATGAGCATCTGCCAAAACTGCTGGAGTGGTCAGGACACGGAGGTCTTCCAAAAGCCATGAACAACTCGTCTCTGCTGGAAAGGGATACTATCAAAGCACGTATCTGAAATAATAGGCGTTGTCATGAATTTTGGCTTTTTTCCTCCTTGCTGAAAAGGCAAATTAAAGAAGACTCATCATCTTCTCTCTAATTTAAAGTATATGAGAATTCCCACTGAGTTTGGACAGAAAGTGTAATAACAGCTATTTGGTTCTCAAAAGATTAGATGCTTATGAGTATGAAAATACTGTTTTGCCTGGAGATTCTGCTTTGACATTTCAGTGCCAGCAGATAAATAAAATCCTCCATTTTGCCTGTAACCTGTGATAATTTGATTAGGTGGGATAATAAACCAACATGACAACGCTATTTTTTCCAGGATTGGGGGTGTGTGTGTGGGGTGTTATTTCAGAACAAAACTCCATAGCTTTTTTTTTATTTAAGTTGACCTAACTTTGATGATCAAAGCTCAGCTATTCCTTCAATGTATGAAGTATAATTTTTTTTTTTAAAACTTGTGAATTACATTTATCTTGCTTTCAACCAATATCCTGTACACTTCAAACTATTTATAAGTTCAGAGGAAAGTGAAAAAGAGAATGCATTAAAAAACAAAACAAAAAACCACATAATGCTGTTGTATAAAAGTTGTAGGAGCTTGTAATTAAGCATATTCCTTGCACCAGTTAAGCAATCAGCATGTTTTTTTAGGCAGGTAGAGCCAATCGAGAATTCATATAGCTTTTTGTTACCAAGTGTCGATCGATACCATGCCTTAAAGCAGGCACTTCACAGAGGCAGTATTTTAGAACTGCTTCAGTTTTCTCAGGCACAACACTACCTACTGATCCCTCCACCTTGCTATAGGGAAAGCAGCGATAAAAATTCCTGAGGGGAGCCACAATGAACAACCCAAAATACTTTGGTGGACACAGCCATCATGTTGTAGCTTTAGGATACAAGACCTCTGGACCAGCACAGGAGGAAAGAAACATGAGTCCAGAGGTGTTTGGACCCAAAGCTGCCACAAATCCAGATGTAGCCCCGCCTGCTCAGAGCCAGAGGGCAGTGTGATTTCCCTGTATGCTCTGTACCTGAGGAAGAGGAGGAAAAGGCATGCAACAGCTGGTGAAGTTCAAAATGCTTCTTCTGGCAGAGAGGGTAGTTGCCCAAATGCTAGTAGGTATTCAAAATTATACGGTAAAACACAGGATCATGCCTCACAGGTGCAGTACAAACAATGGATTAATGTAACTGCCCTCCTTTTCTATATGACTAACTTGTTCGTGAGTGTGGGTGAATCTCATTCTTTGCATACAGCGTGAACTTGCTCAGCCAAGGAAATGTCGGCTCCTACTTGGGACTAACAAGAGCTGTTGTAAATCTGTATTTCAGTTGGACTGACACAGTTGCCCACTCACACCTACTGCTTAGCCAGATGCGGCCAGAGGAATCAGTCACACAGACTAATTTGAGATATTACCGCGTATGTCTTTCAATTCAGCCTTGAGTGACTGACAAATAAGCTCCATCATTTCAGTGACTGCAGCCGACAAAGGTGAAGCCAAGAATGAACATAATAGATGGAAATAGCGATTTTAACTAAACTACTATCAGCCTGGCATGAACAAGGTCTGCTGTGTGAAAACCCACAGCAGCATGTTGACTTGGGGCTACAACGACTGGGAAGAGCATCAGTGGCTGGAAGTTGTGAAGGCTGGGTCACTACTTCAGTTTTGCAAGCTCAGCTAAATCAACCAGAAGCATAAAAAAGTGCATGAAAGAACAAAGCAAGAAGGCATTGATATAAAAAATACCATCTGTACTCTCTGCTTGATCCCTCGAGTTACACACCTGTAGATTTTCCTCAGTGGTGGCTAAGCCTCATTTCATTCCATGAAGCAAGTGGTCTTTTGAGCTCTTGGCCTTTGCCTCCCTGGCCATTTAACAAACCAGTGTACAACTGTTTCCAGCAACCCAAACCATGTGGCTCAGCATATGCTATAGCTGGCTTCCCAGGCAACCCTCATTTACTCTTTTTCAGACAAAATATTTGCAGGTGTAAAATGACATATGTATGTATTTATTTTTGCCAGAGGTAAAAGATGTCTGTATTTCCTTTGGGCTTTATTTCAATGATCTTTTTACTAAAAAAAAAAAAAAAAAAAAGTGTCAGTTTAATTGAATTAAAACTCATACCATAAATTCAAATTATAACAGAAGGATGAATTCTGGCTGCAGAAATCAATAGGAAAACTCCTGTTGCCTTTCCCTGGGGCAACACTGTACCTCAGACAAATATGATTGCTTTTAATGCTGACTTCTTGTAGCTGAAATTTTTGCTGACAATCTGTTTCTGTTCCATGTACCTCAGTTTCTTTTCTGCTGCAATAGTGACACTCAATCTGCTTGTACATCTCTGAGGACATAAACTTCTGAAGATTAGATTATCCCCAAAGGGAATAATTTCTCCTCAAAATCCTTGGTGTTGCTCTTAAAAGAAGTTAGATGAAAAAGTCATTAGAAAGCTCTGTGTCAAATGTGTCAAATTTTACTCCATGGAGACAAAGAAAAAGCTAGCACATGTACCGAGAATAAGAAAAAAACTTTAAGGGGCTGTTAACAGGACTAACCTAGTCCAAAAGCACCAAAAGATCTCCTCTCTTATCTTAGATTATAACCTTCTCCACCCTCAAAACTTCTATTTAAAACCTCTCTTTCTTCATTTCCCATTCACTGAATCTCAATTATAAAGAGGAGCTGATGGCATGGACCATACTGCTGCTTTCACAGGGCTCTGCTTGTTACAAACAGGACTGATTCAACACGAAAAATAACCTCATTCCGCTGGAAACGCGTTATGCAGTAAGTCCCATGATTTGTTACTCAATAATGCAAATGTTTCATTCACGTTTACTTAAGGGAAAACATTTGATAAGCAAAGTTGCAAATGCAGCTGCACCACTGCCAATGTCTTCATGCTGCAAGTGGGCTGTGAATTGCATCGTGAAGGTAAAATGTTTTTGAAGGGCTGACGGCCGCACAGCAAAACAGAAAAAAAACACAACCAACAGCAGTGCTCCTCGAGTTCATAAACGTCTTTGGAGACCGTGATTTTTAAATCTTTCTACAGTGCTCTGGCTCTGCTTTTAAGGAAAGCAACATATTCAACAATGTCAGCAGGAAAAGACTGGAAAATCCTATCCACAATGTGCATCATTTTTAGCTACATTTATATTTGATATATTAGCACCTAGGTTTTTACCAGCAGCCCATTTATAGAATTGCCATTGAAGTCAGCATCCCACTGTGATTTCAATAAAACACTAAAGCTTCAGGGAGCTCAGGGAGAGGAGTTCTTGGGTGGGTGAACGTAGCGTAACTAAATGCTATGAGCTCCCTTTGAACTTTCCACAAGCTGTTCCAGGACAAAACAGAAAGGCCTCTCCTCCGCTTCTATTAAAGCACTCAAACTCATGAATTTTTGACACAGCATTTGAATGGTTTTACTGGGAAATGATGCAGCTGAGCATAAACAAGAGGGCATTTTGGAAGAATTTCACTTGAGCACCTGCTGGGTCTCCTTTACTGGCTCAGTCACTTCAGGCAGTCTCACTGACAGGGGCTGTCAACTGATTTACCCCCGTATTTGAAAACTGAGCAAATTCAGGCAGAGTTTTGCACAGCAGCCTGTCTCTCTCTCTCCAGCAACATTTCTCCAAAAAAAAGAGGTACTCCACTTCAGCCATCCCTGCTTTTTAATAAAAGGCAAACCATTCCTTATTCACTTCCATCCTCATTTCCAAAGACCGCTGTGAGGTAGAAGAACAGAGAGGAACATTTCCATGTCTCCTCCTGTAGAGGAACAGAGGGGAACATTTCCACGTCTCCTCCTATTTACAAGCCGTTCTTGCCACAGCCCTCCTCGCCCCAGCACCTCTGCAAGCCCTGTGCTCAGCCTCCATTTGCAGAGGTGCCAGACCACATTTAAGGCAGCTGCTTCTGAAGTACATGTGAAAAACATCTGCAGTGAACAGTAGCTTCCTATGAAGAACAACAGCAACCCTCTATGGAGGGATTAAGAGACTGATGGATCCTGGGCAACTGAGACTCATGACCAGCTTAGAGAAACAAATCACTGCCTTCTCGTCCAACCCATCGCTGCTGGCACGGCCAGCAATAAGCAAGCTTTGGAAGAAGCAAAAGGAGAGACAGAGGGAGGCATCTGACAGCAGAATGGAGCGAAAAGTGATTTCCAATGCAGTAAGAATATTGCATCTGCAAAAAAGGGAATGATAAGGTCATGACCCACAGCCCCCCTTAACAACTTTATTTCTCTCTTTTCACGAATCTGCTGAACACGCTCTAACATCCACCAACATTAACATGAACTTCTCCACTCAAATCACTTGGCTTTCTGGATTGGCATGTGAAACCTTGTAATACTTCGTTTTCAGGATCAGTGTGACTGCAGTACTCCACAATTACGTATCTTGAAGCTGAAGTAATTATCACTTACATTTAATAATGCAAGAGAAAAGGAAAAACAAGCCCCCAAAAGAACAATAAACAGGCAGTTCACCTACGCTCATTAAACAGGTTTTCCAAGACTGGAAAGAGAAGTTGAAGAAATTACAACACCACCGCCACTTCTGCTCCTTCCCCTGCTCTACCAAAGCAAAGCTGGCAGAGGGGATGTGTTGCACTGTATCTATGTCTATGCAAAACCCCGTGGTTTCAGGCCTGCTGCCAAGGAAGGTGAGTTTTTGGTGACGCTGCCAGATGCAATAGGGAGATGCTTTCTGCTCTACCAGCCTCGTGGATTTTGAAGAAAGGTAGCAAATAGCTGGAGGCAGCGACTTCTTAAATTTCCTCCAACATTTCTACTACATGATCAGTCGGCTTCTAACTACGCATGAGAAGGCAGCTGCTTAGTCAAAAGCTTCATGAGCAAACCCAGTAACAGAATACAGCTCCGCAGTCTGCACCTACTGCTTTTCTCAAAGTACATGCTGCTGCCTGGACCCCTGAAAAGCCTTTGAGAATAGAAGGAGAAAATGATATAAAAGAAGTTTCTTGTTCATCTCTAGTGAGGACCATATGCCTGAATAGCAGAGCATAAAATAGCGTTGGGAAGAGATGAACTGGATCTCTAATGGCTCCATCATTCCTCCATCACTGGAACCAGCCAGACGCTGGATACAGAATCACAGAACGGTTTGGGTTGGAAGGGCCCTTAAGGACCACCCAGTTCCACCCCCCTTGCCATAGGCAGGGACACCTCCCACTAGACCAGGGTGCCCAGGGCGCCATCCAACCTGGCCTTGAACACCTCCAGGGATGGGGGCATCCACAGCTTCTCTGGGCAACCTGTTCCAGTGCCTCACCACCCTCTGAGTAAAGAATTTCTTCCTTACATCTAATCTAAACCTACCCTTTTTTAGTTTAAAACCCATACCCCTTGTCCCACCACAACACTGCCTGACAAAGAGTCCCTCCCTATCTTTCCTGTAGGGCCCCTTTAGGTATGTCAGGATGGGGTGTTCTGGATGCAGTACAGAGAGAAGGGAAGGAAATAAAATAAAATGACTTCAAAAGAAGAGATAAATACAAGCAGCAGCAATTACAGGACTATCACAAAAATCACCTGGATTCATCTCAGCTGTAATTATAATGTTCTCCTGCCATTAATAATTTAAAGCCCTACAACACAAACATTAGGGAGCTGTAATGTTCTCCCATCACCTCTCTAAACAGTTAAGGAAGATGCACACACAGCCTCCAAATAACGTTAAATTTTTTGGAATGAGTACAGTGCAAAGCTGTTCTTGGGGATTAACAACTGCCTGAATGGTCCTCAGACTCAGGAAGGGACACTTGCCAGTGACTAATTTGTGGAAAATCTCTACGATCATTAGTAACACCACGAGAGGAAAACCAAAAATAGTGCTGTGCTGGATTTTTTAATTTTTATGTATCGGATATACAAGGCATTTTCTATTGCTGTCAGCAGACACTGGATCAGGAGCTAGGTTGTTCTGAGGGTCCCCTGACGAGTCTGCCCCGAAGAGCTCCAGAGAGGAGAGGTGGACTCGTCACATCTGAGATGTCAAGAAATGTATCTAAAGCCATTCACAAAAGCACAAATACATCCAGAATATTTTTGTTTAATTTCTAGTATTCCATTACCTTGAAGGACACATCTGCTTGTTTTCCCAGTCTCCACAGCAATAGACGCAAAATACATCTTCTTCACAAATAAAAGAAGGGCTTCTTCCACATGCCCAGGAGCTGGGGCTGTCCGGAACCGTGTAGCCCCATTCAACGAATGGAGGCCTGGAGCTAACGAAGCATTTAAGCACATGCTTAAGTAATTTTAAGGACAGAAGTCGTCTCACTGTAGCTACAACTGGCTATTCCCCCGTGCTTCTAGATAATCTCTTAATGTCCCCAAACTGATCATGGTGTACTCAGAAGTACAGCATTTGATCAAAAAAAAGCATCTGTACTGAAATTATATTTGGATCCCAAATTCTGGGCAAATCTTGGCAGCAGAGAATGGAGAAATAAGGGAGGGGATGAAGAGGATATTGAAGGTTTCAGAGCAGCTAGAGGCTCTGTCTCCAGGTTTAGTTTATTCTGGTCAGGCTATTTACCAGTATTAATCTTCAGAGGCTTGGGTTCGCTACACAAGTCACTTGGCCGTCCCCGCTGGGTGGGGAGGGCGCAACCTGTCAGTGGCAAAGCAGCTGCGCGATTCGAGGCGGACAGATGGCGAGGATGCAGCTCGAGCCTTTCCGCTCCTGCACTGCGCTCCTGTAATTTTCTTCCCTTTTCAGTGGGGGGAAGGGAGAACTGCTCGGACCTCAACGTGCTCAAAGAGCAAATGAGATTCGCCTTGTAATGACGTCCTGATTCTCTGTGTGAGCAATCTGTCCTCACCCAGACAGATGGCAACCACTGCTGCACAGCTGCTCTGGCACGGGCAAGACCGGCGGACGAGCGGCAGGCAGGTGTGATGCTCTTTTGGCTCATCAACCGCAGAAAAATCCAGGAAGAAAACCCAGCCTGTTGGCCGAGGAGAGTGCGATCTGGAAGCCATTCCCGCAGGACAGCTGGTGGTTTCTCAGAGACAAATTTAATGCATACTTGTTCACAAAGACTTAGACCATGCCAGCCGACACTGGGCATCCATCACACGACTGAAGGAGGCTGCAGCATCCTCACTGGCACTGCCTGTGAGGTATCTCCTCACTAAGGAGTTCTCACCAGACCTCTTATTTTCTATTAACTTTGAATGCATGTACATATAAATGTGTAGCTTATACATACTTTAAGCATCTATTTTCTTGTACTTATGTAAAGCCTAATACAATGCAGTCCTGCTCCTAAGTTACTTAGGCACTAAGTAACTGCAAGAGCAGCAGTATCTCTAGCAGTGTCCCTTCTGTCACCCCATAGCCAGGATGCAATGTCACTTTGTCAACCACTGCCACAATGCTTTGTCCCAGACTGCCACTGTTGTGAGCAAATGAATCTACACAGCCTCAAGATGGTCTTGAGGGCTAAGCTGGTGTCAGCTGGGCTGGAAAGAAACACCCATATTACAAAAACACGGGGAAAAAAAAAGACACCCTTGATTCACCAATAAAAGGAAAAAACTAAAGATTCTTCCCCATTCTCCTCCACTCCATAAAAGCAATGAGTTACCCCGGACTATCCAACTGGTTCGCAACATGGCTAAAGTTTTACACAACTTTAAAATGGGGAAAGACACCATCACACAGAGGAAAAAAAAAAAAAAAAAGCACCTTTAATTTGCCACATGTTCCTGAGAGACTCGATCCTTGATTGTCATGTTGCCTTCGTACCAAAAATTTCCATGACTGTTGAGATTTTTACACATGAATGGATGGATGAGTTTGTTTCCAGCAAAGGAAGAGATATCGCCTACCTGCACAGAGCTCTGTGAGCTTTGGGAACGTGTACCAAAACACGTGGTAAAAAATCCTTAATAAACGAAGCCCCCAGGTGTTAGCCTCTCACCAAGCAGAGAGGAAAAGAGCTGCTAGAAAACCAGTGTTAGGCATTCCAAAGATGAACATTTTGCCAACGAACACATTCATCAGGCTCACAGCAACACTCCGGCTCTGCCCAAACACAATTGCTGCACAGGTGTGAAATGGATTGACTGAAACCCATCCAAGCTTCTGCTAAGACACCGTCACACGGTGCAAGTATATCCACTGGCGGATGGAGGTGGAAGGGTTAAAGCAGTCACCAGCTGCAGCGATCAGATGCTCGGGCCAGGGGCTGGGGGAAGAGCACCCACATCAGTACTACAGCAGCCACCCTCATTTCAGCAGCTTCCATTCAGTTTAACCTGGTTCTTCTGATTTTGCCTGAGGCGTGTTAGGGAGGGCCCACATGGTCTGTTCTGGAAGCAGACACATGCGAGACTAACTCCTGGCAGAGGGACAGTATCAAATGGGTGGAGAAAAGGAGGTCTCAATATTTTAACTGGCAACAGCAGGCTCTGATGTGGATGGCAGTGCAGCACCTTTGCTGTGCCTAATTTGAACCATCCAACAGAGGCCTCCTTGCATCAGATGGAAATTGCTTTGAGAACACAAACCTACAAACTTGAACGTAACACTGAGTGCTTACGCCTTTCCACAACCCTTTCATAAGCAGGTAACAACCCTATGCAACAACCAGGAGTCACTTAAATCCTGATCAAATGCTTCTTTATCAAAAGGTGACATAGCTGGAGATCCACGTTGGTTATTCTCAAGCTTCCACGAAAACAAGGGAAATGCTGGAGATCCAGCATCACAGTCACCTGAACAGCAACGCAATTCAGATTCAGGTCCAACAGCACAACCCAGCCATAAGATCTTACAGCACATGAAACCAAACTTCAGGAAATCTTATGAAAACCCAGAGTTACAATAGCAACAGTTAGGTGATAACCAAAGAGAAGGAAGAGTCTGGATATCAAGGCATACTGTGGAGCTTGTAAAAACCGTGCTGCTTGACAATATTGGCTGGTAAGTGCTGTAATGATGACTTTAATTGGAGTCTTGTTTCTCACTGTTCTGCATTATACAGAGATATAATCATCTGCCTGGTGATTTATAATGAAGGGAGAAATTTTTGCCAGGGTCACAGTATTGACACTGGAGCATCAGTTATTCCACTTGTGTAACAAAGAAAAAAAAAATACAAGAAAACTTATGCAGAATGGAGAATCTGCACAGTGACGGCCAGCGTTGGCAGCAGTTACCTTCGCCGAGCAAGGAACAGGCGCGTACGATGGGGAGGAACCGCGATCCGAAGCTCCCCTCAGCTGCAGTCACTAACCTTTACCAACGCTATCGCTCGATCTCTGCTGAATTAGCAGCGAGAGCACTGCTCTACTTTTTCACAGAGAACAATGCTGGAAAGCTGCCAGGGGTTAACGAGCAAGGAGAACAACGGGGAAAACCCCCAAAGAACGCAAACCCCAAACCTGAAAGTTGTTCAAGAGACTGCACAAGCCTAAGCGTCACTTCTTAGACCTTGTTCAGGGAAAAAACTCTCTCTGAGCATCAAGGGCAATTGCACTTCAATAAAAATTAACTACTAGTCGAACCTTTTTTCCTCCAAGTTTTATCAAGCAGGTTCCTAAGCACCTACAAAACAGTAAAAAATTAATTGTATCAAAGATTTTGAATTACTATTATTTTGCATTATTCTCAAGCTGTGGGGCCTCAGTCATGGGCCAAAATCTCACTGAGGTAGGTGTTGTAGGAAGGCAGCACAAAGAAGATTATCCAGCACAGGCGAAACCAGAAACATACTTTCTCTCAGGATACATTCTAGGCACAACCACTCCAAAGAGTAACTAAAGTAACTAAAGAGTAGCAGAAGAGTTTCCACATAACCTCATAGCAGCAAGTCAGAGGACTCAGAACCAAAAAGGAAAAAATCCTCCCTATTTCCCTTCATCGTCAAATGATGGGGGAGGAAAAAAGGCTTTTGCCAGAGGCCACAAAAGACCAGCAGACCCCATTTGTTTCACGCTGAGTCGGCCTCAGACTCTGAATGCTGAAGACCTCACCAAGACAACTGCAACGCAGCCGCCCCTACGGAAGGGCATACCCCTCAGCACTCTATTTAAAGGGAACTTAAAAATGACTGCCCCGCCTCCAAATTACTTCTGAAGCCTAGGAAGTTGAAAGGCTACTAAATGCTACTATTAATATTATATTGCTGCTACAAAATCCTATTTTTTCCTTCCGTATGTTTACCATATATATATGCCAGGAACGTCCTGGTTTTGCTGCAATATTCCTGGGACGATGTTTGGTGGCTCTCATCACTTAAAGGGCAGAGGAAGAAAGACACTCTCTCTAAAATGTTAGTTTCTGACATTATAATGACACTCAAGGAAGTGAAGAAATATGCAGACGAAAATAGCCCTCAAAGGTGAAAAAGAAGCTTGGAGACAAGGGAATGCTCCCTCCCCCACAGCTCCCCCCAGATACATTTCTTCAGTGATCAGTGCAGCAATCCACAGGCAGGGCTTCAAGAGCTGAAATAATCTCCTGCCTTCCTAAGGTAGTGGGATTTGGCCAGAAATCTACAGGTCTTGCTAAAAAAAGAAATTCAGGAGACCCTCTTGCCTAGCCCAATTTACTGTGGTCACAGAGACTTACAGGTTGGACAGGATCTGACCTTCTATCACAAAAAAAAGAAAAAAAATCAAATGTAGAAAGAACGACTTCAGCCCGTTTACTCCTCTTTCACAGTGATTTTTAAGTCTTGAAAACTTATGTCAGTATTGCTTACACATTTGTTCCTCATTGTTATCATATTTGACTTTCACCCTGGGAAAAAATCTCCTAAAAAAGGAGGTGGCCAGAGGTTCAAGCAGAACCCTGAATCGCCCGGTACAATGCAAGATGAACACAGGTGCCTTTGCCTTCACAGAAAGCACACAACAAAGTGTGACAGCAGAGAGCACTGCCTCACTGGGGAGAGAACTGGAAGGTGATTTCCCTTCTGTGCTGTCCCTACCACTGTCCCCCGTACCGCAGCCTTGCTGGGGGGAGGCACGAGGTTGCAGCTGCATCAAGCAGTGCTGTGCCAAACATGCATCTTCCACTCGGGTACCAGAGAGCTGCGTTGTGTTTCGCTTAGGTGCACTGAGGTACAGCAGGGCTGCTGGCTCTGTATCTTCCCCCAAAGTTATTTCATGCAGTAAATATTTCCCTCGCATTTCTTCCAGTTTGCCATGTTTGCTCTTCCACTTAGTAGAAAATAAAAGCCCCCTAGATGGCCCAGCATCCTAATACGCACGGTCTCATCTTTTATGCTGTTGCACAGTTCCATTCAGTAAAATCAGCCACAGATCAACATATCCCTTGAGAGTCACAGGTTTACTGTAGTAGGTTACAGTTCTTACACAGAAGAAACTGAAGCATACTCGGAGAGAGTGGGCAAGAGGAAGGGACAGAAAATAGAACAGCACAAGCCTCAAATATCAGTGCTGCAGGCATCAGCAATAGCACAAGATAGCGGCGTTCACATGGAAATGCCCCAAGGAAAGGGCACACATCATGTGGATACAATTTATACCTGAAAAGCAGTGCAAAATAAATCAATACCTTTTGCTACTCTAAATGCATGGGTGTTACTCAGCTTCTCAGCACTTGTTCAGACAAACTCTCTGCTTAGAAGGCTTCTTACTCAAGTGCTTTCCCAGACTTCACCCAACCCCGCAGCACAACAGCATGAGCCCTGGCTCATCACACCCTGCTCAGCATCTACAGAGCGAGCCACCAGCACCAAGATTCGTTTGCAACAACGCAGGACTCGCCATTCCCAGACACCGCCTGCCAGCGCCCAAAGCACCACAATCCCTTTGGATTCCTTTTTCGCAGCAAGCAAAGCCATATATTAGCAGCTAAACCAATCGCTGGTTGGAGAGGGACCTGCATTGCTAGCACACTCAAGGTATTTTACTTTGCTGCTACGGTAGGAGGATAGGGGCTTTGCTGCAGAATCAGCAAAGCAACGAGGTGTTTTTAAAACGTAAGCAAAGTGATTCTCTCTTAAATAACTTCAAACGTCCCCTATGCCTTTGGCCACCCTGACGACTGGCACCATCTAGACCTTTATTCCAGCACACTATACAGTAATCCTCAGAGGTCACAGCTGTCTTCAAATTCCACTAAATCCACCGTTATTTGTTGTTCTTTTATCTATCAGCTTAATAAAACTGCTCCATTATCAACTCATTTGCAGAGGCAGGCAGGAGATTGTGCAGCGCCACAGATGCAAGACAGTTTATTAAAAACAAAAAGAAAAAAGGAGGAGGGAGGGGAACCTAAGCAAATGATTTAAGTTTGCCTATATTTGGGATCTCTGAACATGTGCACAGAGCTGCTAGAACCAGCCAAAGGAGTGGCAACAGTTGCCTAAGGTCCTCCTGTCCCTCCAGAAGCTCTCCTCATCACTGTGGCCATCCCAAACCACAGCACACCTCTAACCTTTATATGGGATCACACAGTGCTAGAGTTGGGTCGTACCTGAAGATCAAACCACAAGTAATCCTGTCCCATGTAATGTAAATATTGCTCCACAGTAGACATGGATAAAAGCCATTTAGAGCTCTTCAGGGCTCTGTCAGATGTATCTAACCTCTCTTTGAAAAGCTTAGATTGAAAGAGTAGTAATCCCAATAAATGTGTCACATGATTCATTGCTCGTCATGACAACGTATCATTCCCTGCATTCCCTAAGACAGCATGAAGCAAGAAGCGTTTAAGGGTATATCCCTTTATTTACGTCCATGCGACGTCCATCCTTCCTGTCCTGGCAATACCATCACCAGCAGGTGCTAGAAGATGTCCAGTGTCTGGCTGGACATGTCTCTCTATAGACAGGAAGAATGGCAAGCCCCATACATTCTTTCTACCAGCTGTGCCAATACAGCAAAGGCATCATCTAGATATCTGGCATATCTTTGTGGGATTTACATTCCATATCCACGGCTACATGGGGCACTGGGGAGCAAAATGTGCAGAGGGGGTGGGTGGCCTCTGCTTTAAGAGCAGAGTGTTAACCTTCACGCTCAGTCTGTTACAGACCATGCACCTGTGCGTGTACCTATGCGTGCCTGCGTACATGACAGCCTGTATGGAAAACCAAAGGAAAAACAAGAAATGTTTAGAAAAGAGCCTGGGTTCAGCTAACTGCCCTCTGACACCCCCAAGCTCTGCCTCAAATTCCAGTGCCTAGAAAATCATGCTCCTGGCCCAAGTCTTCAAAGGGGATAGAGTGCTCCACGTAGGGTGGTTTGCACTCTACAATGCCATGATTTCTAATTTCAGTAGGCTTTTATCATTCTTCTTGCCATTACAGATGTCAGGGCCAGCAAGGAATGTCCCTAGTTTGAACATTTGTGTGGGAAACAGAACATCTTTTTTCACAGGATTACGTGATAACAGAATATCTTTTTTTTAGCAGTGATTTTCTTCTCCTGTTGTTTAACACTGAATAGAGAAGCTGTTGAAACAACCAAGCAAACAAGAAAGACAATAGGAGGGACACACTTTCCCTAGGCATTCATCAGCCCCTTTGCTTGAATGAGAGGAAAAGCAAGGCAAAGAAGAGAGAATGTGAGAAAAAGCATCACATTTCTGCCTAAGCACACAGATGAAATGTAGGCTTTATAAACCCTAATTCTTTGCAGCATTCAACATCCACAGGGCACAAGGCTTGTTTTTGCAACAGTGGCGCTCAGTTTTAAATTGTTCTACCTAAGCTGGATATTTATTCTGTAGGATACCTAAATGCTGCTGAAGTGTCAGCTGAGAATTTGTTTTGTGTTTGTATTTTTCCTAACACAGGGTGGTCCTAGCTCCTGAACCCAAGGGTTTAAAGGTACAAAAACAAGAATAAAAAAACACCAATAAACAATAGGTACAAAAGCAGATAAACGGCGGACTGGAACTATTAAATAACCATGACTAAGGCTTTCATGACTAAGAATTAGCATCTACAGGACACCCATATGCTACAAAATAATTATGAGGGACAGGATTAAAATGTGAATGATCAAGAAATCTTCACAGGGATTCAAGAAAGACCCCAGTGTATTCAGGGGGACATAATAGCTCTGCAATTCAGCTGCATCTCTCATTAAACATTGTTAAAAACTCCATGAGAGGGAAATGAAGTTAACTGAATTTAAATCAGCTAGTAGATATTCTTTTGGATACTCTTTTCCCAGCAAAAAGAGTAAAAGGGAACAATGCCAGTAGTGTATTACTAATGTTAAAAACTTGATGCTAAAAACAGCAAAAGAAAGGAATTTACTACATACGATTATGCTAGCATAAACCTTGCATCTTTTTCCTGGCTGGGATCGTTCTTCACATTATATCTTCTGATAAACTTTGACAAATCCGTGACAACTGTAACAAGGTGCATACAGTGCTCTAGAAGGGAAGAAAAATATCTTCTGACCTCATTTAACACTTTGTCCTGTCTGTATAACCACAGACAATTCTGGTAGTGATACAAACACACACTTGAGCCTGAGTGTTGTCAGGAAACTGCTTAATAATGATGAATGAAGAAAAGTCATGCAGAATTAAAAAACAAACAAACAAAAAACAACAACAACAACAAAACCACACGACTGATGCTGGAATTGCATGTTACAGAACTGATTTGGGAAGCAAGCTGTAATGACAAATATGATCCATGCAAGCAAATCTCACACACTTAAGCCAACCTCTGGCTTCTTATCTGAACTTTCCAAGCGTTTCAGTTACACAAAATTGGCTTGGACATTTTATGAGAACAGACTCACCCTCAAAATTTCCAGCACTTCCTATCTTCAGGGATGCCAAAATTACCACAAGAATGTCTTTTTCCTGGCACTTTGAATTGGACTAATTCAGGCCTCACTGATAGGATACACCAAAGGATAATTTATACCAGGAACAACGCTTTGTTTAGGAGTAGAGGTTTGTTATACCAAGCCAACCCAGTCATCTATTTAGTCTGATAATTCACTGCTGGTGGCCTTTCCTGAGTCCTTTCAGAGGCAACTTAAAAAAACAAAACAAAACAAAAAAAACCCAGCCATAATGGCCTTTGACAAATGTCAAATTCTGATAACAACACCATTCCTGCACGACCAAAAAGCCATGCTACCAACCAGTGGAGCAGTCAAGAGTGAATCGAGACTCTCTGTATGTAATCATTAGTGCCCACACTTTAATATCAAATTAATATTATAAAACCAAGTCACACCTAAAAAGTAATGCAGACTGCGGGTGTTGCTCTTACAATTCCATGTGAAATTAATTTATTCATCGTTATCAAAGAAAATTGCCACATTCAACCAGTTCGCTGGTATTTCTCTAGATCAGGGTACAAGGAGTTAATCAAACGAAGAAAAGTCACCCCCTATTCTTTCTGGAGAGAGCCTCAAAAGGATATTTTACAGTAAGAAAAATTAATACAGTGGTAAAAAGAAAACCAGCAGTACTGGCTTATGAAGGGGTTGGATGAGCACATCCAAGCTGGATTAATGCACTTTCTGGAAGAATGTTTAGCTTTCCTAAGCCTTCTGATTTCCTTTGAAACCAAGACAACAAAATTTCATAGTTTCATTTCTTCTGACTTTCTTCTTGAAACAGACAATGCAGGAAGCAAAAACCTTGTTCCAAGTCACCTGATGAGGAAATTTTGGGACTCAAGTTACACTTAATTAAATAAGGGTAATCTGTAAGCCAGCATTGTAAATGTTTGCCATTTTTTTCCCTGCTGGCACTCCAATAAACCATTCATGCTGAAGATAGTCAAACAATCTCCAATTTTTAAAGCAGCCACTATGGATCAGAATAAAAATATTCCTCCCTATCTAGCAGCAACATACCATCTTGGAGCATTGTTAACTCCACCTGTTCTGCAGTAAGAGCGTGTCTAATTTATATAAACCCTGGCCTATTCCAGGACATGACAAGAAATCCAGCGGAGGAAAGATTGTTAAGACATCAGACCACCCAAAAGAAGTACATTATCATCCTAGTTGGCTGTTCAGTTGTCTCATTAATCAGACTTTTCATGAACGGATCCACATTTTATCTGAAGAGACGAACAGGAGAATAACCACTACTATACAGTAATGCCACAAAACTGATTAGCTTTATGTTCAAAATCGCAACCCCTTCACATCCTTGGAACCGTGCTCGAAATAATACCTTAGTCCCAAATAAACTGATTAAATTCAAACAAGCAAATGTACGATCTTGGACTGAAAAACTCCTGGCATTCACCCAAAGCAGCCATCCCTCCCCTGGCTGCAGTGCGTTTCGGATCATGGCCCTCAGCCCTTCTGATCTGTTTGTGCATTGCCCAAGATTTCAGAATAGCTGCACACCCCTTTGAAGTTGCTTTTCACGTTTCGGCAAGCACATAATGTTGTGTCTATTACAGGACTCAGCAAAGGAAGAGGTAACTATATTCCAATAACATCCTTTTTTTTTTTTTTTTAAAGCTAATGGCTGGAACTGAAAGCAGAAAAAAATGCCCTGAGTCTGTTATTTTCCTCAAGGGAATATAACATGGATCCAAGAACACAAAATAGCAGAGTCAATGTAAACCAAGGAATATTTCTAGTCTGACCTGCTGTGCTCACCACGGGAAAGTGTCTTCCATCTCTTCCCTCCTCCCGTCCACCCTTGCTGTATGACCAAAGAGGCATATCATATGCTATAGCATTTGTCTTACAGGATAACGGCATGTGTTTCAGCTGCCAGCAAGACACGTGTTCATATATTTCCTGGATCACAGGCTCCTACGAGCTAAAGATGGAATAAGATCTATTAATTCACTCAGTCCATCTCCTTCCCTTCAGGCACCTAATCCAAGCTAGCAGAGAGCAACCTTGTCCCTTGCAGCAGGCGACACCGGAGAGTTCAGAAGTTGACTCCAAGCAGTGGAGCCTGCCTGTTAACTAAAGTGTCTTGTTTCTGAAGTCCCCATCCCAACCCCTGGGCATGGTTCAGCCAGGGGAGACGTGACACTGAGCTGCCAGCCCTGCAGACATCTTCCAGGGTTCTCTATGAGCTGTAAAAAAAACAAAACCACAACCAACAGTGCTACCACCATTTTCCATGGAAGATTATTTAGCATCATTCCAACAAGAAGCTTTTCTAATGCTCAAGTCACATTTTCATCCGCAGCCTATTAAGTCTAGTTACACCCCCTTGCAAAGGCTAAGTGATTCTCAAGTATCTGCACCTAAAATTGTCACTATCATTGCTTCAACTCAGTCATCTCTATGACAATCTGTACATACTAAGCATTTCCTCATCATCAGTCCCTTAGGTCTCCTAATCAGCTCTTTCCCTTCCCTCTCAAACTTTCAAAAGGCAGGTGTCCTGCATTTAACCCAGGGAGCCAGATGCATCCACAGCACACACACGAAGCCTATTACTCTTCTGTTCACAACAGGGATATCGCGGACAACGGCACTGCCTTATTTTGCTGCTTCACTGCAACAGCCACGCCTGGTTACTGGCCCTCGATTTGATTCAGCCCTGTGACTTTCGGCGTGCCCTTTCACACCCCCTGCACACGCTAGCCTACCATTCAATTGTCCTACTTCCACCTCTCAGTCCCCTCAGACGGTTTCTGCACTGCTGGTCTGCACGTACCACAGGAAGGTTCATTGCCAGTAACTGCAGACACCGAAATTTTAGACGTGGAAAGGCAAAACGCACTGAGCTCTTCTGATGCCTTTCATGTTCCTTCCTTGGTTGTCATCATCCTGGCATCTACATCATGCCAGCAGAGAGCATAAACACGTTTTATTCTCACACATCACCAACTTTCCCAAAAGAACTGCTGCTTTGTCTGCTAGCACAAGCAGCATAAAAAGGGTACGTGCACGATGATACCCAATATCTTTCTGCTCAACGCTGAGCCCCAAACTGCTCTTCAGCCTCTCGAGCAGATTGAATTTCAGCCTGACCAACACAAAGGCGTATATTGTGGCTAGCTGATGGGCAGGAAGGGATTTTGGTTTTACAGTTCCTGTGAGCCTTCCAACAGTCACAGGGTAATGTGACAGAACGTAAACATCTTTGAAGTGAAAATAGCTTGGAATAAAATGATTGTCTCATTTTTATTTTTCCCCCCACACCTGTCTTTGTTTCAGATCTATAATAATTGCAAGTAACAATCAAACTCAATTGTCCAAGCAAGGGAATGCCCAGAATCATTATGTGGCATTTTCCGATTTAGCTGTCAGGTTTCATTTAGCATTCTGCACTGGTCCTACAGTTTGGCTCGCCTGAAAATTTTAAATGCAAATGTATTTGCAGAGTGGCATGAAAGAGCAATATTAGAATTTTACCTCACACCGCAGCTCCTCACTCTGCCCCCTTTTCCTCCCTCCCATATACACAGATTTTGCAGCTACTGAAAAAAACCACTTGAACAGAAAAATCTTTACTTATTATATTTTTCCCTATTAAAAGACTTTCACTGGCCTTTCTGCTGAAATAGACCTAAACCACAGCTTAAACAATGCTTTAAAATCACCAACAACTTGAAACGTAGAATTCTCGAACAGGCAAGCAATGTCTACGATAGCAATGAATAAAAATACTTAATTTAAATAATCCCCAGATAGTATTTCCCATCTTCTAAGGACTAGATACATGCTAGTTAATTAATCACTCTTTTCTCTGCACCCAAACTCGCCATTCTTATCCTAAGAAACCATGGGGAAAGCAAATGGCACTGGGAGGACATGCTTCTGGACAAGCATTTGTCATTTTCCTCTCTTCTTTGTGCTCAATGTCAATGAATCCTGGACCACAGGCATAGGCAGATAATTACCAGCTCTCATAATTCAACAGTTCCTTCAGACACTGTGGCCAGGGCTATAGGAGAGGCAAATTTTCCATTGACCTTACTATGAAGACATTTTTCTAGCAGTAGTGCTAAAGCACTTCAAACCCCATTAGATAATCAGAACCAGACCTAATCTCTTTCCTTCTGGTGCAAGGATGCTCTTTCCCATGTACATGACCAACCTAGGCACAAGTGGAACACAGCTCAGCTGTCTGCGCTGAGGTATACGAGGTCAGAAAATGCTGCAGAAATTATAACGCCACGATTGCACAGCAAAAAAGCTCTGATTTTCCCTTTGGAGAAAAGGTTTTTGCTTTCCATTTGTGGTTTATTATCAAACACTCAAGCAAGAAAGATACTTTAAAGGAAAGCAAAGAAGTAGGCCAGAGTGTCAGGTGGTACAAACTGTAAGAGCCTCCAACTCCGGACCACTAATCTACCTTGTTTCAGCTAATATCCACTATCGTATTTAACTCTATTGTTGAAACAGGAAATGCTATTTTTAGCCATTACCTATTATTTTTGTTCAAAGATTAATTGCCACTTACAGTTCTGTTACAGATCTACAGATCTTGCATTTTATCATGCTTGTTTATGGAGTTGTTCATTAATCCTGCTGGCTTTTACATTAAAAAAAAAAAAAAGCAGTGATTTTGCTGGCTTTCTTTATCGTCTCTACGTTTTACAACTATAATTCTATCTGCCATAAAAATTAAAAGACAATGCCTCCAGAATAGCAATCATGGAAGGAAGGGGGGTGACTGTAACTGAAGGATCAGATTTTTTTGAACCGTTCAGGGCTTGATTTTCTTAAGTGCTGAAGACTCAGCACTTGACCTGTGCTACTGGCTGACACACATTTCCATGTGTTTGGTCTCCCAAACAATTTTGAATGCAAAAGTTTGAGAACGAAAAAGAAAGAACAGAAAATCTAGCAGTTTACTCTGGAGCCTAAACACAAACCTAAGAGTGTCAGAAGTCCGGCTCTATCTTGGGCAACGAGTTCTTTTGGAAATTCCTCTTATACTGTCTGCTTTGCAGCGTCTGTTTACTGCATATCCACTGAGAACATGTCTTAATTCCATATTCCTTCCAGAGTCTTCCCCTAATTAGATTATAAGAAAAAGAAAGATGAAGCATTAAGTCGTTCGATCAAGGGTGTGCACTATAAATATTAAATCCCTGTCAATACATGTTTCATAGTGACATATTAATAACTACCATAGAAAAAAAAACCAAAACCCTAGAGTTAGATGAAGTATTCATTTGACTCCTAGAACTAAGTTTAGATGTGCTATTCTTTGGCTAAGGGAGAAGTTATGAACAAGGAACAGTTTTGCAAAGCAGCACCACAGTCCTAAATCGACTTATGTACTGGGTGCCAAGCGTGCCTTATTCTACAGCTGGCCTATATTGAACTACTTTTCTTATTCAAGCCGTAAGAAAGCTGCCTAATCATCACCTAATGTTCTTCACTTTCCTTAAGATGCTAATAGGTGCATGAGAGTTAGTGAGACAGAAAAAAGAAAACCCTTTATTTCAAATGAAGCATTGAAATTTATCAAAAGATAAGTCTAAAACTAATCAATCAGCATGCTGATAAATGCAGAAACCGATTATTTCCTGTGATTTAAAGTGAAATGCTTAAAAGCATGCTGCCTAGAAATTAGAAGCCCTAGAAAAGCTAAATCATTTCCTCGATCCT
This sequence comes from Chauna torquata, assembly GCA_013399475.1. Taxonomy (NCBI): domain Eukaryota; kingdom Metazoa; phylum Chordata; class Aves; order Anseriformes; family Anhimidae; genus Chauna; species Chauna torquata. Next base: position 109,282 of record VXAL01018914.1, read on the forward strand.
TTTTCTCAGGCTGCCCGCTTTTGTTGCCTCTTCAATATTAAAACACTGGCACACACCCAACTTTATGTATTCTTGAGGAAAATGAGGACACCGGACCTTTATCGATGATCACCAATAAACTGCCAAAATTAGCAGCGACTGCGCGCACACACGCACACAGCAAGTGAAACACACAAGCCCACCTTCCGCAGAAGCGACCAAAGATTATACACTTCACGATGGAAACATGCAAAATCATTCTGCAGGAAAAAAAAAAAAGAAGAAGAAAAAAATCTTACTCATGCATATAGATCTTACTTGCGTGAATAAGGCTTACAGCAGTCAACCCACAGGAATCACATTTAGACTCAACTCCAGTTACCTGAGATAGCTATTTCAGACTGTAAAAGAAAGGAGATGAGCGTCTGCACAAACACTGGCTCAATACTCACGCCGTGTGCAAGAGCTGCGAGCCCGAGGTCTACAACTACCAGAAATAACGCTGCTCGCAGGGCTGTGCCTGCGCTCCACAGCAACGAACAAAGCCGGGAGCCCCCCTAGCCCACGCAGGCCGTCCCCGCGCGGGCTCTGCGCTGACCCCCCCACTCCGGAAGCCCCTCACCTCCCACCGCCGCACGGCCCCGGCAAGAGGACCCCCCCGCCGCC
>VXAL01018914.1:110164-218033 GCA_013399475.1 Chauna torquata
GCTTCCCGGCGGAGGTGCCCGCGGCCCCCGCCCGCGGAGGAGCCCCCTTTCTGGTAAACAGCGCGCAGGATGCGAAGCAGCCGCTTCGCTCCGGCAGGAGAGGTGCTGACCGAGCCGGGCCGCAGGCAGGAGCGCAGCCCGGGCACCCCACGCGCGGATCGGCACACGGACTGGCGTGTGAAGAGTGCCGGGCGAGGCTGTCGCGGGAGGATGGAATCCGGCGCAGGGAGAGCGAAACGCTGCCTGGCTGAAGTCTGCTGTACGGTTCCGTATCAAAACTTGTGGTTTCGCTTGGTCTGCAGTTGGTAGTTTTGATCTGAGTTACTGGATACAAAGTGCACCCTGCAGGGATTTAAACCAAAGCAGGTTTTGTACAAATCAGTTCCACCACGAGTTTCAGCCCCATCAAATCACAGCTCGTTTGGGGGATCTTGCAGGCACGCTGCTCTGTTTTCCCACCTGCTTCGGCTGACTTGCAGCAGGGAATGATGGTGCCAAGAAGCAGGTTCAGACGGTGGCTGTGCATCTGGGCATCAACGCTCACAGCATCACATCACGGTGCCATCGGCTTCAAAAGACTTGGTCTTCCTGGCCTCAGGAGGGGCTGCTCACACTTCTCTTTCTACTCAGTTCAGCAGCAGCTGGACATCAGTGACATAGTGTATAGAATTGATCCAGTATTTGTTCAGACTGTAATTACTCTGTACAGTAACACTGTATGGAGGAAGCTAATAGAGGATGAAAACACAAGAGAAGTAAGGACTATACAAAGAAGGGGTCCCTAATTTGCAGTGTTCAGGGCAAATTCTGTTAGGCTTTCAAAGCAATTAAAAAAATACACAATTGCCTGTTTTCTGACTGCAAAGAAGATAACAGCAGTGCATGAGTTGTCACTGGGTATTGACACCTTCAGAATTCGTGATGTTTCACTATTCAGTCACAAAAGACAATCGAGTCCATGGCAAAGTAGTGCAAGAATCACGTAATGTGCACAATGATATTCCTGCACAGAAAGAAGCTGTGGTTTCTCATCAGCTTAACTGACCACATAAATCTAGGGAAGACAACATTGCCCGTCTGAACCTGAGGCGAAGGAATGAAGGGACTGTCCCTGACTGCCCTTGTCCCTGACAGCAAAGAAGAGTTAATCTGAGGATCATGGAGCAGTTTTCTCCCCAGATTTGGCATTTTTTCTTCAATGCCATAGACTTTTTTTCACACAGTATGTCTCTAAGGCAAACTAAAACCCTTGGAAGAAATGTTTTCAACAGTGCCTTTTAAGTTGTCTCCATTTTAGAAATCTAAACCAACCAAAAAAAAAAATTAATTAACATGTAAAGGAACCTGAGCTGCGTCTTTGATCCAGAAGTGTCTCGGAATCACAACTAACCAATACGTTGCTTCTCTTGGTAGGAACTGGTATCTGAATTTGTCATCAGAAGTCTCAAATACATTCACTTGTTTAACAAAGCAAAAACACACAAGTTGCATTCTCTCTGGAAGTTTTCTGAAAGCTTTGCTTAAAAACTGTATACTCCCTATCAAGCACGAAAAAGAGAGAATTGGTACCTAGAGCTGATTTTGATGATGGCTAGGCCCCAGGATCATACCTAGATCCAAACGGGCAACCTCTCTGCACCCCTCCACCACCTAGCTGACTTCCATCACAACTAGCACGGGCCCAAAAACCCTTCTGTTAGGAACCTCTTGCAGGATCAGAGCCTTATTTTGCAGTATTAGTTTGTAATTACTCCTGGCTATGTGGAATATCACCCATTAGAGATGACCAAACAAAGCATGCCCAGGAAGGCGGCAGAAGCTAAACCGACAAACAGCTCAGCTCACCCCTGCTCCCTGTGCGCCAGGTCCTCCCTTCCCAGAGCCAACCTTAGGTTCCCACCTGGAAACGCGCTTCCAGCGAGACAGGAATCAGGGATTTTCTCTGTCCGAGGGAGCTTGCCTAGCAGAGGATCTGCGCTAAGCAGCAATGTAAATATTCCTCACGTGAGGTGCCAGGTCTTGGGGGCTATCCTACCCACAGAGACTGGTCCAACTTCCATCCCTCTCCATTTTCCTGCACCGGGTGATCAAAGGGAGCGGAAGCACGACACGCAAACTGGCTGAGACACGGAGAGAAACAGCAGCAGCTTTTACACTGGATCACCAGCTCTACAAGCTGCCTTCCCTCCCTTGGGTGATGCCACCGCGGAGACTTGGTTAGGTGGCAAAAACCAGCTGGAATATTTGCAAGGAGCAGGGCTGCTATTGCCTGTGATGTCAATCACCAAGCCAGCCTGAGTGGCAGCAGTACAGGCTGGCAGGAGCCACGCTAGCGGGCTGCATAAGCTGCGCTGAGCTGGGCTGCCAGGCTCCGAGACAATGCTGCAAGAAGCGTGGTCATCCACATGCCATAGGAGACTGCTTGTGCTCACGTCCTCAGGCTGCCGAAGAGATGGGAGATCGGTAAAGTTAATTTTAAGCCAACATTTCCTGGTGCCTCGTATGCTGAGGTGGCACGTTTTTTAGATGTCTCAGCTATGGCAGCAGAAAGAGTATGTAGGGCTTTTGGAAATGTAGGGTGTTAGCTGTTAGCGCTTTTTTTTTGTGCCCTCAGCAGCTCAGAATCATCAAAACAAGGGCAAAACGATTGCCTCCTGAAGTAAAAGCCGCACGACAAAAGTTGTGGATGGAAGGAAATTCACACTAGAACAAGCACAGGAAACCACAGAGCTGCAGAAAGGATGAGTTAATGGAAAAAGGTTGATGTCCTCATACTGGGTGAGAGCTGTGGAAAACTACCAGCTCAGACTGTGAAAGAGTATCACTGCCAGAGTGTGTCCTCAGTTAAGCCGTAGCATGCCCACTCCAGGCACCTTCATTCCACAGACATTACTGGAGGCAGAAATTTCCCTCCATCTGCAAGAACAATACCTCTCCAATCAGGCGTTTCTTCTAAACAATGAAGTGAGAGAACAGAGAAAAACTTAGTTTTCGCTAGCTGCTTAAAATTAATACAAAGCCGGAATTACCTTATTGCCCAGAGTTACGGGTTTTGTTTGCACACTTGTTTTACAGGTCCCTGCTGCTGAATCTCCTCAGATTACAAGCGGTCATTGTCCAAAGAGCTGAGGATGGGGAGCTCAGAGGAAACGAAGATGAACCATAATCACAATGCTGGAAATGTGGCTTGTAGCACAAAGGTACAGGGCAGACAGTGGAAAAGGCATCCTAGGCTTGAGTAGATGATTAAATAACTTGCTCAGCTATAGGACAGCAGGGATAAAGACCTTTAACTTCTGATCCTTAATTAAGCCACAGGACTTTGGCTTCCTTCTTTGCTTAAGTGGCTCAGAAGTGGGATGCTGGTATCACATAGCCTTCTTCCCACACCTGCTGTCTAGCTTCAAAGTAATTACCCCCTAGCATAAGAAGCCTTTTCTTTGTTTCTTGGCTAGTGACATTGTTCATTGTAGACGTCTTTTTCATCTGAAAAGGAAAGATCTTCTGATTAAGAATGCCCCCAGGCAACTGTATCTTACTTTCTTATGAGCTTGTTAGTTTTTGCTATCTGCCTTAGATGAAGTGAGTATTTAGGAATGGAGTGGAATCTGATTTACAACATAAGGGATAACAATTTGTTTTTCTGTAGTCTTTCATCCAAGAACACCAAATGCTTCACTAACATTAATTAATTAGCTCTCAAAGCATCCAGTTGAGGCACTGATAGCTGTTTTATAAAACGGAAGTTTAAGAGCAGGTACGTGTTGCTGAAGTGCACGTAACAAATTGGCAATGTACCACTGACACGCATCTTAGACATCCTGCATCCCAACTCACCTTGTTTCTCAGCGGTCCAGGAACTTATCCAACCTCAAGCGATGCCCAAGTATTCTGACAAGATAAACGCAAGTACTGCAGTGACTTTTTACATGAAGAGGGCTGCTACCAAGCATTCAGCAAACAAAAAACAGATTTGAACAATAGAACCAGTTTTTATTTTGTAGTTGTTTGGGCCAACAGTGGAGGATACATGAAAATAAACCGGAGGTTTTCACTTGACAGTCTGCAGAGAAGGAAAAGGAACTGCAGTTTAGCCGACATTGCAAAAACCAGCATCTTCGACGATAATTCAGTGCAATGTCAGCCCTAAGCACAATTACTGGTAGCAGTACTGCCTCTGCAGAGATGCCAGCTGGGGTCACTGTTCTTTTCATGCGTTTTTCAAGCGCTGCATGCTTTTCATGCATTGCTCAAACACACACAGGTGAAGTTTAGCCAGAGCCTATCACCCTGAGCCTACCACTCCACTGGCAAGATGGCTACAAACCACAGAGGGGAGAGAGACCATCCTCCTGCCTATTTTTAGCTCATCTTGTAAACTAACCAGGATTGTGCATGGCAGGAATTTTCAAATGAAGCTTTCATTAGGAAAAGACTCGAATCCAGACTGAAACTTTTGATCCAAATCAGTGAGACTGCCCTGAGAATATGCAATGCACCTGAGGACCAAGAAATGCTTATCCAGGATGCCAGAGACCCAAGCTCTTGCTTTCATTCAAATGTCTGAAGTATCTCATGACTTCCTCAAAGAAGAACAGCTCTAACAGGAGAGACTAAGAAAAGTCTTGAATCTTGAGAAACGTTGCAGGAAGTAAATACTATTTCTGCACTGCTCTGCTGCGGGTAGTGCAGGGACTGCTGCAGGTGTTTCCTTGATGTAATGCTGCTGCCCTTCTGAATCAGTAGCTCGCTTTGGTCCAGGGAGCAGGGTTACAGCACTTCTCTGGCCATCCTTTCCAAGGTTCTAGGTGACCACTAAACTGGGACCACCAGATCTGCTTCAATAGATCCTTCCATTCCTCCCCTAACCAAGATGCCACATAGCACGGTTTTCTTGCTACTAAGCAGTTGCCACACTCCATGCCAGCACTGACTGCATTTCCCCCACCGCAAAAGTTATTCTCATACCTTATGAGGTCATTAAAGTTTGTCAGGTGCTGAGGGTCTTTTTCAAAGAAGAGATGGAACATAATTACGATTAATTTTCTCAGAACAATGAGATTCAGAAGTGTGTACTAATACAGACTTTGTAAGGAAAAATGTTTGACTAAAAACCCATATCACTTAGCGACTGGAGGTTCTTACAAAAATATTTTCATTTTAATATTTCTCATTTAATATTTTTTGGCATTTTTAAAATTTATATTAGACTGCTGAGGCTTTTCCTTAAGAGAGTCTGTTTTCTTTTTGAAGTACTGTTTTTAATACCCTGAAGAACAAACTCACAGTAGTCCTGTGTAACCGATTTTAAATATTAATAATAGCACGCTAGTAAGGCTGTAGGGAGTAATAAGACCTCCTTTAAAATCCATATACCAAAATGACTTTATAAGTAACATTACAAATCTGATGCTCAACTAAAAGTAATAAAATAATAATCCATACATATTTTCTCCCTTATACCCACTGTCGCAACACTCTTTCAAAAAAATATTCCTATTACCCTGAAAAGATCTGAAGTTTCTCTAATACTCAAGCAATACAACCTATCTGTCTTTGTACAGCCACTGCTGTTTCCAAATAAAAGATGTTTGATCTCTTCAATGTATCCAGATACATTGCTTGCATAATGACTGGCTGCCCAGGAGTTTAGATCAGCTTCATTTCATTTATAATTTGTTTAACATTTGTTTGCAGCAGCACCCATAGCTGACCTTTCTCCAACAATAAACATAAATGAAATCAAATCTCATATATTCATGGGTTAGGAATTTCTTGAGTTTAAACTGCTGGCCTCTACTGGCTACACGAGGAAATGGGATGTCATTACAGACACCTTCATCAAGCTCACTTCGGGAAAGAGGAGTAACAGAGGTAGACTGAGAAAATTCTGGCTGTTCAGGAGTGTTATGTTCTTTGGGAATGGCTGAAGACTGTGGGAATTGTATTAGAAACAAAATGACAGTAGCTAGTTTGCTACTCAGCAAGATCCAAAGTCTCCAAGTTCTGTATTTTCAAAACTTCAAGTGGCATATCCATGTGGACAGGTGCATACTTAGGTATGTAGCATTCGTGCTTAAGGACATCTTTTCTATCACGAGCAACTCTGCTCCCCGTTCACAAGATCCTGACATTTCCAAAGAATGGCTCTGGTTCTGTGGGAGAAGCTTTTTTTTTTTTTTTTTTAAAAAAAAAAAGGACCTACCAAGAAATATCCTTGATCATGGAGCAATGCATGGTCATTTAGGAGTTTCTTGTTGATACCTTGAGGAGAGACAATTAAAGGAAGTTTGAGAGAGAAAAGCATTTATCAATTAACAACCAATGCAAATAACTGGAAGAAAGGCTTGCGTACCACCAGAGTGATAAACGCTGCCTGTGTAATTCAATTCCTTTGGAGAATGTCTGCTCTGATAGGGTCATTATCAGGTGGCCAAAACAGACAGGTACAAGTATAACAACACTTTCTGCTTTCACCTAATCTGAAGTTTTCAATCTTTCTAGCTGCCAAGCATAAGCCCACTTGCCATCACTATGGTTTTTTTTTGTTTGCACATTTGGGTGGACCCAAAAAAGTCACAGACCAATGAGTCCACAAATTAGTGTGGAAAACCACTGATTTAAAAGTTTGTCTCAGGAGCAGCTGAAAGCCCATTGCATGGAATATTAAGCTTTCAGCAGAAAAACAAGGTAGAAGAGCATACTCTTCTAAGAGTATAAGAGCAAGTCATGGATGAGCAAGGGTTGCGGAAACAGTAGTAGGGCATTTGTCGGCTCCTAACTGCTCAGACAGTGGGAAATCTCTGTGTACCCCTAAGGAGTACATCATCCCTACCACAGAAGAAGCACTAAGTGCCATTCACAGAAAAGCAAGATGTGTTCCAAACAATGGTTAGAGCTCTCTTTCCCCCTTTTTTCCTGCAGTAGAGATATTATCTATGCCACGTGCTGCAGTTTCTGGTCTAATAAATACCTTCGTTTAATGAATAATATGTAGGGGAAGATTCCATGATGTAAAAGACTGGTTAGACCAGCTACAAACCCACTGAAGAGTTTCAGAGTGGTATTGTATAACATCTTTTTAGAGTTCCGCTGCACACTGATGATGCATTTTTTTTCTGTGGGAGGTACCTATTTTCCTTTTACTGTGCTTCTTTCCCTCATGGACAGTATGGACTTAATATACACTAGCATGCTTGTGAATACTGGACAGAAAAGAGCTTCCTTATTCTCACAAAACAATTTTCTTCTGCGTTTGCAAAAGCTTAAGGCCAGTGTCTAAAACCAGAGAGGGGGATGGAGGGTCTGGAGCACCTGTGCCTTAGGGAGTACCTTGCTGATGCTGGGCCAGATGTTGTGCGGAGGTAAATCTCATAGCTCTGCTGACTTCTAAAGAAGCAGGGGAAGATGTGCCTCTGCCTGGGCTCATGGCAGGTTCAGTCCATATAGAGTGGTGGAGAAGGGAAGTGAGAACAGAGCTACTGAATCAACCTTAGGAGAGGTTTGGTGTGTCCTCCGGCCTCACAGGGATTAGAGTTGCTTGTGAGTGTCTGAGAGAGGAAATACAGCCAATGCTGCTACCCAGGGCAGCATGACAGCAATGCACCTGATCTACCAAGGTCAGAGAAACGAAGTGCCCATCTCTCCTCTTCAGATCATCTTCCAGCAGCCACAGCGCAGAGCAAGACCATCAATGTGCAGTGTGCACTCACACGGTATAAGACAGTTGCTGTCTTAAAGGCTGTCAGCTGAACACAAACAGACAGAAAGAGCCACACAAGGAGGTATAACTCTTCCCATCACGCACTGTTCATCTGACCACTAGTCCAGGCCCCTGCCAGTGCCCTCTACTACACAGGGCACAGGAAAGCATAAAGGACCTCCAAAGCTGCAAAACTTGGAGACGCTTTTCGGGGAGGCACACTGTCAGTGTTACAAATGTACGGTGTTCTGGTGAACAAGAGAACAGGAGTGCCCATTGCTCTGCAGAGTAGAAGACCGTCTACCTAGTCACAGGCAGCCCAGCTGCCTTCATCCCACTGTGCACCTCAAGATTTGCAGAGGCCAGGCTCAGAGAGTGGAACAGCACTTCACGGTGATCTGATGATTCATTCTCAGGATTTTCTGAGAAGTTTAGTAACAAGAGAAAAAAGTGTCATTTTTTTCACTATGACGATTCAATTCAATTCAATTCAATCCGGGCCAGTTGGTTAATTTATTTTATGAAAGCCATCAGACTGTATAACAGGATCCCAGATTCACCAAAGCTTTGATATGAATCTGTCAAGACCTCTTCCTTCTTAGGGAGCTCCTCAAAGAGGACCAAGGTGTTCAAAGTCAGAAAAAGCCAGTCTGTAGTAGACCAGAAGCCTATTTGTTGACTTTTTAAGATCAGAAGATGTAAAGAGACTAGGTAAGACAGGACCAGTTAAAAGGGTTTATGAACAAATCTGCTCCTGTTCACTGTATCCTAGAGAAAGGCTGGCCATTGCTCTCATTCTGTATTTTGGAGTTTCTTTTAGGGCTGCAGCTGTCTGTAGAGTCCTCTCAGCTCTCAAAGAAGTTCTCTCATGTCAGCACAGGGGTCTGGCCTGAAGTGTGCTCGCTGCTTCTTGGCAGTCTCTCAGTTCCTCGCTGTGCTGCAAATTGCTGCCTTGCTTTGCTTTGCTGTTACTTCCTCTGATCCACCCCATAAACTGGATGCCTCTCCCTCAGACAGACTCAATTGCCCCCGAAGGGAAGGAGCACCACTTCTTCCAGAGTTTTCTTCACCCAGCTGCTCTCTTCTTACAGGAAGATAATCTATGAAGTGAGAGCAAACAAAGTAGGTTCTGTCTGCAATAGATAGCCACCACAGTTATTCAGCAGATGGTAATTAATATTTGTTACTCTGAATTGTGCTAGGTGATCCAGTGACACTACTTCCCCAGCCTTTGCTTGTTGTAGTGATGCAGGTACCCTTGCGCAAGTTCCTGCCCACAGGACTGGCACTGAAGGACTTGCTTTCCAGCCTCATTGGTACACACAGGCAGGCTAGAGGGTGCGTGTGTTGAGGAATCAGCTCCCAGGTCTGCAGGGTAGGAACAGATGATATGCTGTAGATGAAGATAAAGAGAGAAGACGTCATTAGGTCCTCCCACAAGCTAGATTTTAGTGAATCTGAAGAGGAATTTTCATCATGCAAAACTTGGAAAGAGGACATTTCTAAAGAAAGCCACTTGCTCTGTCAGTATTTTGGGGGTGGTGGGTGTGATATTCACAGTGTTGAGACACTGAATTTGTAAAAAGATTGAGAGGATGCCTTAGCCAAGAAACCCCAACAAATATCTGTTGCGAACAGACTCCTTGTCAAATCTGATTGAAGCTATCAAAGGAGTCAACTTTAAAATGGTATTGCCATATATGCTGCCAGTGAGTTTTCTGGGAGAGGGATGTAAAACTAAAGAAGTGTTCCTTTATTTTTAAGTACAAGAATTTCTCTATTAAAATGAGTTTTTCTATCATGCTGTGCATCAGAGAAGGCTGCAGAATCAAATACCAGCAAAATCCTCATACCACATCCCCTCACCCTACGCCCCGAGGTCACGTAAATTTATGGTCAGTGTGTTACGCATGCCAAAATAATTGTCAACAAAAGCTTGATGACACAGATAAGAACAGGCTTTCCTTGTTCTGACAACAGTTCAAAATTTTAGTACTTCCAAGCCCATTTTTGCCCAACACTCGTTTTTTAACCTATTCTGTACTTGGGCGTAAGGAAATAACTCCCACCTAAGAGCGACATCTTCCCCAAAATTTAACTACAGCATGAGGATCTCTAGAGCACCACCATATAAATGCAAACGGGGTACAAGCTGTTCCGTGAACACTGTTGTGTTACACTGAAAGCAAGACCAAACAGAGCTGTCAGGAATTCTCCTGTCTCCTCTCTTATCCTGTGCTGTCCCCAGAAAAAAACCCTGTCCACCAGTTAACCCTGCTCAAAAAGAGTTCATGTTGCCCAGGGGAAGAGGTTCTTGCTCAGCCCCAGCAGTGAGACTTCTACAAGGTGTCCTTAAACCAGGGCCTTCAGGCCTGGCTTGCATGAGTATGAGGACAAGTACCTTTGCTGGCCCGCCAGCATGCCCAGTTGGACTGGTCCCCTAATGCTTGGCTGTCTGCCTGAGCTAACTGAATAGGCTCCTTCTGCAATCCCCAGAGAGACAGCATTATACTCACGCTGTAGGCCAGGCAAGGTCAGCAAGACCTGAAGATCGCGCGAAGCCACCAGACTAAGGGTGTCAAGACACCTAGGGCACAGATCGGTGACAAATGGCTGCTGCTTGCAGGGAAGAGTCTTTACACCACAGTAACACTTCCATGTGGAATCAGTTCTGAAAATTTATTTCTCCTGCACTAGCATGTTATTAATGCAAGCAAAAAACTTCCAGTCCTGCCAAAGTGCTGTGACCCTCCTCTCACCTCCGCTTATGCCCATTTCATCCATTTTGTCTCCTGTGGTTGTGTTGCTTTCTAACAGGACAGCCTGTGATAGTAAATTTAAGGATGTATGCAATTATCTGCAGGCCTGGAGTGAAAAAACTATGACTAAATGAAAACCATTCATGCCAGGAATTGGGCACACCCAAGACTCAGAGAGGCTGAGGGCTTTCCTAAGTTCCACCCATCATGCTTTTCCAGCATTTCTGCCCAACGACACTAAAGGAATTAAGAAAGCTTCAGAAAAAAAAATCAGCAGTGCACAACTTCACTGCAGAAAATTATTCCTTGCTCAGCAAAAAAGGAAAGGAAAGTGAGTAAAACAATGCGAATGATTTATATCATTCCCCTTAAACAGCTTTTCAAAAGGCGGTGTGTGGGCATGCCGCAATTATTCATTTCTAAGCTGTATCTCACTACTGTTATGAAGTGGATTCTGCGAACTGGCTGTCTGAGGCACTGTGGGACTGAACCCACTGGCTCGCGACATCCTCTCTAGACCCACATTTGAAACAGGGAACAAGTTTTCTCCAAAGAGCCTGTCTGAGGTTAAACTCAGAACATCTCCTCATTATACCATCGTTTTCACAACAGAAATTATTTCTATCCCATCTAGCTAAAATAACAAGTTGTGGGCACTGTCTGCAAAAATGCTGGCCTCAGCTCTTGCCATTCAAATTCAGCTTTATCATTTTAATATATAAATAAAAAAGATGACAATAAGAGAAGGGAATACAAGGTGAAGCTCACACTTTCAGAACTATCTCAGCCAACCATATGCTTAAGATACGGACCAGACCATGGAAGAATAACAAAAGACCATGGCCTTGAAAAGATCTTTTAAAAAAATCCTGCCATATTTGATACGGTATCACACAAGTACAATTAAACGCATGTTGTACAAAAGCCTGGAAACCAGAGGGCTCAGTTCTCAGTAAAACCCACACTGGAGAATATATGCACCTTTTTGAGACCCTATTCAGTTTTGGATCAGTGTTTAGTTGCCCAAGTGTAAGTAAGATTGTTTTCTTTTTCCCTGAACCACTTGGGCAGTAGGTCACCATACATGTTATATGAAGGGTGCTGAATATTACCTTTTCCTACATAGTCTTGGATGTCACTCATGGGTCTCTTTGCTTCATAATCTAGACCTTCTGTAAGCACCCTCTAATAAGCCCCTCTGCTAACACAGTGCAGTTTTCAAGCTTACATGAAAGAACTGACCAGAATCTTACATTTTTGCTTGAGCTTTAACTGATGTTTTGTTTAATTAAAGCGTTCTTTCATTTTTTATTTATTTATTCCAAATGTCAAAGCTAGTTGCTTCAAAGGATCATCTCAATCACCCCTGCAGGAAGAGAGAAAATTGCTCAGAAAGATTAAAGAGTGCAAGAGAGGGAGGTACAGACAGAGACAGAGTGCAGAACAAAATATCTAATGAAAGCCTGATCCTACTCCCACTACAGTGAATCTGCAGAGAAAGTAGAGAGATCAAATATAATTTTTGCATCTAAGACACATTCATGACAATACACCAGAGCAGTAAATGTGACTTTCGTGACATTCATGAGAGACATTTTTGCTGAAGTTCCTCTTCTTCAAGAAGGTAAATCATAGCAATTCTGTGCTCCAGGTATCAGATTGTGATATGCATTCCAACTCACAACAGCAGCTCCTGAAAAGCCAATTTTAATTCTGCATTTTCAGTTCCTTTCTTCTTTCACCTAGCAATTCATATTAAGTGGGATAGGCCTTAAATCACAAAACCTCCCCCCCCCCAAATACACACCACAAATGTTAAACATTGGTGATGGAAATGTATTTGACATATTTCTGTAATATTTTCATTCTCTGAAATCACGTTAGTGTTTCTGCTGCAGGTCATACCAATAAACAGAAATATGTAGATGTAGAAGAATTCAGAAGAATGTAGTCTATCTACATTATGCATATGTAAAATATTAATTTATTTTCAGCCTAGGCCACAGTGAAATATCGATATATTTTAACAACCGAAGTTGAGGCAATGGTTAAATACAGAACCACTGACTTCAGTGGGACTCTGCATTGAAATAATATCTTTACACAGTACTGCACCATGCCACACAGATGTATCCAGAGCGGAAAAACCACACCAGCTCCTTCAAGCATCTACCTTAACCATTACTCAGAATACGATAGGAGCTTATGCTGCCTATGTAGCCAATGAATAATAGAGGCTATTTTTCCCAGTGGGGAAAAGGGATGATTAAAGGTGCTGAGGTTTAATGACAGAAGCAGCTGATTTGATTAGCCCTTCCCAAAAATATTCAACTACAGTTCTGTGAAGGACCAGGATCATTCTAGATACTAAACAGAGACAACAGACTTCTCTTAGTTTTTGGAGGAAGAGCTTACCCGCTTTCAAAGATGTTCTTAGAAAACCTGTTTGCATTATATCAGAAAGATAAGTAAATCTAAGAACTGGATATTTCTAGCCCAAGTCTGCTATTATCCAAATAGATAAATCTTCTAAAAGACATTCAATGGCAAAAATGAAAAGTTTCAAAGATCATTCTCTTCAGTATTCCCTTTCCTAGTCACAAGGCAGGCAGATTACTTGCTGTTATCCATATTCTAAAAAGGTTAAAAAAAGGTATAAGGATGAGATGGATGACTTGAGGATTGGAAAGCCTGCCTTCATTCCATCCCACAAGATAAACATGTAAGGAGAACTGTTAATGAGCTCTTAAGAAGCTCCATACAGAAAAGACTTTGATATTAAGTGGAAAATAAAACTAGTAGGAAAGAGTACTACAAGATGCATTGATTGGAAGTTTGAAAAGTCAGAGCCAGATGAAAGAGACCTATCTTTTGAGGTATCACACCATTGAAATGGTGACCAGTGAAGGAAATACTGCATTGACATCACCTCCCAAATCTCTGCCCCATAACGACCTAAACACTCCATCCCCAAACAAATGATAAAGATGTTACTTGTCTGGCTTATGATCAACTTTTTGGATCAATGTATCTGCAAACACGTGCATCCAGTCATGTACACAGAAGTATTACATAAATGTCACAAAAAGACTGCTTTTTTTGACTCTTTAGCCAAGGAATATAAGGAATACATAGTCTAGGCAAAGTAATTAACCCAGTAAACATCCTTGCCTCAACTTCCCTGCTAACTCATGTGTTCTTTAGTTTGGACCCAGGTCCCCTAGATAGCCAGGGTCCTCCTACTCAGTTTCTTGTGAGCCTTTGATTGTTCTGCTGTTTCACCTGCATATTCCTGATCCTTCAGCAAGGTCACAGGCAAAAGTCTCAACAAAGGGAATTTTATTTTATTTTATTCAGTTTATTGCCAATCAACACCAACGTCTGCTCAGTAATTTGTGTAATTAGAGAAAAGTGAAAATACTTTAGTAAAGACTCCCCCCCTCCAAGCTCCACTTAAACCAAACATCTCTCTTCTCTTCCTTGTCCCAGCTTCCCTCATTTTCACAGCAGATCATATTCAGTCCATCCCAGTTCCTCTGGTGAGGTGTTGGACAGCTCTGGATGTTGGGGTTGCATACTTAACACCTCCTCCCTGCCACACTTGTCTCCTTTACTCATCTTCCTCTGCTCCAGCATGGGTCATCCATGGGCTGCTCTGCCCTCGTGGGCACCCCTGCCCTCATGGGGACCTCCGTCTGCTTGGCAGTGTCCCTGCTATTATAAATTAATTTTAAACACTCTATAAAGATTGTGATGATATTTGTATTTTCTTCATAAACTCCACTCTTTGTCCCTGAGGTCCAGACTATAGGAATTAACATATCCACTGCCTGAGTTTACTACATATCCCAAACTTCTCCCCTTACCCCTGCAAACCTGATTGTTGGGGTTCACATCATGCCAAACTCAGTTTATACCCATTGAAATTCCACCCCTTGCGTCTGCAGGTGGGTATAAGAACAATCTGAACATGTATCTTTTGCACACTCCGCCCCTTGCTCCTGACAGCTAGATCATGGGGGTTATCACAATCAGAATACTTACTGCAAACTTCACATCTCATCTCTGCAAAGCATCCAACCTAGAACATCATACCAGTTTAAGCTGGTATATATACACTTTTTATGCTAAAGTATTGTGAAAAGTTATCAGAAACAAAGATTAATACCACTATTGGAGGTACCAATAAGTTTATAAGGTCAACATGGTTTCATCCAGGTCCCATATGGTTGGTGAACACTTCACTTGAGCATGAGCCTTTCCCCATTTGGGGAGTAAAACAATGCATCAAGGGGTGCAGCTCTTCTGGAGCTTGCTCTGTGTCCTGTAACATTAACTGAGATCCGATCTTTCCACAGTGCTTGCAGCCCATTAAACATCACCTCTCAAACTCTGAGGGGCTTTTTCTCCCACTTCATCATATGCTACCCCTCTTCCTTCAGCAACCTAACGAAGTCCCTGCACATGAATAAAAAGAGTGAAAATTGTCAAATATTTGCTTGCATTTACAACTCAAAGCAAAGGAGAGGTTTAGCAGAAGCTATGGCGTTCTATTTTATTTCTCATTATTCACTATTAATCTGGATGTGCTAGTGCCATACTTGCTTTATATATCCTAGGCTCTGTCTCATTTAACATGCTTTCAGCAAGACACATGCACACTTAGTTTACATTTGGGTTAAACCAAATGGGATGTTGCAGACAAAGCTTTGTGGAAGGCTACCCAGGCAAAGCAATCAGATTTAATTAGGCTTACAGTGGAAAAACAAAACAAACAAACAAACAAATCTATGTATGCACCACAAAAACACACACATGCAAAAACAGAACACTAATGGGGAGGGGAAAAAATAGCAGAGAAAAAACAAGTTCAGAAAAATGAATGGGAAGAGCAGGGAGGGAAGGGGTGACCAGGGTAGGTGTGGAGCCTTTCGTAGCAGAACAGTACAGGGATGACAGGCTCGTTCAGAAACATTCTTAGGGCAAACGAGAGCCTAACATTACCCAGAAGCAATATCTTTAGCTCTTCAGTGAATTTGGGGCGCAGGTTAAAGACAGATTCCTGGCTGGGATTCATAAAACGTGGCTAATCTTTACTTCTTTTTGGCCTCAGAAAGCATTGCATTGAATGTACAGGATAGTTTTGCTAGGTTTCCCAGCCCCTTCCCTGCTCCCCACTAGTCTGAGGATAGAATGCATTTCACAAACCAACTAAAATTACACAGGAGAAGTGGAGTGTGTATTACCTAAGTAGTAGCTGTGAACTTTTTAAAAGAAGTGAGGCCTTTTTGTCCACTCTCTTGCTGCAAAACTTGAGCTATTTTTGTAGCCACAAGACCTGAAACCATCTACAGCCTGAGTGGAAAGTCTAATGATATTTAAGTGACCTAATCCTTATTCACTCCATAGTTACCTGTATTTGTTTCTGTTAAGAACGGAGATAAGCAATCAGTGGGGGCAATAGGCCTCAAATCATTTTCTGAAAAAATCTACACAGCTGAAAACACAATGCACCAGAAGAGATACCAAGAAAGTCATTCCTCCTAAAAAACGCATGGCTAACAGGGCAGAAACACTTTTCTGTGCTTCTCTACTAGGCACGCACACATGGCAAATGAAAACCCCAAGTCTTTGCTACATTTTCCAGTTCTTTACACATGCCCGCTTCCTGCTTTTTCCTTTGTTTACAGGCTCTCCAAGGCAGCCTTTTCTGACGTGCCTCTTACAGAGATTTGCAGATGAAAGGTACATGATATATTTTTAGGATACCTACACTACTTCATGCAGGGCTCCTCCAGACTCTCATCAGCCAATTTATTTTTCATCTAAGCTATTTTTCACTGCATTAGGCAAAAACCAAACCCAGAAGAGCAATGAAGAAATACAATCACGATTGGGAACAACTGACTTTGATCTGCTTGCACTGTTGCAGTGCTCATCCTCAAGGAATATCTGGGTGACCTGAGGATGACCTTGGATGACCTACCTATTTTAAGAGAGGCAAGTTTGAGATGAGTGAAAGCAAAGAGTCTAGATTATTACTGCAACAAAAAGAGCTGATACAAAGCTTTTGAGAATTGCAGAAGAAAAGATCGCTTTCCACAGAATGGAGGAATTATTCTGTTTCCTGCTTAGGATGAAATTCTACCGAGTACCTGCAGTGATTTATTCATATGTATTTCATACAATGAGCCTTCCAAAAAAGGATATACATTTTACACAATGTTGCTGTTTTTGTCTACTTGTAACTTAGACTTCAGATTGCTTTCTGGAAACCACCATTAGAAGTAGTTAAATGAATTACAGTGGTCACTTGTTATTAACTATTTTTCCTTATCTTGGTCTCCTGTTCAAGGATTTAGAAGCAACTTGGAGCAATTACCTTTAAATCTATAATTTTAATAATATTAGTGGAACTTAGTGGTGTAGTTTAATATTACTCCTAAGCTTGTCTAACTGCAGGTACTTGTTTCTTTCTCCTCCTTTGACTGGACTCTTCCACTATTTTCATTACATCAGATACAGATATTTTCTAGCTATGGGTTGAACTAGATCACTTTGTAGAAACAGGAGAAAAAGACAATGATCTATTTATTGAACATGAGCAAGGTGATCTCCTGCCAGTGACAATGCAGACCACCATATCCTAGGCAGAAAGGCTGATGGCGACCAGGCTGCCTTTCTCCTCAGCAGATCAGAAGTCAGACAGGGTATGACGTGCACTCACACTCTTGGATATTCAAGGAAGGAATGGAAATTGTTGTGTGACCCATGTACCACTTCTCTTTCATTCCTGTGAAAGAATAATATTTTTACCTGAAATCTACATTCAAGGTAAAAAGTCAACAAACTGAACCATAAGCTGCAGAAGCTATTTGGTGAGTAGCTATGAATCAGAGCCACTGCTCTAAACTGCTCTAAACTCATTGTCAAACATTTGTAAGCCAGTAGAAAGAAACAAACCTAGGAAGGATTAGTTTGGAATGCAATGCATTAACTATGGCTGTCAATCTTTTGTCAATTATAAATTCCTTAGGACATCTAACATGTCTTGTCCTATTTACAACAGAGCAGTGATCATGCTATTAGCTTTCAAGAAAACCTAAATAATGACCATAAAATTAGAGCAGTGAGTAAACTAGACTGGAATAATTATAATCACAAAAATAAAATAATTGCAGGTAAACTGTAAAAGGGCACAACTAGGGCATGGATCTGTCATGTAAAATGCCAACATTTTAAAAGGGAGTAGCTATAACATTATATGAAATTGTAATGATGTAAAAGATCAAATAAATATTACTGTGAAATAAAATAGGAATTTAACTGCTGAGGAATAGTAACAATCTTGCAGTATGCCAAAGATAAAGTTAGAGGAACTGGGGACTTCGATTTAGCAGGGGCCATAGTGAATATGTGTATATACTGGCAATATACATATTCTGAAGTTTTTTTGTTAAATTGCAGCCTGTATTCAGTAGGCTGTCAGTCTGATCCACACCACACCAGCAAATACACTAATGAAGACCATGACTTTTATAAATAACTGTTCAATACACTTTTTCGGGTCACAAATCGTGGTTATAACCAATTCATATTGATACTTACAGTTCTTTTCCATTCATCTATAAATTGCAAATGGACTTGTCTAGTGTATTTCAGAAGAGATGCATTCAAAATGAATTGTTACATCTGTTTTATGAGTGATTAGCGTACAATATACACAGTTTATTTTTTGTTAAATGAACCAACTTTCTAGAAATGCTGTTTTCTCTTCAGACTGGTTTATCTAACAGTTCACTATTAGCATATGAGGACAGTCTGGAAATCTCTATATAAGCACAGAGGTACCTAAACAGACACATATCCACCTGACAAATGCCATATAATTAACTAGTCTGTGACTGGCCTTCATTAACTTTTACTAGATCATTGTTTTATTTGCTCTGGCGGATTTTCAGCTGCACAAAGTTAGAGTGCTGAAGAAGGCAAAGGATAAAATACAGATGTTTTTTGAATGGGTGGACTTCCTGTATCGCATAGAACAACAATACTGCAACACAAGCAAAGTATTCATGGGACATGGTAAGGTATGAATAGCATGTCAGTAGAGCTGTGATTGAATTAACTGCATCAGATTATCACTGGCACATCTTTCCCATGTCTGTACTCACACAGAGGAGTTCTGTGGCTACCAGCACTGCTAGAACCACCCTGGTAATGTGCCAGTCTGTAGAACACATACAAATTCACCCGAGGGCAAATGTGATGCATTTTGACAAGTGATAAGTACCTGACAGATCCCAAATTCTCTTTTTTACCTCAAGTATTTTCCAGTTTCCGGGTGCTCTGTGAAGATGACTAGGCTGTGGACGAAAGTTTTAAAGCAGACTGGTGGGACATAGCCCTCTGTTGAAGCTGTGAGTGTTGCTTCATACTGTGTAAAGGAACACTGGGCTAAAACCCATTTAATCTACCTCTGTTCACAAAGAGCAAAGATGTTGGAAAGAACTGAAGGTTTGCGTACAGACTCAGTAAGCCCCCTAAAACAGAAGTCAAGTGAAATGCAACACTGTTGACGAATACAGTATAAGTGACTAGCAAGAGACATGACTCAACTCAGTGGAGAAAGTGAGGAATGGAGAAGGTGAGGAGGTAGAAAGAAGGATTTCAGTTGTAGCCCTACTAAGGTCCCAAACAAAGTCCTGAGGCGAAGCACAAGTCTCGTCAAGACGGTGGTTTCACCTCCCCCTTTTGCTCATTTCAGCACAGCACTGAGGTTACCTCCTTTAACACTCCCTTTATTCACATATTTACTGCAAGTAATCAAGCATTCCCAGCATTTGGCTGGATAAAGCTTTCTGCCTTCCTGAGGATGTCTCTGACAGTCATTGGCTCTTCCTTCCAAAAATGTCTGGAACAAGCATTTGGCTAAACATCAAATTTGATGTCTGTCATCATTAAGACAGTGCAGTGGCTGCTGTTTTAACTGCTTTCCTTGACTCCCATGGTTTTGCATAATGTCTACAGCTGACCTCTACCAGACACACGATCCTGTTACTTGCAAAACACAGATGGATTCACTTCATCTTATAAAGCATAAACAGTTACTTGGAAGGTAAAAATGAACAGCAGTGGCAGAAGAAAACAGCTACATTTGTATGGCTTTGTACAGAAATGTCATTTGTAGCAATAACATTTGTTCCGACAGAACATATGGAGAATGAAGATATCTTTGCATTGCAGCAACATGAATAACTTTGGTATCCTATAATTACACAGTGAAATACTTAAACAGGATGAATTCTTCTGAGTCACCCATGTAAGAGTTAGTCAGCAATACTCAGCAGAGCTGGCTGGAGCACTGAAATAGGTGTGGGAAAGGAGCATGAAGAAGCTATAGCAGTGAAAACACCCGACAAATCCATGACTCAGGTGTTCATCCCTTCTCCTCTTTCCTAAGATGACAGAAAATGCAGGATGCTCTGAAGTCTTGTCTGGCCACAAGTTAACATTTGCAAAAGCCATCAGAGCTCAGGTGAGCCTCACCATGACATGCCAACTCTATGTAACAGTGAGTATCACAGACTGATTCTCCAGAGCCTTTTCATACACAAAGGTAGGAATCAGTTGCAGAAAGGGAATATGGGCTGGTTAGACTATAGTGATATCAGCTGAAGATTTTGTAGGTGGTAAGTAGGAGATGTATACCCAGCTTGCATTTGCTTCACCTAGCTACCGGTAACACTTTGGACCATTCTTTTCTATATAAATTATAGGGAAATTCTAACTCTAGAGAAAGTTTTCTAAGCTGTTCTCTTAGTATACTTATACAAGCTTTTTGCCACCACTTGACTGGCAGCATCAGCTGCAGATCAAGTTTTAAAACATCACTAATGACAGTGGCTCAAGTCTCATCCAGAGAGCTGAAAGAGTCAAGCTAAACATTTTAGTGAGATACTCTGCTGTAAACATCAAACAATTTTATGTTTTATTCAAGAGCAAGCCTCCCCGCCCCCCCCACCAAAAAAAGACCAAACATCGTTTTCTTTCCCAACCCCACCCATGGATACCACTCTGCAGTCTGGGAATGTCAAGTGTCACTTGGTATCAAGACCTGATCCAAGATGCCACTGGTCTGGTGGTGTGAGCTGTTTCTCCTCTACAAATCACTCCTCACTCTGCTAGCCCATCTCTTCCAGGAACATCACCAACCACTCCTTGCTCTGCTACTCCTTGCTTGTCCTTCCTTGCCCACGTACCTACTTGAACAAGCCACTGCTGCTCTGATGATAATTCGTGCTACTGCAGCTCTCAACAAGAACAAGTGCAGCATTAACAACACAGTCCCTCTTGCAAGCACCAGACTCAAAAATAGTTCCCCCACTTCGCAGCTTACAAAAGACTAAAGCAGCATCTCCTTCCCTTCTTCTGTCTGAGGCTGTGACTCCTGCACTCTAGTGTGATCCCAATGGCTTCAGTGACGGACCTGGAGCATACTTAGGAGTTCAGCGCACTAGCACAACTAGAAGCTTCTCTCCCTTTATGATACATTCCAACCTTCCCCAAAATTGATCAGGGAGAGACCACCTAAAGGAAGGTGAGGCACAAGTCAAGGGGGATCCCATGGCCACCAGGGCAGAGGCCTCACTAGCCAGGGCCCACCCCACAGCACCCAAGCAAGGGAGCAGTACAAATCGAAAGATGGTGGCCAGGTCCAACCAAGAATCCAGAGGCAGGCCTAAGGGTAACCTGGGAAGCTAGCCCATATGACAGGGTTAGAACCAGGTTCAGTGATCACCAGGCAGGTCCCAGGTCAAGCCAAGAAACCAGCCTGTGGGTTGAAGTTCAGATCAAGGATAACAGTAGCAGTAGCCTAGCACTTCTCCGACAGAGTTCAGTCAGAAACAAAAACCTCAGGCCTGAGCTTAAATAGAGCCCCAGGGTCTATGGGTATGGGTGGAGGCACCAGGAGAGGCTGGTCAGAGCCATTACAGCCTATTTACTGGGCCCTGACAGAGATCCTCTCAAGTACAGTAAAACCATAAAAGTTTTTCAGACCTTCCTGTCAAATCTTTCATTTCTCTTTCCCTTTCCAACAGGAACTCTGCTCAGTTTTGGGCAAAGGGAGAAGATACTACTTGTCTTTTAGGCTTCTACTGAGAAGTATTGATGCTTTTTTCCATCCTAACATCCATAGATCTGTGCACAGCTGCGTTCACATGTTTTAGAAATGATTGGTACTGCTTAGCAATGGAGTGGTAACTGTCATAGAGAGAAAATGGTTTTGAAAACATTCCCTATGTGCTGACATGAAGTTCCAAAATAACCTCTAACGTACTTTTTTCTCTCAAAAGGTGCAAACTGGTTGCTGCTGGGCATGGAGTATAGGAACAGCTGGATCATGTTCATGATGGCCGGTGGACACACACTCACTCCAGTTCTAGCATGGTTCTCCTTTGGGTGAGGAGCAGCGGTCCCCTTTCCTCATGGTCTGGTACTGTTTCAGATCTAGACCTCCCTCTGTTACCAGGAATACTCAGAGAGTATAGCACCATTCAAAGCATGAACAAAGAATTTGTACTGAGACTCCAAACAAGAGCCAAAGGCCACAGATGCCTCAGGTATGGGAAGGCAAGCAGGCTCTGCAGAGCTGCCCCATCTTCCTGCTGGGCAGAGCTATGGTACCCATGGAGTAGTGCTGAGGGCTCAGGGAGGACACCTGTTACTAACAGCATGCTGGGTGTGAATCGCTGTGTCCCCAGCACAGCTGGGAACCACATTCTCCTTCCTAAGGCAGCATGACAACCCACATCCTAGGTACATCCCTGTGGGAACGGCCTGAGGACCCCCTTCATCTGCTGTAACTCCAGGCTGGCCATGGATGCAGTATTTCTCTTCTCCCATGAATGTCTTTTCACTTAAAATACTTCGTTTTGACCAGAAATCCCTCTCACCACAAAACTGCTAGTACTGGAAAACAGGACTGTGGGTGAAGGAGCACACAATGTTGCAGGGTGGTTTACATCCCCCTCAACTGAATATGACACCAACCTCAAATCTAAGCTTCCTAGCTCCCATGACAGGGGAGTAAGAGCTTAATGCTAGTGCTGAGGTTCACCGGGGGGATTGTTTCCCCCTACGCTCAGCTACTCAACCCGAGAGCCATGCCCTATGGCTGTATGGAAGAGATGGGCTGTAGTTTCCTCACTCTGCTATCTCCTATTGTGCTTCTACAGAAGACAGACTGAAATTATGCCCGTGAGGCAGTAGTGGTAGTGGGAGAAACTAATGCCATTAATTAATTACAATTAATGTGTAGATTATTGGCTAAAGATATTTTAAGAGAAGAGTGTCTTTTCTATTCTTCCTCTCAATTTTCTGCCTTTTCTGTTGCAGAAGAACAGAAAGCGTGCAGCTTTATGTCATCAGCTCCTTCATTCTAAAACACATCTTCTGCAACATGTAAATGTTTCTCCCCTTATTTCTTTCCTTTGCTCCAGCAGCATGCTAAGGTTGGGAAGGGATATATGGTGAGACAAAAAAATTATAAAAGAGGGAATATTAGAAGGAAGACAAAAGAACATTTTGCATGAAAATGTTTGTAAACTGTGTCAGACATAAAATTACTTCCTTTCAAAACCTGTAGACTGAAAAAGACTTAAAATTAGCTAATCTTTTTAATTTTGAAATTTTCTACCAATTCTGCTATCGATGTTTCCAGGGACACATTTGTGTAATAATCACTTTTCAGATGACAAAAACTTGAAAAAGGCAGCCTAGCCTGAAGCAGAACACTTCCAGGAACACAACTAAGCAAGGTAGATAATGTCTTCATTGTGCTCAGGTTCTTATGTACCCAGCTGTCACTTTTAACAAATATGTTTCAGATCAAGTGTCACAGGGTGTGAAATACAGGAGCAATAAAAGAAGGGAAATCATCGCTTGTGTACTTTTCAATATAATCAACACACATGGAATACTGTGTTGCAACAAGCAGAAAAGGAATAAAATGAAGCCAGTTAAAATTTTTAATAAATGATATTAGGGTACATGAAAGCAGCATGAGTTACATTTTCGTAAATGCAGAGTTAAACCATAAATCTCAAATATGTATTTCTTTTCCTTGCATCAAGGTATGCTCAAAGAGTCTCTGTCATATGAAGCTTGCTTAAGTGGGCCAGAGCCTCAAGTGGCATAAATAAAGTTGCTTCCTTGCAATTAATGGAGCTACGTCAGATTCTACCATTGAATGCATGACCTCAATTTTTTATGAGCTAGTAAAACACAAAATCACATTTAAAATGCAAATAAGTCCAAACAAACAAAAATATGCCTGTGTCCCTTGTTCTCATGTATTAAAATGGGCTTAGAAAATTAGATTTAATTTTTTAAACCACGGTGTTTCCTTCTGATTTTGATATTGGAGGCATTAAGACATCCATGGCCTAAATCCTCACCGTCTCTCCGGGGATTCTGGCAGCAGTGGTGCTGCCACTATGCAGCATCACTGGAAGTGCAGACTGACTTGCAGCTCATTTTCCAGCTGCCAACAGAGAGTGGAGGGCATAAGGGATCCAATGTCTCTGTGTCTTTTCTGCTTCATGCCTGGCTACTAGAGAATGTTCTCTCATGCTAGGTTCCTCTGAAGCCCTGAAGGCTTGTGTTGCAGACTCCAAAAATATTGCCACATTTCTCAAAGGAAATCTCGCACCTGCAAGTCCAATGCAAAAATAACCAGAAAATGCTACAAAAAAACAGAAGAAGACTGAATACCTGTTGAGAAGGCCCAACAACAGAGAAGGAGAAAAGGTGTTTATTACTGCGCTGCTAAACTTTGATGCATATGCATTTGCAACAGCAGCAGGTAGAGGCCCTGAATAAGCTAAAATTGTCTGTCTGCAGGCAATATCATGTTATCATACTCCTGCCTGACGAAGAGCTACATTGCATTTCAGGAGATTCAAGCTTTCTGAAGAGAACTGAAATAAAGTTCCTGGGGTTAGTGCTCCCTAAAGCATTCCTCAGGACATTTATTAGGATGCAAACCAAACTATTGTGGCCACAATCACTTTGCACTGAATGTCTTCCTGTATCTAAACTTTATTGTTAAACATATACCTGATTACATTCATTAAAGTCACATTACTACTAAATAAATGTTACAGTACTGTTGTTTTTCAGCAGAGGGTAAGAGATTGTAGTTCTTGGGGATGACCCCCACATCTGGCTGTGCACAGACACACTTTTGCCTTTATTTGTAACCCGACTGGTTTATCCCAGTTGACATAGGACTACATGTGTGTCTGAGCATGCAGTGTGACAGCCTTGCCTTCTATGTGCTACAGGAGCTTTCAAAATGAAAGATGTTAAAATGGTCTAAGATATAGCATATATTTGCAACTGAATTATTATGGGTTCCTCAGCTGGAAGTCTTCCAGGGATAAAGGAATGAAAGTTGGACTCTGCCGAGCTTTGCAAATGAACAAGAAGCCACCTAAAGACTAAACAAGTCCTATATAATCATCTGCTGAGGAACTGCAGAGCAAGCTTGCTCAACACTGGCATTGTTATTGTAAGGGCAACTGTTCGGACATTTGAAAGTTTATGTGAGTGGAAGAAGCAGAAGCGTGAGACCTTTTAATATGGATTATTGCCATTCATAAAGAATTGCGTAAAAATGCTTTGGAATGAAAGCTAATTGAAGCTAAAGGGAGCAGCAGAGCTAGTATGCAGAAGTATTCAACTTCACACCAAAAGGAATGCCCATTTTTTGTCTCACTGGAGTTCTAATTCAAAGGTTTGTTGAATTCCAGTTGCTATTTTTAAACCAAACTTTCAGAGTTTAACAGTCATTCAGATGTTGAGTTTATTGTTTGTGTAGAAGAAAGCCAGAAGAAGTACTGGATGAATGCCTAATGTTGACAAAAGCAACTCAAATGCAAAGCAGTAAAAGACATTTGTCTGTGACAAAAACGGATGCATATCACAAGACGTCTCTGGAGTAGATCTGTTTTTCCCAGCTGATGGTATGCAGTCAAGGACTCCCCTATTCTTTTTCCCCCAGCCGCTCCGTACTGATTCAACAGATTTGATTTGTGTAGTGTGGCATTTGCCAAGTTTGGCTGCAACTTCTTAGCTACTGCTCCAGGTCCTGAAGATTTTGAGGTCTCCCATTGAAAATCTAGGTCTGCTCATCTTCAGCCACTGGGTGTGATTCTGGCGGATGCAATCAGTACAGTCAAGCCTGACATCAGTAATTTTGTTCCCAGGTCCTGACTTTGCGATTCCGCCCTAATCAACACATTTATTCTATCAGTACTTTGAGGAACTATGATCTCCCTTACCTTAGCTGCCGAGAGCTAGATGTAATCCTTATCGTACTGAGCTTCTCAGTTAGTTCTTCTGGAGACAGCTAGCGGAGCAGAGGATGATCAAGCCTGTCCCTTTAAGAAAAGTAAAGGTATTACTGAAAGTAAGAAAAGGGAAGAAAAGTACATACTTGAAAAAGACATCATGGTTCAATTGTGAGGTGTGCTAAGAGGGTCTTTCCCAGATTTTTTACAGTCTGTATTTCATCAAAACAGGCACAGCCATCCTTTTAAGTAAAAACAGGGCATTGAAGTAAGAAAGAAATTCTTTGGTCCAGACTGAGGTGTTTCAGCAAGCTGGGGAAAAGCAAACGGATGAGAAAGCCAGTGAAGAGGAGATAGGGTTTTACTCCTAGGAACATTACACATACTTGAAAAATGAAGTCATAAAGATCAGGTTCTAGAGCTCAAATTGTTTACTGAAAACCCATTGCTGAATGTACCACTCCACTAAAATGCCTAATAGGGTTGGTTGTACTGCGAATAAAGATGATTTCCACAGAGAGATGGATAATCTATTCATGAGTTCAGAAATTTATTCTCTCCAGAAGTGGAAATATTAAAAGAAAGACTTAGGAACCAAGAGTCTTTATAGACTACAAAAGACCCACAGGAATGTTAAATTCTTTCTGGATTTTCCTTAGGTCCCAAACAACTAGATGCATGAGTATTATTTTAAATATCGCCAATATTATTAATTCTATGCTCACTCAATACCAAACCAAAAGAAACAGAAAGCTAAACATAACGGTGTGGAACAATGTGGGTTTTTTTGTTTGGATGGTTTTTTTTTTTTTTTTTGTCATTTTATATGATGGGTTAGAGGGTTCAGGAATAACTGAGATCCCAGATAATTATCAGATGGGGTTCTCTTTCCAGTCCTGTGAAGACCATTGACTCAGTCTGACATAGGTCAAGCCTTGCCATCAGTCTGTGCCTCTGCCTGGATTCTCCTTTTCTGGATGCAGTTTTGGATAAAAACAGGCTTATCTTAGCTGTATCTGGCTTGGGATAACTCACCTGCTATTACCATGTAAACATAATAAAAAAAAAAAACTGTTACTCTTGACATAAATATGAGCTATTGTCATTACAATTTTACAGAGGTCCATTCTGCCATAGCCTAAACCCATCTTTGACCTCATAAGGTTCAAGTTCATGCCAGCCTACTTAGTCGTGAAAACCCCAAATCTGTCAATATGGGCATCATTGCTGTCTCGAGGATATAACACTGAAAGGATACAGCCAGTAGTTGAAAGGCTTACTGTTTTCTGGCATGAGGTCTTAGACATTTCAAAATCCCTTCCCGTGCTGGAAATAAACTGGCAGTTGCTGGGCGTGAGAACTAATGCTACAGAACAAAAAATAAGGGACTGTAGAGTAGTACCAGAGAGCTACTAAACAGTGTATTTGCTTCAGAGGAAAAGAAATAGGCATGACAGTCACAGGCTGTCATAGCTGAGTGAATGAAAGCCTGTCTGACAGCTAATAAAAGGGATTGCTCGCTATCAGACACCAACAAAGAAAGCAAAAATGAAACAATCCCAGAACATTTTCTCCAGGAATAGAGGTGTAACCTTCCACATTCTATGGATCACCACCAGACTTTAAACGAAAATTAACTTAAATTGATCCATTTTCTGTAAGAATCTGGTGTTGCTGAAATGAGTTTCTCCATCTGTGCCAACTGCTTATGTTGTCTTCTTAACCTCATGAACAGGGTTTTTTGTTATCTCTAAGGTATGCCAGCATCCTATCCACCTTTGATTTTTCATCTCTAAGGGAATGAAAGTTGCAAACGGCCACTGTTGTGGTTTAACCCGGCAAGCAGCTAAGCACCACACAGCCGTTCGCTCACTCTCCCCCCACACCCCAAACCAGTGGGATGGGGGAGAGAATCGTGAAAAAGAGAAAAAAAAAAGCTCGTGGGTTGAGATAAAGACAGTTTAATAGGACAGAAAAGAAAGGGAAAATAATGATAATAATAATAATAACAATAATGATAATAGTAAAAGAATATACAAAGCAAGGGTACACAATGCAATGCACAATGCAATTGCTCACCAGCCGCTGACCGATGCCCAGCCTGTTCCCGAGCAGCGGCCCCCCCTTTTCCCCAGCCAGCCCCCCCAGTTTTATTGTTCAGCAGGACACCACATGGTATGGAATATCCCTTTGGTCAGTTTGGGTCAGCTGTCCTGGTCCTGTCCCCTCCCAGCTTCTTGTGCACCCCCAGCCTCCTCGCTGGCAGGGCAATAGAGGAGCTGGAAAGTCCTTGGCTCTGTGTAAACACTGCTCTGCAGCAACTGAAAACATCACCATTACCTTCATCAAAAAATCCAAAACACAGCATTGTGTGAACTTCTACGAAGAGAATTTAACTCTATCCCAGCCAAAACCATGATACATACTCTGAGGCAATTGACATGCTATGGAGGTAACCAAGGCAGCATCTTACATACGTTGCTACCCCAAAGTGAATGCCATCATGAACACATGTGATTGTGGCTCTCAAGGCTCTCCTCAGAGATCCACTGGGCATCCACTCTTAGATATCAGTGCTCTGCCCATTTCAGCCCTTGTCCTTGGCAGGGGATCACCTTCCCTTGGCCCAGCATGCACTCCTGACACTGCCGGTGGGACCTCCAGCACTGCCAAGGTCTGGTGTTTGAAATACTCCCAGCCATGACCCCAACAAGACCATTTGTCCTCATGTAACCAGCCACCTGGCCTTGTGGCCATACCAAGCCTGACATCTCACATGTGAGTTCTGATGGTTACACAGGGAGGTGAACGCATCTCCTTAGCACACAGCTGGGTTACTTCCAGGTCCCTTTTGGGCTATGTCCTCCCACAACAGCAAAGAACAGCAGACTTGGCCCTACAGCCAGGCAGCAAAGCAAAAGCACAGGGAACCTGCCAGGGTACAAACCTCAGCAGAACTGCCTGGTTTGCTGCAGCCATGTGCAGAACTAGTGCAAATGTTTGGAGGAGGGAGAGAGAGCATGACAGCATTTTCTGAAGATTAGGAAAGGAAATGCTCTGAATGTCTCATCCAGTATAACCAAACATATGATTACTTATCTCAGGGTTAGGTATAAAGTAGACAAAGTGGTAAACATTGAATATTTAGCCTGATGCAGATATTGATGGCTCCCTTTAATATAGCACAGCGCTCCATTTTACACAGACCAGCCTGTGCAAAGACCTGGGAGCTCCAGTCTCTCTTTTTCAATCCCACTGAGGTGGTACGAGAGGGTCCCCTTTCAGATAAGGCCTTGGGCCATGTGGGCTTGGTGAAGAACGGTGGTGTGTCCTAGCTCATGGACACCAAGGCAACTAATGCTGAGGGAATGTTTCTTCCCTCCCCTGATTTCCAATTTCAGTGTGAAGCATTGTATTGCTCCTGGCCATTTCATTTTCAGACTGGGTGACATTATTAAGAGACTCAACCTCAATACAAATTGGCCCAGGGTCATTCCTTTCAGGGTTGTTTTATTTCCTGAACGTTGGAAGTACATGTATTTTTGCGCTATTCAGACAGGAAACAAATACTAAAGAGATGTAAAAAACTTATATAACCTCTGACGGGAAAAGCTTCACCTTTATCACTTGAGACAAAGACAAA
The DNA here is from genome assembly GCA_013399475.1 of Chauna torquata. Classification (NCBI taxonomy): domain Eukaryota; kingdom Metazoa; phylum Chordata; class Aves; order Anseriformes; family Anhimidae; genus Chauna; species Chauna torquata. The sequence goes on from VXAL01018914.1 coordinate 139,625, forward strand.
ATATTCTTTTTGAAGAGGCTGCTCCTATCTGTCTGTAGAGGGCCTCATCCGCTTGGTTCTCCTGGTTGGGCGGCCTACAGCAGATCCCCACTATAATGTCACCTGTCCCTGCCCTCCTTTTAATCCTTAAGAGCCTGTATCCTTCCATCCCAATGCTCTAGTCACAGGAGCCATCCCACCACACCTCTGTGATGCCAACAAGATCGTAGCCTTGCAGCATGTGCAGGTCTCTAACTCCTTTTGTTTATTCCCCATGCTACATGCGTTTGCATAGAGGCATCAAAGTTAAAGGCACATAGTTTTTGTTCCTGCATAGCAGGTAGAAGGAAAAGGTTCATTTTGGCCCTGTCCAGCTACATCTGCTAAAATTCAGAAAAACAGCAGAGTAGCACTTAAATAAAATCTGCAAATTGCACTAGATTGGGAAGAACTGGGAAAACACCAAAGTTAAGGAGATAACAGGAAAGGAATCCTAGGGGCTTGTAAGTGACTAGATGGATTGCCAGTAGATATGATCATTATCTACAAGGCTTTGAAGAATGTAATCATCAAGAGTAAAATCCTGAGGTCAACAGAAACTTTTCTACTAATAAAAGTAAAGCCACAACTTAATCCCAAACCTGAAGGTCAATTTTCCATTAGGCAAAGAGGACTAACAAGGTAAGGAAAAGAGAATTCACTTACAGATACTGAGATTGTGTCAGGCAAAACTCCTGCTAGCGTTATGCTCTGTCAAAAGAAATGCTCAACTCTATTAAAATGGACTGGATTAAGCACTGGAAAATATACTGTATTAATAAATTTTTCCATAGCAACAGATTGGTTTAGGAGCTTGAATTAGTCTTTAGTATTTTTAAACTTTTTTGACAAACATAAAAAAAAAAACCAACAACCAAGACATTTCTAGAACTTGCTGCTAAGTTTATATATAGGCTCCAAAATAAGGGGTATAATTTTCATAAATTAATTCAATTAGTGCATATATTACTTGGTCCACTGAAAAGCAAGCACTTACTTAGGCTTGTACATTAAATCACAATGTTTATTTTTTCTTTCAAATTTCAGATTCTGATTTGTCCAGATTTGAAAAAAATGTGCTGCTAAGCCAAGTGGGATCTGGTGCTTCAATTCATTGTTCCCAGCCTCAGCCAGCTAAAATGGCCATTGCTGCGTACAGAAGAATGTTGCATGCTACACGCTGAGGAGACAGGGATCAGATGGAAAAACTAGGGACAGATTAGTAGTGCTGGAATAAAATCTTTCAGAACAGTTTTATGGAGAAGTCAAGATGGCTGGAAAAATCATGCACAGGGGAAAACAAGTCTGTTCTGAGATGGAAATTAGTTGCCAGCATTTAGATGAAAAGAAGACAAATAGGAAAAAAAATAATTAGGAAAAAAAAAATCAAAAAAAGGTTTGGCCAACATGGCTGTCCGCATTCCACAGAGGACGCTCTGTGAGCCATGTCTTATTTTCTGCCTGTGAATTATTCCTAGACATTCTTCTTCTGCACATTTTTAAGGTCCATGATATAGGTCTTGGGGATAGCCATACGGAGAGTTTTAGCATGTGGCCTATAGAATCAAGGACACCGATCGGTCCATTGAACATACCACTCTGTCCTTCTGTCCCTCTTCTTTCTTCTCCCCTCCACTAGATACATCAGAAGAAAAACATCCAAAAGTTAAATACAATCACATCAACAATCTGATTGTTCTTTGGGAAGTAATGTTTTCTCAAGCTAGACAGCTGTACCTCATTACATACAGTTTTCCACTTTTCAAGTACTTGTGGCCAAATTAGCCAAATTAGGAGAAACAAAGAATGTTGTCCTGAAAATGGTCATTATAGTCCTCTGCCTCCTGCAGTCTACAAAATCTCTCTCTTGCTGAATCTGAACATAGTATTTTCTTGTACTTCTTGCTTGATGCAGGACTTCATGTTGTAAAAAAGGAATATATTTTTAATATCGGAAGAAAACTCCCTGTTCAGAAAAAAAAAGAAATTCCAAGTCTTGTCAAGGGGTGTTTTTCCACTGACAGCACTGGGCATTTGAGCAGCTCTTTAATTCCTCTGCTACAGTAATTCTGAATGAAATACATAGAAGCAGAACTGCATTTCCCTACAGGCCTACTGTGAATTGATTAACTTTTGCTGCTTGGATCCAGGATCAGAGGATTATGAGAAGGCACTGAAGCAATGCAAAGGCCTCATACTTGCAAACCTCCAAATCTAGTTATGTCTAACATCACAGGTGAGCTGACAAATCATTTTCTCCTTATTTGGTTATATATTCATAAATAAGAGCCTGAAATGGTTCCTTTTTAAAATTAGTGACAAGCTGATTACTAATACTTTCTAAGCATTAAACACACTTAGAAAATCCATCTTCAAGTTTGCAAACCTTCACAATGTCTTGAGTTTGGATCACAATTATGAAGCAGTTCCTTTAGTCGAATGTACCTGAAAACTTGAAGTGTTTTGAAAATTTTCCACGTTATCTCAACTCCTGTTTCTGAAATCCCTAACTACTGACGACTTTAATGATTAATTCATCTCATCAGAGCAAGATGGTTCACATCTGAAAACCCCTCTTTCTTCCTACGTTGCATGGAAACATAAAATGCAAACTCAATTCTGGAGATAAGTGGGTTTGAACGCAGCAGGCTGGAAGGTTACAAGTAGTGTAACCGAGCAAACTAGAGCTTGTATGCGGAACTGTTTGCTTGACGGCACAATATCTAAGTATAGCCAACTTTGACTTCTGTGAAATTTTCTTCCCACTACATAGTGAGAAGAATGCTTTCTATTCTACTGCTTACAGAAAGGTATTCACGGTAATGTAATTGAAAGTCAAATCTAAACAACGAAACTACAGAAAATATTGAAGCAAATCAGAGGGACCCACAGTTCATGAGATCTGGAAAGGCACCCGGCTTTTGTAAACAAATGCAATTTATTAGTCTTCCTTGGTAGCAAACCCATCATAGTTAATATTGTAAAATACTCTGTAATTGTAACCTCCTGTCTTCACTTCCCTAAAAGTGTCTGCAAAGGATCGATTTCACATAAAAAGTCCGTTAAGTTTAAGGAATATTTTATCACTTATATCTGAACTTGTATTCAAGTGAATTATACCTTTAAACAATGCTGATTTCCAAACTGAAAATGATTGCCAAACCATGCTAAGATAGCAACTAGTGACTGAGAAAATGAACTCTTGGATGTGCTAAACATTAAAAATAGATGGTTTCTGAGCTGGCCTTAACTGTAAAGCACTTGCACCACATTAGAAAAAAGGCAGAAGGACTTTCCCACCCCATATCCCTTAATCAAAGCACAGAGCTGAACACTGCTTAGAGGAAAAAACTTTAACTACAGGAAGCACATGAAAGGGGTTGTCCAAAAACAGTTGAAAATGACAGAGATGGCAAAGATGTTTGTCCCTTCAGTCAAGTCTGATGATGCATGTATGAAATAATGAAGCAGCATGCAAATAAACAGGCCGCTGGAAGCCCAAATGCAGTCACAACAAGCTACAGACTTCCCCAGCACAATGCAAAAGAAGAAAACAAAATGTATCCAAGTGAAACCAAACTAAAATGATGAGATTGCATGCTCCCAATATTCCAACAATGGTTTAAATTCTAAGCAGACTACCTGGAAAAAAGGCTGAGATTTCACACAGTGCTTACAACAAGGAAGTTAGCGATGACAGCTATAATAATTCTTTAACTTAGTGACACAAAACCTGGCACAAATGAGTCATAGAGCGGATGTACAAGAGAAACCAAAACATAAGCCCACAACAGACAATGCACTGTCACATCTTTGCAAGAGTTGCTAGAAGATTATCATGATGTTTTTGCCTGAAGAAGATAGTTTCCAAATATGTTTCAACTGGGATAAAATGATTCAGATGGTGAAACAGCTGCTGCTGAAAATAACAATTATATGCAAAGAAGGAAGTAATGGGAGTAATAAAGCCAATGCAATAATTAGAAGTCTTTCCTAAAGTCCTATGGGCCATGTTAACAGCATGTGAGATATTGAGGAGTCAGGCAGGTTCACCTTTGCAAAGACTGAGCAACTCCATTCCCCAAAAAGAGCTCCTTCCCAGAAGACTGCAATCAAAGGAGTATTGTGCAACTTGGCCTAACCCAGAATATTGCCAGGGCTTCATGCCAAAGAGAGTTACTAGTGAAAAAATACAGTTATATCATTAGATTTGGACACCACCTGGTAGATACAGATGGTTGAGAGTATTGTTTAGAGATCAAATTGACAGCAAAAGACTATCAGACTTGCCAGGAAGATACGTTAAGAAGTCTCACAGGGATCAGCATCATGGTTTAGCACATTCTTATATAAAAACATGGAAAAAAAGAAACAGAAGCTACAGAGGGTCATGATCATAGCACCATTTCTCCCACAGAAAAGCCCAAGGAACTAATTAAAAATTAAATAAGTATGAGGTAAAATTGCAATCAAATGTACAACAAAGCAGTTCTGATTCACTTTTACAGGTTATATTTTAGCCCTCTCAAATTCAAAAACTGCAAAACAGATGTCTGTACATAGTGATACTAAATTAGTTTGAAGACCAGTAGAGTTTGTAAATTATCTGACATTTCTCCACGGTCTTTTAGATGTGTGTGATGACTGAAGCAGCCCCTAGATGAAGGTGCTCAGATATAATTAGCTTAAATAAATGCAACCTTGTACTAATAGCAATGAACTGGTAGCAAGACAGTTTAATCACAAGCTAAAGAAGGAGACTGGAGTGAGGTGGGACATCTCTCACACAGAAGGACAGATCAAGATCAAAATCACTGCTGTCAAAAGATCCAGTCAAAAATTGCAAAGGGCTTGCTACAAAAAAGTTGCATACTCAAGGCCTAACTAGTATGCCCAAAGATACAACTTGAGGAAAGGAAAAGCTATTGTAAATCACCACAGGGATTTTATTAAAGCCATCTCCCATCAAACACTCCCAGCTTTGATATGTACTCCTGAACTGTCAGTGCCCCACTTACCAGCATTGCTACTTTCTTACCAGTAACTACATGCAGCAGAGAAATAACGCATTCGCACAGGCATAAGGTAAGTTTGCGATGCCATTAAATAAACCAGTTAAATGCCATTTTCATGTCAGGAGCCAGAATGAATCATTTAAAATGATGATTTTCATGTGTTCATGTCCAGGATGGCATGACATTAGGTCAAAATGCCTACTCGTCTTTCAAGTATACTTGAACTCTTTGAGACAAATTGAGCAATCAAGACAGAAGTCAGTGAAAGACAGACCACTGATAACTCTTGACACACTGGAGCATTTCTAGAATTGAAGACTATCTCGAACAGCAAATTGTGATTCAAGGTCCTGGAAACAAAGCCAAGCAGGGAAGTGCAAGCCAACTGTGTCTCCAGTTGACCTTTACACAAAGCAGAAGTGGCATTTTCCATTGAAAAGTGATTTCATTACTCTACATTGCTTTTCAGATGCCTGGGAACCAGGAGATGGAGCGTCCGTGACCACTACAGTGCTCACTCATTGTGGACAAAGCAATGACACATCCTAGCAGACGTAATGGCCAAGCAGGATAGTTTTGTAGGATGGACAGACAGCTTTTTCGTAGTATTTACTTGGAAGTAGGAGCTGAATCTTATCCTCTCATCCCTAAGCCATTGTCAGTCAAAAGGCTACAACAAAACTGGCAGTTTGAATGATCTTATTTTCAAAAGCTGGGGGCTAGTGTATCAAGGAAGAGCAGCAAAAGACTGTGCTGCATACAGTATGCTAACAGATGAGCGAATCTCTCCAAAACTGTACTCTCCGGTCACATACAGTCAGAAATGCAAATATCGTAATCCATAAAATACACCTTCAGTTTACTCTGATCACTTACTGTAATCCTTGAAATATATGCTCAGCTCCATCTGATCACTAGAAAGCAACGAAGAGAAAATGAAGAATGAAGAAACAAGAATCAGATATTCTAAGAACTGCAGAGCTGTGAATACCTGCCATGACTGTGGCATAGGGGACTACCCATAACTGTCACTATGGATCACACATATATATGTAGCTCCCATTTCAGCCCTCCATCAGACCACGAAGAACTGCCCAGAGACAAAGTCAAGGCAAAAATTCTTTCTGACTCGTAACACGGCCCAGAGCAGTGGACTGGGCTACCAGACATGTCCATCATCTTCCCAGCTCTGCTGATGTTCTAGAGCTTGGAAAGTTCCCCATTTCTAGCTTAAGGAGTTATATTGGTATCAAGTGCAAAATGCTTGGAAATCTGCTGATGAAGACTCTGAGGGTTACGTGTTACAATTCTGAGTTAACACAGTACAGAAAAAAAAAAAGATTATAAAATGCTGTTTGCACTTCTTTTGAATATCCACAAAAGTGAAAGATTTGAAGTCTGTATAAACTTATTAAGAAGTATGTCAATTGGTAGTTTTGATTAAAAAAATAAAACAACACAGAATTCTTTTTCCCAGAGCCCAGCTAAGCCTTGCCTGTACTGTAAGCTCTGTGCACACTTCTTTTTTTCCAGCTTGTGGCTACAGCTGGAAGAGTTTCCACAAGACAAAACAGGAGGTCAGAAACTGCAATGCTTCATGTTTTAACATTGACACTAGCTTGGCTCCATTGTTCACATCTATTATTTCCTCCTCCTCCTTTTTGTTATTCCTCTAGCATGGAAACATCTCTTCATCTTTGCCAAATGCTCAACACCATTCATGACTCAGGGCCAGCTTTGTCTCTGAAGCATAGATCAGTGCTGTGGAGGCAGGTATTCCTTAGGAAATGTCATAAAAGGTGCACACATCTTTCTTTCTCAGATGGGGCAGTAACAGTCTGTAGCATGGGTAGGTTTTCCTTGTTGAAGAAACTTCAGCTGCATATTTCTGCTTTCTCCTTAGAAGTACAGCCTCATGCCCCTTCTCTGTCTCCATGACTTCACCCCAGTGTGACCACTATGCTCCAGTGCCAGCCCGGTCCTCTAGCACACGGCTAGCCAGTGCATGCAGCATGTTGCAGACACTGAAGAAACTTCACACTGAGAGACCTCTGGCTCAGGAAGAACACTCATCACAGCAACATGGCATTCAGATGAGGCCACTACCTCAGCATCTCCCCAGGCTCTCCAGCAGTTTTTGCCACTTTCACCATGTCCTAGGCTGATTTACTGCACTGTACAACTATCACACCATGAAGGGAAAACAAAAAAACCTCCACTCTCTCCAACAGCACAGACTGGAGAGGCCAGACTGGACATTCCTCTTCCTTCTGCACAGCTATCCAGCAATAGAAAGGTATCTCAGCAAAATACCCAGAAAAACATTTTATCACTTAATTTTTCCTTACACGAAACACATCTCTGGTGCTGCAACTACAGGGTACCTGCAATGGTTTATAGAGGATGAGGAAGGGGAAGAAGTCGTCTCCAACAGCCTGAGAAAACAATTAATAGCCTTCACTGGAATCGCTGAACCTACCCTTCCTTAGTCAAGTCCCTCCTTTCTTCCTGGAAATTTGTTCCAGTTGTAATAAATGCAAAACCAGTTTTTGCTTCAGAAATCTTACTGTTTATGATTTAAATAATTTGCTTCATATGAACAAAGAGATCCAAGAACATAGAAGAGAAAAAAGAGTACTACAGAAACAGTATGTGTAAAATAGTGGTCAGAAATTTGAGTCCCAGCTGCACAACCGATATAACATACTCTGTACAAGTAGCCTAGCTAAAAAATCAGTTAATATAGCTCTTCTTATGAGAGCTGTTAGAAAACAAACAAAAAACTGAGTCTGTGCAAAAGGATTCAAGATACTTTCTCCTGTTCTTTTTTAAATTTGGCATTTCCAAAGAAACTATGAGTTCCTATTTAAGTTTCAATCATAGTACTTCTCTGAAATGTGGAAAGAATAAATAGTAAAAACAAACAAACAAACAAAAACAAAAACAAAAAACCACCAGACAACTGCAAAAAAAAAAAAAAAGGAAAAACAAACTGATGCAGTTTTTTCCTAAGTTTAGCCAAATATATTCAAGTGTTGTAGATTAACACTTACCTATATTGTCCTTCCTTACAGGATCTCAACAGGATTTCACAAACAGTAAAAAATAGTATGTCTCAGTATCTTAATGAAATTCATAAGGAACAGATAAAAATCTTTTCACATCCTGTAGAGCTAAATGCATCCATTTCTTGGATGGAATATAGCATGCTTTCAGCACATAATACCACATTCCATCTAGTGAAAGGGCAGAATACCATGTCCTATTAAAATATAAAAGGGAAGGCATATAGGAAGATTGCATTTACCCTTGCTATTATTATGTGTTTAGATAGCTAAGGTCAACGTTATTATTATTATTAATGACTACAAGATCTCAGTTGTAGTTTCTTTCTGGAAGACTAACCTCTGGCATTACAAAGAAAATGCCATTCAGGATATCTGTATCCCTGTTCAGAACCTGCTGTGCTGTGAATACCTCCTGCAGCACAGATATGGTCCCAGGACCTCACCAGTCCATCCCAACCTGTTTGTGCGTGTTCTGGACCATAGCTCAAGCTACGAGATCACACGTTGCCAGATCTTCCATCAGAAAACCTGGGTCTAATTGGGATAACACATCTTTACTCCGACCCTCTTGCAATTGCTTTCATCGCATGATTTAACTTCTCCCTGGTGCAAAAGTCAGACTTACCTTCCTTTGATCATCTTTACTGGGTGAAAGAGGAGTAGATACACATTAATCAGGCTGGAGAAAGGCTTGGCCAGCTGTCTTTGGGGACTGCAGCTAAATTTTCCAACTGTAAGCATATAAAAGTAGAAGCTTCTCTGACAGGTACAATCTATTGATCTCCCCTCCATCTTCAGGAGAAAATGTGCAACTTAGCCCTCCAAGTTGGATGTGAAATGGAGATAATTGGACATGCCTCATTGCTCACAGCAAGGGACTAGTCTTTCGGTAGTAGGACAAAAAAAAAGGGAATGGCGTACAGCGATGCTTTTCTCTGGTCGTATTTGAAGACTGGAAGAATAAACTTTGGTTTTGGAGAGGTTCCTGACTTCATCTAGAATTGCAGAGGCCTCACAAAGGCCTCCTCCATACACCCTCTCCTGGCACACATCTCATCTTGGGATGATATGTAAGGTATATGACTAAGAGCACACTGCACTGGGAATGTACATATAGCACCTCATCTCTTTTATTGTTCTTGTGAACTCTGTAGTCCACTAAGAGCCAGGATTGTATTTCTTGCCCCTTTCTTGACACTGCAGTGTATGAGATGATGTCTGTGTACAGGTTAGAGGAAGCATAGCTCCATGTAGTCACAGACGCCATGCTGTGAAGTACAGATAATTTCACATGCTCACTCTGTTTAGTTATGTTATTTTTAGACTGAGTTAGAATGAAATCTGTCTTAAAAATCACTGATGTGCAGTTGCTGTTGCAAATGTGGTAGTATGCTGACAGCACCCTTTAAAATGTCCCTGAAAAAAAACAGGATGTAGAAGGAAAGGATAAGTTAGAAGGATACAAAAGGCACCGGAAGATGGCAGGTGGTCCAAGAAAGCACTGAGAGCCTTCATATGTACTGCAGCATAATTTCCCGTATTGTAATGAAGACACCTGCTGTGTCCTGAGATCTCAGGATGCAATTGTGGCCAATATTAAAACTTCCATTAACCTCAAAAGGATCAAGATTTTACCCCAAGCCAATTTACAAGACAGATACATTTTGAGCAAAATGGAAGCAAAGACAACAGAAAATGACATGCCCCTAGCATTAAGCAGCTAGAAGGGATCCCCAGCCACCTCAGAAGAACCAAAGATTAACTATCTCCCTTTTATATCAATGCACATATGTTAAATGTGTCTTAATTGGAAGTGATGGCAAGAAGAAAACTCTCTGGGAAAAATAGATTTCACAAGGCAACAGGAGACATAAGCAAAACGTTTCCAATGAAAATCTTCTGAATATTTTCTTCTTTCTGGTTTCAAAATCCCACAAATACAGTCTCCCAGCCTTCTGGAAATCATTTGTGCAGTGATAAAAACTTGGTTTGCTTTTCTCTTGTGTATATATTCCTATTTAATTTAGTTTGGTGTAAATTTATGACGAGAAAAAACAAATTATTTTCAGCTTGAATACACAGAATATGGGAAGTTATCTCAGCAGCCTTTCTAAAAAAGAAAAATGAAAAACATGGAGAGAAAACCATTGGATAGAATTGGTAAAAATGAAAACCAAGAAGGTATTTGCTTTCTTAAGAATAGAAAATACTTTGAAAAACTGAATTATTTCAAAAAACTGAAATGTGCTCAGTTTCATTCTGTTCTTGTTTTGTTTTGTTTTGTTTTTGTTTGTTTGTTTGTTTTGACTTGTTCTAATATCAGGAATGAAATACAGCACCCTCCAAACAGTGTCCAGTATTTAACACTGCACCATTTGTTACATTTTCTGTATTTTCCTCACACAAAATAACCCAGAAGCAACTTAGAAAAATAAAACAAGGCAATACAGGCAAAAGTACATCTCATCTAATTGAAATACGAGATATCAGAGAAAGAAAATTTATATTTGCTAAGATTCAATATAAATGAGAGGTCTTGTGAAATAACTTGAATGCCTACTGAAGTCTTTGTCATGTTGTTCTCTTTGCTTTCTATTCATTGTTCAATCTGAGCTTCTCTGTTTCATGAGCTGATGCTTAATGAGAGACACAAGATATCTCAGATATATCATGCAATGCATAAGAACTTATGTATTAGATTATTTGGATTATAATAAGTCACTGTTACGAAGGTGCTTGGGAGAGATTTTTGAAGACATCACTTCTGAAATATGTGCAGCTTGATCAGGCCAAAATCATACAAGTTCCTTCCCCCTGCTGTTAGATGGGCTAATAGGGGGATACTACCACATTCAAAAAAAGGCGCATATACCACTCATGTTGCACTCTTTTCCTTGCTAATAAGAGACAGAGACAACTACTATCAGGCTTTCCACTCCTCTAGTGCCTGTTCCTGCCTGCAAGCCACCTTCCACAGTACACAGACGGAAGAAAAAGCAGCACGGATGCCTGCACAGAGAAGGCCACAGCAAAAGAGGAAGACACTGAAGGTGGGTTACCTATAAGAGGTTCATTCTGCTCATAAGAAAGAATGTCAGGATGCTAATAAATTATTTAATGTGGATCCAAAATATAGCACTTAACAGGTTTTAGGAAGAAGCTAACCTGTATACCTGTGTCTGGGCTGCTGCAAGACCTAAGAAATATGTTTTTTAAAACATTACGAAGTATTTCTTCTTATGACTTGTTAAAAAACAGTATGTTTTCTCTGGAAGTTATAGTGAAAGTCAGCATTTTTTCATTAAAAAAGAAGAAAGTAAATGGTGCTTTACTCTTTAAAAAATTCACAAAGATATTATCAGTACTCTCTGACTGCAGTAACTCTAGCTCTAGAACTTCTTCATGATGATTACAATTTTTCCACCAAACAAAGTTAAGTTCATCATTCTTGCCTTTCCAGAGATAAGCTAAGGTATTTAATGCTAACATGAAAGTTACAGCAAACGTGAAGTATGAATGACAGTACATGATTAGTACAATAAAAATTAGGAAGAGTGACATTTTATAGCCACTGAGTGGTTAGTATTTTTTATTTAAAAGAAAAAAAAGTTTCACTATAAGCCATCAAAGCTGTTTGCTTTATGATTCCCCATAGCCTCGGTAGTGTTTACTACAGCAAGCTTCCTGTTCCTTTTATGTTCCCATAAGGAACCTTCTGAAGCACTTTCTAAATGCAAGCACTGCCAAAACCGTGAAAGGAGTTGACCAGTGAGTTCACTAACCCCACTCCTGCTCATAGGTTAAATAAACATCGCTCAAGAACTCAAGGGTAGAAAATCAGTGTGTCTTCACCAAGGCATTGTGAAGTTTGCATGTTAACCTGTCTGGAGACATCAAACAGCACTGTTAATCTGTAATACTAAAAGACATCGGGAGGACTAAGGAATTAGATGGCACAAAAATGGTGAGGAAAGAGTTAATGATTTCTATCTTGTTTTATATACATTTAGAAAGACAAAGGGGGAAGAACGTGAAAAGATACAGTCATAAAGCATTCTTTTGGCATTGGAAAATATTTTGTCTTGAGGACTTCTTATTTTTCTCTGCTATTCAATCATTCTGCTACAAACTGCAAACAGACCTTTGGGGAAAAGGGATGGGATTGTGTGGGCTTTTTTAGGGAGGGGGCAAATATGCTAATATTTTGATAGAAGTGTTACCACTTATTCCATACATCAATCTTTCTCTGGCATAAAACTGAGAAAACTGTATTTCTTCCAAGAATAATATTTTTATATTTAAAAATGTCACTTGCACTACATATCAGTTCATAAATACATGCCATAATAACATCTTGAATTCCACTGTTCATGCCCAAATAGGAGAGAAAATAACTCATAGGAATTGCTACATATTGCCAACTCAAAGGATTGAAACCATAGAAGGCCTCATAAAGGTCATGGAAGAACAAAATATAAAAGAGTCAAACAGGTTTCTGCTTAAGGTCATAGTTTTGAGCTTTTCAGGATCCATATTAGCAAGTCCTTCTCTATAACCACGTAAATTAGAAAATTTTGTTTTTTAAAGGGAAATTCATGTTGCCGTATTACTTGAAACACTACAAAAACTTTGTTTGTTAGGTGTGATGTATTATCTAGACAGGGCTTGCTGCGTATGTAGAATCTCATTAAAAACCTTCTATATCAAACATACCCTGGCAAGAGAACAGATCTTTCAAGTAATTGCTAAGGATTGTTCCCGAATTCCTTTCCATGAATGAAAAAGATATGCTTTGATATTGATGACTAACAAAAAAAAAATCATCCAACACTAGCATCTGAAAATGGGGAAGGAACTGGAAGTAATTCAGTCCTTTCAAAAAGCACGTTTACCTCGGCCACTGTTCAAAAGTGTCAAGTGTCAGGCATTGTCCTTGCCTAGATGGAAGAGCAAGCACGAAGCAGACGTGCCACTCAGGACGCATGGCTAATGGAGTTCATCTCAGAGATGCATCCAACACATACAGCAGTTCTGTACATATACTGGGTCTGACGCAATCTTTTAACGAGGCACAGCCACAGCTGGTCTACAGCTGTCACAGTTCAGCTGAAGGCCCCTCTAAGTAACAGCAGCACCCTTCACAACCTTGCTCCAGCTTCTGCACTGAGCTACTGAAAAATGCTGCTGAGGTACCTCGAATGCTATTTCCAGATGTATCTTCTATATTTAATTCTCTCTGTGCACCTTTCTGAACCTTGGACTAACATTTACATAAGCAAATGAAACCAGTGCACCTGTGAGCAGTTGGTCTTTTTGTACACGATGGTGCATGAAAAACTGCTTTTGAAAATGAATCAGTTGCAAAATTTTGTTTTCAGAACAGTTGTATAGGCTGAACTATACATGAATTTTCATGGGTTGAATTTTCATGGGTTTAAATTGATCATACTCCGGTTCACTGCAGAGATTGTCATGATGAGTTTGCTTTCTATAATCCGTTCCAGTTCTTGATCTTGGTGCTTAGCAGGGAATTTGGAGTGACTGTGGAAGCCATAGAACATCTATTAAAAACAGAATAGCATCTACTAAGCATTTTCTCTCTCTTTTGCATAGAAGCGGCATGTGTAATATGACTGAAATGAGGCAGCCACTAGGGTATGCAAAACATTACAGGCATAATTCATATTTCATGAGATCCTTCACAGAGAAGGGAATGGTTAAAGGGAAGGGTAAGTTATTAAATATTTAAGAATCTGCTACATTCCATAAAAGCATTAGCAATGCAGTAAGCAGCTAGAACATGCTTATCGTTGCTCTTATGCTCTTAAACTACTCTTTGACTACTTAGCTTAGCACAAAAATAATGCAGACTGCAGAAATAAGCAGTGGGATCTAACAATGGAAAAGAATTAGGTCATAACTTCTGAGAAAGAAAATTAATGTTGAGCAATTACTACTTTAAGTTAAAAAGCTAAACAAACATTTTTTAAACATAAATTATGACTTCTACAACTGAGAATCAAGTCAAAGGATCCCGAAGAGACCAGATATTCCACCAAAAGTCATTGAGACTTTTGTTTCTCTTTCACTTGCACTTTTTACAGAATGGAGACATGACAGGTTCTGTTGTGTATGGAAAACATCCTTGTTTTAAGGGAAATCTTTGTGGAATCAAAGACCAAAAAACAAACAAAAAACAAAAACAAACAAAAAAACAGTTTAGATTTTAATATTAATTTTGTCATGTTCTGGTGAGTTCATTGAACTCTGTACTGAATCAGTTTTTAAGATGTCTTTTCTAACTCAGGATGTGATTTAATTTCTCCATTAAATACTTCCACTTTGCAATGTTTGTTCTCCTTGATAGGGTGCATTATATATGTTGCACATGTATGAGGAAAAGTATTAACAACCTGAAAGTAAACATTTTAAAAATTATCTAAATAATAATATTGACAAATATTGACAAAAATATTGACAAAGTATTTTGACAATATTGACAAAAAATATTGACCAAAAAAATCCAAGATCAGTGCCTGTGCATGTTTTCCTGTCAAAAATTAGCCAGTCCTGAACTGAAGATACACCTTTGACATTGCCACAGCTTGTACATAGGAAGCACAAGGAATGCAGTAGCTGCAATGTTTGTATGAAACAAGCTGCAAGAATTGTACACAGTTCTTCCCAGCCGCCTTGGGAGAGTCACCCTGGCATCTGTGCTCTGGTTTCCCTTATGCTGTTTGTTTGAAACCAGAAGTAATTGAAGGCTAGTGCAAATGTCTGAGAAAGCGTTAAGCAAATTGCATACTCTTTTCAACCTAAGAAGAGAATGCAGGGATTTCCTAAACGCCAGCTCCTTCCAGAGTCTAAGGAACCTTTCTTATTTCCCCAAAGGTCTTATTTAGGTTTTTGTAAGAACAGATATCCCAGGGGGTGGTAATTACTACTAACAAAGCTGGCATATAGACAGCTTTCTACCATAAGGGGACAGAATAGCATCAAATTAGAATAAATAAAGCTTAGAGAAATCAATTGCTTCTCCTCACTCACTGAGCCTCCTCCATTTTTCTCCTTTCTTTGGGGCAGACACAATTTTTTGTGGTTTTCACCATTTTCACCTTGTACCCTTTTAACAATATACTACAAAAACAGTGTATAACCTCTGCTGTGGCCAGAAGCCTTGGTGGAAGGGACTAGGAAGAAAGGTATCAATTAGCTGGCACAGACAGGAATATTTTGGCAGCCTACAATTAGCCATTTACTCTTTCCTTTTTAATTCCAGCAGAACTGAAAGGCCTTTGCTGAGCAGCCTGCTGAGGGACTGCAAAGGTGGATCACGATGGTCTCCACAGACTCCCATGCCTCCACCTACCCATCTCTTGTTTCATATTTCATCAGGAGTCATGGGACAGCCTTTGGACACAGTACAGTGTCTGGAGCACTGAGATCTCTGAGACTGGACTTACAGACACTAATATTAATATACACAGTGGAAAAATTATTTGATTTGAACACTTATGTTAGGTGAAGTAAAAATACATCAGAAAACTAAAATAATCTTGCCTGGGAAGTCAGCCACAAAGAACGAGCACAGGCAGGCATCAACAGGTGATGACAAACAAGAGGAAGGCAGAGAGATGAGAAGGATGGATGAAGGTGGAATCTTCATGACAGTAGAGTTCCCTAGACTAGCTTTTCATTTGAAGAGAAAAGTTTCTCTCCCATCCCCCAGCTGTCTCCCCTTCCTTTCTTCCCTCTCATCTCCCTCATTTCCTCCATATTTACTTAGGTTGCTACCCCTCACTCCATCCTCTTCCCCTGCTTCCCAAAATCTAATCAATGCAAAACCATGATATTTGCAACCGCCATGTTTTAGCTGTATTTTCTGTGGCAGATAAAGCAATCCAGAGTTTTAGAACTGTATCTGGGGTGGATTTGAGAACATTTAGCTATACGTCATTTGCTCTGATTAACTCCTAATTTTGGACTCTTATTTCTAGAAATAACATATGTACCACAGTTGTGTCAATATCACAGAACTAGTCCCACACATGATAATATTTTACTTGGATTTTTACAGCCATAAGCTACAGATTATAATGATACAGAAAAAAAATATATTATGTATCTTTAGGCACGAAGATAAATAATTTCTGATAGAGCTGTGCAGCCTGAGAGTTAATATAAAGGGGAAGATTAGAAGAGATGGGAATGGACTAATACGCAGTCCTAATTGGAATACTGTAAGAAATTGAAAATAAGGATTTTAATGTATTTTTTTGCCCATATCAGAGATGATACATTTTCTAAACAATTGAAATTCTTTTGACAGTTTAGAAACTGATAGATGTAGGAAAAACAAACATTCATAAGTGGAGGTGAAATGTTTTACAATATTTAGGCTGAGAGTGGAAAAAAACATTAATAGTTGCCGTTCTGCACTGTAAGTTATCTGACTTAGATCAGTGCAATCATTCAGAGCATATAAAAGTTTTTATAGGATAGGGGTCATCTTGCTGACAGGCGGGGCTGAAACTGAAGGATTTTGTGCCCAAATGAAAATATGATGACATGCTCGTTATTTCAATATTGCATGTATGTTCCAGGTGGCAAACGCTTCTTGTGTTTTTCTCTACTCTCAGTATTAGGAAGATGAGATCTACCAGGGAAAGAATTGGCTGGTTTGCATCAGCTGCTTAGAAATCCACACTTACGGAAATATTTTCCACAAAGATGACTTTTCTTGCTGATGTAAATAGGCATAACTTTGCTATTAACCCCCAGCAGAACTAACAAAACAAGGCAACACACAAGACAAAACACATAGTCAATAAGCAATAGGCTTATCTGATATAATTTCTGTAGAAAACTGATTTTTACCCACACCTGCTTTAGGAAAGAAAGGCAACATTTAAAAGATTTATCCTAGAGTTGGAAAGGTGAGGCAACCACACCTCGTATTTAAGTTCCTGTTACAAAGGAAGAATACTGATGAGTGAGAAAAAGAGATCATCCTAAAAATGACAGCAGATTTACTTATCTTTTCCACTAGTTCAAAGATGCAAACTATTGCTCTCTGGAGAAGGATGGCTGAGACATTTTCATGGATGAATGTAGCTTTGTTTAAGAATTTTGGAAAATACTTTATTAATTCTGCAGGTGCATTATTAGGGCATGGATGCTTTAAGAAAGGATACTCAAGCAGAAAATCCAGACCTCCTATTTAACCACTGTGCCATAAGAAGCAAGAACAGCGTTCCTTTAGGATGGGTGACAATGTAGACAAATCCAGATTTCAGGAGCAGTGTGCATCTCCAGATCTTAACCTCTTCAAAGGAGAGGAAAAAGAAAAAAAAATTAAACCACCTTCATTCCTGTCACTTTGCAGTTCATTTTGGTTGATTGCTACAGCAGAGAGCTTTACTTGCAGCGTCAGCTAGTGGCTATGGAAGAAACTGATTATAGCATGAGAATGCAGGGTTTGATTTTTTGGGAGTGAATACTCGAAAGCTAATGCCATAGGCTTGCATGGGCAAGCAGCTTCTGATGAAACTTACCTGCTGGCTGTAGCAGAACATCACAGTCTTCCTTCCAGTCATTTCCATGCAGTGCTTATTTTCCTGTCTTTTGACAATCACTTTCTTATCTTGGGCAAGTCATGCAATCTCTCTGAACAAGATTTTCATTTGCCTTCACATGTTTTCATTTCTTTCATTCTGGGGCAGTTTCCATAGACTTGTTCAGCTCTTCAGCTGCAGACGCATCCCTTACCACACACAGTATTATTTCTGTTATTTGTATTTATGTCAGCTCTGAAGGAGACCAACTAAAGGTGAAGGTGAAGGCTCCCTTTTGTGGAGTTCTCTGTATAAAGACAAAAGAAAAAAAAGCTTCTGTGCTCTGATGATATTTCAGGTTAAACATAAAGATGACAGGAATAGTATTGATCCCCAAATGCAGTGTGGATCTTCCCCAAACATCTTAGAAGAATTCAAGCAGCCAGCCCAAAGAGATTTGGCTTCCAAAGCAACATATAAAAAAATGTTATTGAAAGATTTAGCCATGCAATGAAAGTAAGTAAATGGGGAAAACACTGCAGGTGCGACACAGCGTACTCATACGCTACAGTGACAGATACGAACTATATACGAATTACGGTTTTAGGGATATAGCATGAAAATAAAAAGCAAACTTAGAAGAAAGATCACGAGTAAATAGTACTGCAAAGATGTAGGAGTTGTTGGGGCAGATATCTTCTTTAACTGACCTAAGCTGAGCAAACGATTTTCCAGAACTGTTTGGGCACCTCCTGGGTCAATGTTTGAGGATAGAGAAATGCAGCTGGGGACAAGACCTTTCTTCTGCTGACTTGTAGTACTGAGTAAGCTGAATCTACATAAGTTACACAAATATAATCATACCATATTTTGCTTATTGGGGTAACTGGCACTTAACATGTTCCTTCTAACCTCTACCTGTGGAAACTCCTAATTCTTCCTTGGATAAAATATCCCGTGACTTCATTTCAGTGTAACTCAAGCTAAGTTGATCTAATTTGCCTATAATAGTTGAGTATATATGTGAAACTACTACTTATAATCTTATCCTACTCTAACTGCAACAATTATCATAAAGGATTTCCTACATTATCTTACAGAAAAATTCTAGACATAGGTCAGATAAAAGATTTAGGATTAAATAACAGATGTACAGCAGATTGCAATAACATGCTGCTGACCAGCATGGAAAAATAATCACAGCTTACCACCTGCCTAATCACTGTTGAGTTTTCACAGTCAAAAATTACATGGGTTGTATATCCAATGAATATTGCAGTAGGGCCCTCGAAAATATTTGAAGTTGAAGAGCAAGAAAAATTATCATATAATCAAGAAGTCTGTTAAAGTGAGAAAGCAATTTTCATAAAAGTCGTTTATGAAAAAAGCACTTTTTCATAAACTTAACAATTGATTGAGAAATGGGCTGAAGTTTCTAAGACATTTTTCTACGAACGCTTGCAGTGAAAAATCGTGAAATTTGGAGGTTTTGTCAGCAGCGCTAATGATGACTGCCAATAGCCGAGAATTTCTGGGTTTGACTCTTAATTCCCTATTTCTCCCGTGCCCTTGGATGTTATTGCTAACCCAGGTTCCTGATTTCTGCCATTATTAGGGTAGATGAGTCATCAGGAAACACCCTCTGTGGCTCTGTTTGCACAATGTTTTTCTGTTACAGAATCTAGCAGGGACCTTACCACAGACATTTTCACATATCTGTGTCTGTTCTTCCTTAGATTATAGTGAATTACATTTCCTTAGATTACACCGAATGCTGTTCTTTGATATCTCTGAAATAGGTTCTGCACAGTCTGTTTCCTCTTTGCATTTTTCATTCTCCCCCTTTTATTCCAAAACTCTCTTTTTGTTCAGAAGCAGCAAGTGAAGGAACTGTGTCGGCTTATTGTATATTGTCTCTCACCTGGAAATTTGTCTTTTGTGGCTCTTCAGCAGACTTACCCCGAAGTCTGTAGTCTCAGAACTGCTCGGCTGCCACTCGGCTGCCACAGCAGAGCCTGGGTTTGGGATGCAGGTGCTGTCACGTCTGAATAGCGCATGACTTGGCCCACGGAGCTGCCTCACAGCTGGCTGAAGGACTGACCGGCAGGATTTTAACTCGCGAAATCCGGCTTTGTTTTCTAGCGGGGAAAAAAAAAAAAAAAAAGGCGTTTTCTTGATAGGAGAAGCCTTGGAAGGCGAACCACCCCGACAGCCGCATGACACAGCTGCCTCGCC
This sequence comes from Chauna torquata, assembly GCA_013399475.1. NCBI lineage: Eukaryota > Metazoa > Chordata > Aves > Anseriformes > Anhimidae > Chauna > Chauna torquata. Next base: position 159,518 of record VXAL01018914.1, read on the forward strand.
CGGCCCAATACCGCGGGGCTCCCCGCAGCGGCGGGGGCCGAGGGCGGCCGGGCCGTGCCGGGCCAGGCCGTGCCGTGCAGTGNGCTCTCCCCCGCCCCCCCGTGCATATAGACACTGTGATCACGGTGTTTGGGAATGCGGCCATGCAATTAGAGATTATAATGGGGCACCGGGAGAGGTAAGTGCCCAGCCGCATCTCTGCTGGGCTGCTGGGGATGACCTCGTCAGCGGCGGCCTGTTTTCATGCTACCTCCGTTTCACAGTCCCCGTGAGTTGGCCACTCACTTGTGCAGCCGTGCAGTAAACCTAGCCCCTGAAGTGATCAGAGTTAAATAATTCTTCCAAAGACATCGATCTGCTTTTCCATGCTCGATCGTTTCAGAAACGTGACTTACAGTGCGGCCCAGAAAGCTGTCTTGGTGTAACTGGAGCACAAGGGCAGAAATGAGAGCTGAGGACCCAGAGCCGCCTCAAGCAGTTTTACTACTAGAAAACAGGACCATGGACCTACAGCCATAAGGTGCAACCAAATTAAGTCTCGAGCTTATTCTTAACCATACCTGGAACGTGCCAGAAGTTCTCCAGCTGCAAGAGGACAGAAGCAGCCTAATTGCGAGATAATTGCCTGTGTGGCAGGAGCTCTGTGCAGGTACTTCTGGCAGATCTTTAGCCCACGGATCTGCTGACCTGGAATAATGAGAGTGCTCTGGCGACTTGACTCCCATACACATTTCAGTATTCGTGTTGTCAATCAAAGGACTAAAGATAGCCCATTATCATTACGATGCCATTGTCTATCAAATCAATTTGTCATACTGAGGGAAAGAAAGCATTTATAAAAAACACACAGGTAACAGAGAGCAAAAGTCACAGACTAGAGTTACAATTAGAGTGTGAAGCTGGTACATGAACTAGAGTCTTACCTGCGGGAAAGGGACTGGGAAGGAGAGGAGCACATCCACCCCTGTTGAAAACACGTCCCAGATAACTTTTTTTCTGAGGAATATGGAGGAACTGCAGGCACGTCTGGCTTTGTATTTTCCCTCAGCTCTGGGGTTTTATCCCTGTTGTTATTATTAAAGAGCTGAGATCATCTGGGATATTCAAATGCAAGATTTTGCTGTGGGCCAATCGTTACCAAAAAGCACTCTGACAGAACATCTCTGCTCCGCTACCCAGCTGCTGGCAGCAGAGAGCACGAGGAGCCCGTGGAGGAGAGCCCGGGGGTGAGCAGCACCGCTGTGCCAGCTGGGCGGTGGGAAGCCCAGCAGAGAAAACACCGCCATGTGCTGGCACTGGCTGGACCCTTCTCCGTCTGTTGGCTATGGCATCCTGCAGTGGAAAGCAGCTTATAAAGACAGTCACGACTTGCTTATTAAACACCAACAAAATATTCCAGTTGCCTGTAATTAAGGACCATACAACCAGAACAGAAAGAAGTAAGTCCTTAAGCCTTTTTACTGCCTGTAAGATGCGTAAGCATCCAGTGCTGGAGAGCAAAGGCATGTGTGTGTGTTTTTTTTTTTCTTCCATCTTGCTCTGTCTAAGCCTGGTCTCCTTTTCACCAGCCAATTACTCGTAAGGAAATTTCTCTGGAAAGAGTAATGCTTCCCTAATTGCACACCAAGGTATCTGCTGCCAGTGCTGTGTGCGCACAGGCGGAGGCGTACACCAGCCTCTGTTCTCCCGTTGTCTCTAGAACCAACACAATAAAACAGACCTCGAAGTACAGAGGGAATTACATATGCAGATTTATTTGATTAACTGTGCCTAACACTGCACACATAAGGATGTTCGGAAAGACAGTAATGTAATTATATGGAAACACATTGCTATTTGACATTTCCTTCCTCTGTGAGGAAATTATCCCAGCACCTTATTGTTAACACATCTATTATTTAACAGAACCTGCTTTGCTGCCAGAATCCCAGACATAACTTCAGAGGCTATGTGAATATTAACAACAGTTAACTACTGAGAAGAAAAACTATTCTAAAATAATACAGAAACTGCAAAGTGAAGCACTCAGATGGGAAGACACATTAGAATTAAGCTTTCAGGGGCAGCTTTGGCTTGACGCTGTTGTACATGTGTGTTCTAATACAATTTTTAGTTAAGTGATAATAAGCCATTTCCCCTTACTTCTCTTGAAATCTCAATTCCTAAATTGCTCACAGTTGACTTTTTTTTTTTTTCTGTCTTCTTACTGTAGAAAATTGCTCTTACAAGGAAAACTATTTTCTAAAAAGTAGTAAATTACATTGACTCATCTTAATGCCCAAATCCCTGGAGACTCTGATCTACTTTAACTCACTGCAGTCTCACAATGAATTAATTTTAGCAGTTTAACTTACCTCTAAATGTCAGGAGATACTGAAGAATGCAAAGCACCTGTAGGAGATGAGAACATGAACCAATTATAGATAGAATTCAAAAAACACTCTGAAGCGCCATTGGTCCAATTTCAGCCAAGATCACAGAGGATTTTTTGTGCTAAAAATAGTAATATTACTATTACAGAGAAAGGCATGGAGCTGAATTTTCAAATTTACAAAATGTATTTAATTTTAAAACCTCAGTGAGGAGTACAGCTGAGAAACAGGGCAAGTAGAAGGAGAGTAGCAGAAAATCTGGAACCTGATCTCACAGTTCTGGGTGCTTGAGACAGAAACATGAGTAAGATAAGTGACAGCAGGGAGTTAACCACTTTGCTAACTTTATTGAGTGCAAGAGATAAGCCTTCATGTTAAGTCATTCTTTTTTCCCCCTTCACTTATTAAACTGTCTTTATCTCAACCCCCGAGTTTTTCTTGCTTTTCTCTTCTGATTCTCTTTCCCACCCTGCTGGGGTAGGGGTCTGATTGAGCGGCTGGTGGGTGCTCCATTGTTGACCACGGTAAACCCAACACAATTAGCCAAGTTTCTTAATTGTTTACTCTCAATTCTGAACATGTGAATGATTTCAGGATGGATAAAGACTAAAACCAGCAATTTTTGCTAACAGACACGCATGTAGAATCCCCTTTCAGCAAAGCTAGCATTTCTGCATGGCCCTACCAAGGCTGAAGCCAGGGTTTGATATCAGGAACTTTGATACTGTATGAATTTCCATAGAGGTAACTGAAGTCTTCTAGGATTTTATAATGCCATAGAGATCTGCCACTGGCAGGAGCCATAAGTCTAAAGGGACATTGTTTTACTGAGGGTGAGGAAGAGCATTAATATGTATATAAAGCACATCCTGCTGAATCGTTTTTGTTTCTGGATCAAATGGAAACCTGTCAGCTGAATGAATTATCTCTTAAAAATATTATAAAATTTAAAAATTAAGGTTAAATCAACTACCTAGTGAAAATAACAATTACTCCTTGGATTACTCGAATGAACCATTGTTTCCTTCTAATAAAAAAGTATGGCTGTGACAGTTATTTTTCTTCCTTTCCTCTCTCTCTCTCTCTCTCTCTTTCTCTCTCTTCTATTTTACATTTCTGTCCTTTCTCTGCTCACTTTGCATTTCTGAAAAGGTGTCCCCTGTCACTACTGATCAATTTAGGTTTGTTAAATGGAGGAATAGCAACCATGCCTAAGTGTCCTTCGTAATAAAAATAATGAAAAAATCTAACTTGCCTTAGCCCTAAAGCAGCAGATCATTTCCAAATGCAAATTTCAGCAAAACTGGTCACAATGCATTGGAACTGATACTTTCACTTATATGGAACCACTTGTAAAGAAGAAAAGAGTTAAAACAGTAGTGATTTCTCATCAACTAACATATAACCAGTAGCAAAAGTGCAGACCATGGTGACATTGAGTCACTGCCTGGGCAGTGCAGTAGAGTTTTAGCTATCCAGTAATTATTCTAATTGCTGCAATTTTATTCTCATTATTGATTGGAATTAATATTATAATTATCACAAAGGCAGAAATGCCAGCAAAGAGGGCTTTCTATAAACAGGTTTCAGCAGTATAAAACAAGTTCACAGCAATAAGCCTGTACAACCATCTTCGTTGATCATAGTTGCCTTCTAAAAAAGCTTTCTTCCTACATCCATTTGAGTCAGTCCCTGGAAGCCACCACTGATTTAATATACAGCCAACTTCTCAGCAGAGGTGAAAAGCAATAATTTATTTCCAGAAAAATTGTATATTTAAACAGTAAACTCTTGATGTGGAGTGTCCCAACTTGCATTTATGGTGTACTTGGTACATTGAGGCATAGGCTGTTGTGTACATCATGGTGCTACTGTAATGCAAACAACCAGGCCTCCTTTTATACTTTACGTTGGAACATGTAGCAAGTATTCTCAATACATCTCTTTAAATTGTGAGTAGTTGTTCCTACATGAACACTCCCTTGTCCTAAGACTGCATGGCATACACCTTACCCAAAGAGCTTTGCATTTGGACACATTGTTAGTAATCACTAAAAGAAGAAATGGAATTTGGGAACCACCACATTAAAAGTAACCACTATGAAATAAGTGTATCTTGTTAGCTCCTCAGGATACAGATGCCTCACCGTTAAGCTCATTTATAGAAACAGATGTATCCATATTCTGTAGCCATAATTACAGTAGTGCCTGTATATCAGCAGCAGGCAGAAGAGGCATGTCTCTCCTTGATTTAAAAATCAGACATTTAAAATTGTACACAGTACCATAATCATGCTCTATAGCGTGTATCAATATGAAACTAGATCTAGTGATGTCCAGTTGAGAGCCCAAGCAAAAAATTGTGCATTTGGGGCATGTGGCATTACCACAGGCCCATTCTGAAGCTCCCTTCAGCTATACTGACAGTTATTATGATATATTAACTACTAATGTTGAAGACTTTGCAAGATTTGGCCCACAGTCAAGTTTTGGGCTATACCCCTTAGCAAAGGATGTCCTACAGAAAACAATTTCCAGTATATAGAAAGAAGAAAGCAGGAATATCAGCATTTCTGAAACAGAGGGCTTGAAAGAAATCAATGAAATAGAGACAAAATGTTTTGAAAATTTTTAAACTGTAAACTGATGGAATTTGAATTTGAGCTCGTCTAGTTTAACATGGATTTGATATGGAGGCAATGTGAATTGGGTAGAAGCCATTTCAGTTCTGAAGTAACCGTACATGATTTGAATCTATTCCTGATACATGATTTTTCCTAATTTTTTTCAGCATAATTTTGCCAGTCCTATCCACAATATTACAGCATGCACGTAAGTTTACATCTGATGGTTTTTATTGCTGGTGGATATACTGAGCAACATTCACCAAGATTATAAAGCCTTTATATCACCCGATGTCTCACAGCAATGTTGGAAATATAGCAATGAACTGGAGGATTACTGAAGCACAGATGTCAACACGCTGGTTATGTTCCAGAGAATCAATTATGTTATCGAGGTACTATTAACAGTATTCTCCAAAGAAAGGTGATCTTATGAGTCATATTATGCCTACTCTTGGGAAAATTTCGTTGAACTTTTGATTTTTGATGAAATACTACATGTAATCCAAACGAATTGCACATTTTCCTTTCAAATCACGGAATAATTTACCTTCTGCATTACTGTGTTTATACTGTGCTTATATACTGAAATATTCACCAGAAGATAGGTACAATTATGCCTGGGATCATTTGCATGAACAATTTGTTTGGTTCATATGAAATCTGGAGAGAATCACAAATATCTCCAGTTATGCTTAAATTCATAAATACAATTTCATGTCAAGAGTTTATTCTTGGGAGCAGCTACCGTTTAATAGAAACATACATTTACACCTCCCAGTAGCGAATAAAGTGAGTGATATTTCAAAGGAATACTGCAGAGCTGGTAATTAATGCTTAATGCTATTCCACTAATTAGCTTGCAGCTTAGAGAGTAGAATTAAGCAATTAATTTCCTCCCCAATAGAGGTTTGTGCTTCCGGTCGACAATGATGTATCACACAATCTACTTATTTCAGGAAGGAATAAGATAATAACATTCCACCATCAAATATTGGTATTTATATTGTAACTTAAGGCAGTTAATGAGACAGGGAGCTTGGTTTATATAACTACAATTATAACAAGTTACAGAAAGCCTTCCTACATTATTTTTTACGTGCAACTTTCCTTCTAATTAACGCCTGATCAAATAGAAGTCACTGAAACCTTTGCTGCTGACTGCAATATTTGGACAACAAAAACTCTTCCTCCATTATACCTTGGGGAAAAGCATCTGCAGCTGTACTAAGTCCATGGGAGTGGTGGGACTTGGCAAAACTCTGCGCATTCAGTGAGAGAGCTAAAAGCATAGCAAAATAATATCGTCCAATGACCCAGACCATGCCAAGTTAACTTTAATTTGATAGTAATTCATGTTTGTGGTAGCATTAAGAGGAGAGTGAGAGTTCTGTCATTTTAAAGGCTGTCAGCAAACGGCTTGATAGCTACAGCTGGCAGCACTGCTATGGTATATTAGGATAGCCAGTGTGCACAGGGCCCATGGGCAAGGGAGGCTTATTGAGAGGAAGGACAGATTTTATTACCACCTCATACATTAGGTAAACACCTACAGCATTGCAAATGCCCTGTAATTCATGGGACTGAACTGGCTGGCCTGGCCTTTGAGCGGTTGCATCCACATGGCCAAGCCCAGTGTGGGCCTCCTGGCCCAGCCCGCTGTCCCAATGGCTGTCCCACTCACCAGCCAGGGGCAAGGGCCTGGCCTGGGCCAGGGAGGTCCTGCCTGGTCCCCTCATGTCCCTGCCTGGCCGAAAGGACCATCAGCCCTGCAGTTCCCTCGTGGGCAATTTGCAGCCCGCAGCTGAGTGCCATGGGGCTGCCCCATGCTACCCCAGGCCTCCATAGCACCCTGGGGCCCTGCAGCACCAACCCCCATAATGGCAGCTTGGCCACTATCCAGCCCCAGCCCTGTGGCCCCTGGGCGCTGCCTGCTCCACACCCATGGTGCTGCCGGCCCTGTGGTGACTCCCTACTGGTCCTGAGACCCAGCAGGCAGGGAGGCCACTCCGGAGATGCTGGGTGGGGGGACAGCAAATGTGCCGACCCCCTGGAGGCTTGGTATGGCACACATCTCTTTTACAGGGACTGGTTTCCCCTTCCTCCTTTTAATTTGGGGTTTTACCACAACCACCCTGCAGACAGGAAGAAGGGAGTATAACTTGCTCCTTGCCTTCCTATCCTGTCACCCATGGGTTATTGTGTTGTTTTGCAGAGCTTTTTGGTGTTTACAACATGGATGTCTCCTGAAGTACTTCAGGACAAATGCTTTCGAATGTGGCCATTCACAGCTAGACCCAAACTGAGCACTTCTTTCCATTTGAAAGGTAAAGAAATGAGCTCCATGCATATACCGTTTCTCTCTCCATCTCTGCCTCTGGCATTCAGGATGCCATAGTTTTATCAGATTCTTTAATTTCAACATTTTCCTAAGAATTATTAGAATTACCCCAAATCACATAGCTGCCTGCTAATAGCTCCCTGGTAAAACACTTGATTTTCTTCTGCTAAACCCATTTAAAACAAATGGATTGCATATACATTCACTATTTACTGTGACATCCACTAAAGCCAGATAAACTCTGAGAGCATGAAGCATAGCAGCTATAATTTACTGTGCACAGGTAACTTGATGGCTAGAAAAAAATGCAAGAGGCATTTTTGCTTTCCACCTAATGAAGCTTAGCTAGAAACAATTAGTTTCATGATCTGGAATAAAGGTGTAGAGCCAGCCACAAAACAACCTTGATCTTGCTTATTTGCTGAATCTTTCAATTTATGGCAAACATAGTTTAAAAACCCATGACATTACTCATTGGTCCTGTTTGAAGAGAGAACATTTACATTTGACTGTCTGGTGCTTTTGCTAAGGCGACCCAATACCTTTTGGCACCAACATGGATAATTTTTAGCTTTCGATCCATCTACACGAATTATTTTACTGAAAGCTTAAGTGTGCAGAGAGAAACTTTTAAATCAAATGATCCTGTAATAACTCTATGCTTAATGACATCATATACTAGCTGTCAATCTCATCATGAAAATACCAGTCGCAAAGCTATTTTATTTGCTTTTAACATCCCAAGGGAAAGAGAAATGGAAGGGGATTGTTTTTAGCAATCCTATTATAATAGTTGATTAAAAACCTAGGTATTATAAATCAAATAAGTGTAGAAGGAAACCACATTCTCCTGTTGTGTGCTTACTCTCCTTAAAAGTACAAATGGCAGTGATTTTCCTGTTATGAATGGAAACTTTTACTAGAGAAAAAAGCAGGGTAGGAAATTTGTGTCTCAAATATAATAATTTTTTTTTTGACCATTTTTTACAGATATTCCAAAATGCTTCATGATAAACTATTAAAACCCTTCATCTTCTGTGACAAACCTCCCCCACACCCTGACCCTAGATGCTTTGTTGATTTGGTATCCTTGATCTGTCTCTGCATTTAGGAGGGATGGTTTGTAGCTCTGTAGTTAAGCTGCAAATAAACGTTGTAGTCCAGGCACTCAAACTCTTTATTACAGAGGAACAACACAACATATTCTTCTCAAAATTACAGATTCTGTTCTTTCAGGAAAAAGTTAGTTTTATAAGAATTAAAAAGTGAACTGCTAAGTTATTTATGGATGAAGACTGAAATGTTCTTCTATCAAAATGAGAGTATCTTTTCTAGAATTATCTTCCTATGAGGTAACCAAAGCTTTTGCACAGTTAAAACTCAGTGATGGGTTAGGTAATGCCTATCTTGAAAGACCTTTTTAGGACTATATCATGGTTTTGGCTGGTATAGAGTTAAATTCTCTTCGTAGAAGTTCACACAATGCTGTGTTTTGGATTTTTTGATGAAGATAATGGTGATGTTTTCAGTTGCTGCAGAGCAGTGTTTACACAGAGCCAAGGACTTTCCAGCTCCTCTATTGCCCTGCCAGCGAGGAGGCTGGGGGTGCACAAGAAGCTGGGAGGGGACAGAACCAGGACAGCTGACCCAAACTGACCAAAGGGATATTCCATACCATGTGGTGTCCTGCTGAACAATAAAACTGGGGGGGCTGGCTGGGGAAAAGGGGGGGCCGCTGCTCGGGAACAGGCTGGGCATCGGTCAGCGGCTGGTGAGCAATTGCATTGTGCATTGCATTGTGTACACTTGCTTTGTATATTCTTTTACTATTATCATTATTGTTATTATTATTATTATCATTATTTTCCCTTTCTTTTCTGTCCTATTAAACTGTCTTTATCTCAACCCACGAGCTTTTTTTTTTTTCTTTTTCACGATTCTCTCCCCCATCCCACTGGTTTAGGGTGTTGGGGGAGAGTGAGCGAACGGCTGTGTGGTGCTTAGCTGCCTGCTGGGTTAAACCACAACAGACTATGAGTTATTTTTCTTACAGTTTTCTTAACCAAAAACCTTTCCTTCAGCTGGACTCAGAAATAACGGGTTATATATTAAATACATCTCAAGAACTTCCTCTTAAAAACAAACAAAACAAGACTGCATTTACTTCTTGCTCACCCTAGTGCTGTGAGAAGACTTCAACAAGAAGGCTTCAGTTCAGTCTAAGATAAATTCCAGTTAAATTGAATTAAATACACCTTTGCAGTAAACTAATTCTTGCTTCTGCTGTTAATCATCTGACTTAACTGCTGCATGAATTGTTAGGCAGTGTTCAGAATTGTGCTTAAAGAACAGGAAAATCATAAAATGGTGATAATAGTGAACTTTTCTTCTGAATCCAGCATTTCCTCAGCTTTCAATTCATCTTTTTTTGTTTTTCAGAACTGTCCTCATAGCACTGTTACAGTTGTAACCCAATATTTGCATCAGTGGAGGAATTATATAGTGCACGTATCGGTCCTTCAGTTACCTCCAGAGATGGCCGTTTAATTTTAAGAAGTACATGCTTATCATTTTGATTTTCATGAAGTCTTACAGGAGTACAACACTTAGCACTGTGGATGAAGTCATGGAACAAGCAGGATATCATGATTTTGAGGTATGCTAAATTATTTGGAAACAATCTACACATCTATGAGATGAATCTGTGAGATATCCTCGCTCATGAATACTAAGAATCCTTTTCTAAGATTTTGCTGAACTGTACCTCACATCTCATTACTCCCTGTCACTTAGATATCTATTAAATCATTCATTTACCAAAAAAAAAAAAAAAATCTACAGGGCACTCTCTGTTTATTATTTATTCATTGGGCCTCAAACATTGTGTGACCTGGATATTATACCCTTTGGATAATAAATTCTGATGTTTTCCATATAATAAAAGTGAGTAGGAAGCACAGCTAATAAAAGAATGCTAAAATAGTACATTAGAGGTAGGAATGCTCTTTATTTAAAACTGGCTTAACTGTAATATTGCTACAGTGTAGGTATTGTGACAACTTTTTTTCATTTTAAGCCAAAGTTCTGCAAGAAATTCTATTATGTGCCCCTCTCTCTTAGGTTGAAGTTTAACAATAAGTCTTAAATCTCAGCACTTCCTGCACTGTTGTAGACTTTTCTTACAGTCTAATAGGCTTCTGGCTTGCACTGTATTCCCAGAAGAGTTACTTCTGAAAGGCATGACCTACTGGAACTGTGCATAGATCTGTTTCTAGCATCTTACAGTAGAACTCCACTTTTTTCTTTCTTTCTTTCTCTTTTTTTTTTTTTTCAACTTTGACTTACTTTTTGACCTTGATTTTGCAAACTGTATTTTTTCTTTGTGGAAAAGGAGATGGAAGATGTGTATTATAGAACTACAGCAGTGCATCCTATGAAGCTGTGAAATATGGGTAGCTTTTTTCCTGAGATCATTTATATATATGTCAGAAGGGAAACATGCACAGCTCCTTTTGTTTCTTCCTTGTGCTGCTGGTTCTCCATAAATAATGTCTTTTGTTAGTGAAATTCTCTCTTTACTTCTTGTATGAGGAAAACAGTTTTGTGTTATGAGATGTATCACATGCAAGAATGAAGTTGACTGGGGCTCCCACCATTGCTATGGTCTAAAGATAGAGCAGCAGACAGGCTTGCCTCCAGGTAATTAAAATCTAAATAAGAAGGCTAGATGAAGGAAAATCAAGGATCGAAAAAGCAAAGAGACTTCTATGGATGGCATAACTAACAAAGCCTAGTCCTTAGCATATCTCTGTAATATCTCATATCTTCTCTGATGTCTAAAACATAATTGGCTCTTCTGACAGAGGCAGCAGTAATAAGATCTCTTTCTTCAAGCCACTGCCGCTTTTGTGAAACATTAGGGAATGTAATATCTTTGGAGTCTACTCTCAAATGAGTTGAAAATTGGCCAAGGAAATTCCTGAGAAATTCCCAGACAAACTGAATATGGTTGTATAAGCTTAATTTTCTCTGAAAACCCAATTGAAGAAAAAGTAAATGACTTGCCTGGTTTCTTCCAGCAAGCAAACAATAGACTTGGGAGGTTCTACCATGTCTCTTGTTGCTTTTTCCCGCATGGTCCTGTGGTGCTATTGCACAACCTGACCATTCCTTTTCAAGTACTGCTGTTGTTTCCTTGTGATTAGAACAATGTACATTATTTAATTGTATTTTAAAAAGGTTTGGTAGCCTCATTCCTTCTCCCCAAGCCACTTCCTGAATTTGATGTCACTTGCAGCTTAACTGAGCAACTTCTTTTTTACTGTTGTTTGTCTGCCATTAATTAACTTACTTGATTCTGGCTTCTTTCTCTCTTTCTGTCTTTATCCACTCGCATTCTTGTTCATCTCACTCACATTATATGATATTACTTTGAAGGATCGAAGATGATATATGAGTAGTAGTATGAATGGTCAGAAGTACATGGGAAAAGACCATCATATAAGCAACAGAATATGCAATATTTTGTATCTGTGTTTGTTAGTGACCTGTCAGTATATTGATATGTTAGCAAATGGCTGTGGCTTGATTTGGTGAGATTTTGAGCACTCCTGATTAACAGCTGCTACTGTCGTCACAGGGAGCAGAACTGAACCCATTAAGTCCCAACTAATATGATATATAGAATCCCAAAACATGAAATTTGCTTCTCCATGGCTATTTGTATTTTAGGTATTCACACCTGCAGAGTATGGCTGTAAAAATGTCAAATCAATATCTTTGAAATCATTCAATGACAGTATTTTGCTCTCTAGACCTGATTGAGATTCACAGGTGTCAGGTGTGAGAAAACAGAGGATCACTCTAACAACTTGGAGTCATCAGACATTTCAGTGGGACAGAATTAGACTGCAATTACTAGTGCAGTCCTTAAAATCAACCTAACATAAACATGAGCCTATCATGCATATCCCCAGTTGGTATTTAACATCTGCAATCTCTTTACAGAAGCCAGAAGGGCCTAAATGGATCATATGGAAAGTAAACTCTTATAACCACTAATCAGAAAAAAGTTCATCAGTTGCTAGGAAGTAATTAGTATCACCAGGCAACTCTGACCCTTCAAAGTATTTGCCAATTCTTTAAGCCTGTCTTCATATATAACAGATGAAAGGTAAAGCAATTCCTTCAGAGACTCTGAGAACACTACATCCTCAGCTTGCAAACATCTGCATCAGTTATTAGTTCTGATTCTTTCTGACAAGGAGCCTAATTATATCTGAATATCTTCTTATAATAAGAGAAGTTACTGACACCATGTCAAAACCACTAATCTGTTCTGATTACATTTGGGTATTTTTCCAGGTTGCCCTGTTTTTCTTCTCTTCTTTTGTATGATGCTTACAGAGCATACTTGAGCATACTTTCTTTCACTGCTCATGATAGTCTGCTCATCTGGGACCTGTGAAGTTATGTAAATAACAAAAGCAGAAAATTGTGCTCATGAGGACAATTTATTATTAACTCTTATGACTTGTTTCAGACTCTATCTTCTAGCTTATTGCACTATAAAAAGGAAGCTTTGCTTAGTTAATATTTGTGCAGCATTTTTAAGACAGAAAGGATCATAAAGGTGCTGTTTTAAAAGAGATCTGTGACCACTGAATAAATCATGATCACCTTTTGGTGGCACTGTGGCATCCTGGAACTTTGCACTATGATCAGAGACAAAACTGGGAAGGGGTTCCTAAACCCTGTTTTGTCAGTATTGTCCTGGTAATCTTTACTAGCAGTGGTGTTGGGTATCAACACTGGGAGCTGTGTAACGGGAGGTACTACTTCTGACAGAGGTAGCATCTCCCTAAGGTTTAGGTGGATGTCACTTCAAGTTCCTCAGGTGAGAAAGTTACTCCAGTTTGGTGCTAGGATTTAGAACAAAACAAAGTCCTGGAGGCTGCAGCATTAGCCTAGGATTTAGAAAAAGCCAGGCTGTATTTCTTAAATTGCATGTATGACTTCAGGCAGACAGGACACTATTCTTGTCTGCACCTCCAGTTCCTGTCTGTAAAGAGAGATTGCAGTTCAGGAGTATTACAAGGACTCCTGCTGCAGAGAAGTATAGAAGTCAGGTCCAGGACAGACAGTACCATACAACCATCAGAGATATACGTGGTTTCTAGTGAATCCTCATTGCTACCCAAGTCACCTTACTACAAACATGGATACTAGCTTTGCTCCAGCTGCTCTGTCAGCTGTACAGTTTCCTCCCAAATACTTGGAGGTATGCCTTACTAAAAGTCAACCAGATCACTTTGAGGCAGAAGCTGTTCAGAAAAACGAGGATTTAAAAGATCAATTTGGGGTTCAAAGTGTAAGGAACTTTGTTAGGACCTTATCAGGACGGGGTTGAACATAAAAAGTGGATGGTTAGAGTCTATGTACCTCTGGTGGGCTGAGTAGCTATTGCAATCACTAGCTCCTGCTTAGAAATACAAGCCTTTTAGGTGGTCTACAAATTCACTGTGCCATAAACATGGATCAGACAAGGAGCAGCTCTTCTTTATGTTGTCCTGGTTGTACAGTTTGCTGCAGCAGTTGCTGATTTGATGCATCAGAATGGCCCTCAGAGTTGGTGCAATTAGTGGGAATGTTGCTGAGGAAAGAGGAGTTAGCACTTAGCAAAATCAGTGGCTGTATCTCAAGAAGATATTGCAGAGAAAATCCTCACTCATCCAGAAAGCAGCTTTCCAAATCAGATTTCAGACTACCTACATAGTAAGACCTCTTGCAAAATGGCTTATTATTATTTTTGTTGTTGTTGTTGTTGTTGATGTTGTTTTGCAAAACACCTACTAAAATGGAGCTTTGGACATTTTACTTGAAGTTTCTCTGTGCTCTTGTAAAAGAGAAATATATCTTTTCATTTTTCCATTTGCTACCAGCTCAAAAAATAAATGCAGTTTTTAAGTGCTCCAACATGTAGAATGCCCTTTTGTTCCCCACGTACTCTGCTCCGCACACATCCTTTTTGCACCCCCTCAATGCTATTCTGCTGTCTGATCTTCTGAAAACAGCAAGCGGCTAGGGATTAAACTCAAAGCCTGACATTATGCTGAGTGAATCGATTAGCAGATAACACCAGCTGCCTTCGGTAGCTGATGTACATGAAATTTGCCATGTGCAAACTCCAGAGGATCTGAGTGACAGTAACGAGTTATGTTGCTATACCTTCCCAAAGCCTGACAGTTACTTTGCAAACACTGTAACTGGAGAGTTACATCCTGAACATTAATAGTGAGCTGGGGGGGTTGTAGAAATTGTCAAGGTTCTTGGGGTTACTTACTTTTCTAAGAAATAGTGTTTTTCTTATCCCTGTCAATTTCTCTCATTGAAAGAAAAATCAAATCCTGGCTATGACTCAATAGTATACTGAATAAATTAAAAATAAGTAGCATCCTTATCACTGAATTGCAGTGACTCTGAAAGACTGCAGAAACTTGCTAGGATTAGCATGTAGGTCTTACATTGTAGTGCTCTATTTTTGAGTGACATGGGAAGCAAAAGAATTTAAGGAAAATAAAGGCCTTTGTTTGTAGTGATGTTAGGTTAACAAAGCTTTTAAGCGTATTAGCTCACTATGCAAACTATTTAGGAAAGTAATTTCCTCAGATACACATACACTTCTATAAGTAAGTACAAATATGTAAAAAAGTATATAAGTATAAATAACTACACAGTTGGTACTCAACCTAAATTTTTTTTTATCTCTAACAAAGAAATAGAATTGTGCAAAGCTTGTACTGAAGCACATCTTTAAGCAGATAAAAGGAAATATTTCCATTTTGGAGCATAAAGTGATTCTAGGAAAGTGCTTGCCATAAGAATATATGAGAGACATACTGTGCAGTGCGGGTTCTTTTTAAATAAACGAACAGGCAACTAAAAATTTTAAGACAAATGAGCTCTTGAGAACTATGAGAAAGCTATGCTACAACAATAATTTAGTAGTGCTTCAGAGCTCAGTCTGATTAAAGATTAGTTTTCTTCATTACACAGATAGATGGGTGCTTCTGGTTTTTTTTCTGTTTGCTTCTGAAGGATTTCAAAAACAGTTTTATCAAAGACAGGATTTTGAATTGTCTGAAATGAAAATCTGAGATGAACAGTCTTCAAGTGAAAACAGGCTTACCTTCTATCCTGATTGAACTGAACTGACATGAAATCACATAAAAGTTACTGCTAAGCACAATCTTCATGGTCTTGTTCCCATTGAAAGAGGGGAACGCTCTCCTAAGAACAAATGACAATGCTAAACATTTCCCTCTCTTTCTTACACAGGCAATATTTCCTCAGAGTCAATACTTGTATAAATACAGACTCTCTGTGATTGCTTTGCTAGGCAAAACAAGACATTCTTAGTATCTGTGACCACAGGCTCTTCATTCCTCCATTCATCCAAGAACTCCATCTCTTTTGGCTTCAGTTCATCTCTACAGGAGCTGGCCAGAGCTGTGTGCAGTGTCCCTCACGAGGTTCTCCATGCTCTGTGTATTGCTGTTAACATCCCTCTCTTTACTGGAAGGTCATCTGTACACAAATCCAGAGAGCACGTTTGCCTTCTTTATGGTTGTGTCACGTTGCCGTCTGATGCTCTGTCTCCTTCCTGTGCTTGCTCAGCGTTTTTTAAGATTTCTTGCACCTGCTCTGGGCATCTCCTTAAAGACATTTAGCTTCATAATACTCTGTGAAAGTATCCTGTCAAGTACCAGATGTTGCAGGAGTGGTGGTGGTGGTGGGGTTACTTTCCCAGGCTGGGCAGGTGCCTTATCCTGTTGCTCAGCTTTCCTTTCCTTTCCTTTCCTTTCCTTTCCTTTCCTTTCCTTTCCTTTCCTTTCGCAAAACCAATCTTTTCCTTCATCTCAAGGTTGTGCTTTTTCAATGACCAATAACTCACAACCAGTGGGTTGTGGGGCCTCTGTTTTCAGCCTGTGCCCATATCTTCACGGTGTTTGCTGTTATCCCATGCTTAAACTGCATAGCTTAAAGACAATCACCAGGGACCGAGTTCTGTCTCACACCATAAGTTTTTAAAAGAAGTTGGTAACAAGCCTAACAGATCAGGACTAGAGCCTTGCACTGTGAGTATAAGGCACAGTCAGCAAAAGACCAGGGGGTTGTCACCAACACTGACAATACTGCACCAGGTACAAAAATACTTGCGTAGTTATGCCATATAGTGTGTTTGGGTTTAAAAGAAGATACTACTGAAATGTGTGTAGTGTACTTCGCATTTCATGGGTGCAATAGGCCTCTGCTTTGGCTACACTTCTGTGTGATCTTGAGCAAATTACTTTGTTCCTTAGTCTCAAAAGTACTTGGTCCTTCATTATTGCAGCGCTTTTGTTGAACCCCAGGCCTAAATTAGGTTCTCTGTAGGAGATGTCAAGACAACTTGCTATTTAGATCCCTTGACAATAGCCAAACAAAAAGCCAGGAGTTAGGAGTGAAATGCAGAAGGCATCTGTTATCTTCGCTTAGGATCCTAACTCATGAATGTGGCCCTGGGGAGTTTTGTTTATTTTTCTGTTATTAGACAAACAGAGAGAGAGAGGGGGGGACCCAATGGCCTGCACTTACTAAGACCTGCCTGTGTCATGGTTGTTGTGAGCTGAAATCATTGCCAAGCCTGATTCAATGCAGAAGTCTGATTCCCTCTCATGAGGCTAGCAGATCTGTGCTGGTGCTACGGGATGTTTCTCCCATTCACTCATCTCGCCATTTACTGATACTGGTTGTATCAGCCTAACCTGAGTGTCTGTACTAGAAGTGGGTACCTTCACCACCCACTCAAGGCCTAAATGTTTTGGCCTTTCTTTGAAAACATATGCAATTTGGGTGCATAGATACTTGTATATATGCAAAACCAAGATCAATAAATACTCCAGAAAAAAAAACAGTTGTGTTGAAGATCTTGCTCTCAAGAAAGTATAAGAAAAAAGGTCCTTCACCTGCTTATTTTGGGGTAACTTTCTATGTACTCAACTAGAAGAAATGTAAATATTTAGTCAGAAGTTTTAACGTTATTACTGTGATCCAAAAGATGAACTTAGGCATTTAGAGGGCAAGTAGGTGCCTAACTACCACAGAAAATCTTGTCTTTTATCTTTGTCTTGCCACTTAAATAGCAATACGACTCTCGGGTTTGAGTGCTTTTAGTATTTCTCAGAGTTTATCCAGGATATTTCCTTGCACCCCATTTTTTATTAGGTTGAGTTCTTCCCAGGATGGGAAGAAGGCAAGGCAGAATATGTGCTGGAGGACAGAAATGTTCTGAAGAAGAATGTTGTACTTTGGTAGTTTTGAGAGAAAGTAGTCACAGACATTCACTTTCTTTGTTTTACAGACCATAATTGCTTGAGCTTTTGGCTTAAAGCTGGGTCTAAACAGCTGGGACTTCAGTGGCTATGGGCAGAAGGAGAATTACCAAGCCAGTGTCAAGGTCTGAAGTTCTCTGTGTGGGCTCAGGAGAATTAAACAGGTAAGTGCCCAGGATTAAAGGTAGGCAGCACATTTTATGAGAGGCCCCTCAGAAAACCAATGGGCAACACCTGAAAGAGGAACATTTGCAAAGCTCCTCATCACCCTATGGATACGAACATATAGCAGTATCCACAGTCAAATGTCAGGATAAGCGTAGGATTCACAACGTCTCATTTTCTCCAGCATCTCACACTCTGTTCCTGTGAGTGCTGATAAATGGTTTGGCCTTTCTTTGAAGGCATATACAGTTTGGGTGCAGCTGCATTACAATACGGGTAATGGACTCAACCAGGTAGCATAAGACCAGTGTTCTTGCTCCTTCTGAGATCAGAAGGCTTGGAACTATTATGTTCCCATACCTTCACTGCCACGCTACAAAAAATCTTTGAATGTTTGCAAGGAAATGCAAGGAAATAGGTGCACTTGTAGGGCCTCCTGTGGCACCCTGCAGCAATAAAACACCTTTCATGTGAGCAGAGGGAACCAAAGCTGCTGCCTGTGCCTTTGCAGCCAAGCTCTGATTCCCCTTATACTGGAGCTGGTGGTACTGCATAGTCCAGCCCTCCAAGGACAGCTTAGGCAATAACATTGGAACAGAGATAAAAACTCATTCTTTTGAGCTTAAAATATCTTGTTCAAAATTCACAGCCAGAAATATTAAAACAAGGTTCTAAGAAAAAAAGCTTTTGAGCATCTCTATTGTCTGTAGCCTAACTGTGTTTCACTGGTTTCACTCCAGCGTGCTCTAATGACCCTTTGTGTGGTTGACCAGAGGTTTAAGTCTGCAGCTTTAAATCCACTTGCAGCATGCAAGCTTTATAGAATATCTTCATGGAGACAGGTATCTGCCTGATCCTTCTTCTTTGTGTGTGTGTTTTATTCTGAGAAGTAGCACAGTTATGTGTCTCTAGTTCTAACAGAGGAAGGAATTTCTCCAAACACACTGAGATCTTGCAAGGCCTTTAGAGACTAATTGGCCTAAAATAACATGGCAGCTTTAAGGAAATGTTGGAATCTGAAGCACAGTCCAGTGACTTAGCTATAAAGTCAGTTTTTCTTTCAGGACTTGAAGACTTGCTGAGGTCTCCAGAAATACTTCAGTGCTCTGACTGGAGATCCTTTACAACATTAATTGTGTATGGTCACCATTTGCAACATGCAGAGATCAGTTTTCCTCATAGATCCTCACTGGAATCTTTTCCAAAATCTCACCTCCTTGATGCTTCCGTTCCAAGAAATGCAGCCCCCGCCCAACCCTCTGGTGCAAGGGAGGAAGACTTAGACATCCAGGCCCATGGAGGGGAGTAGCTGGCATTGTGAGCCCTGTAAACGTCTGTAGAGTATAATTGTAGGTGCTAGAGACTGATACAGGTATCACTGACTGGCAGTATGAAGCACTCAGTGGACAAGCAGGCAGCAACTGCAGCAGTTATTCCGAATTAGTAACTGCTTTCCTTTAGCCGGGACAATAAGGACTTTGTTTACAAACAAAAATAGTGTTTTCTACAAACAGATGTGGTGGAGGCCCCACTGAAAGTTTTAGGAGTCTCCCTCCACTCTCTTGCGCTCAAATCGGATGCAGAGCAGCTGCTCCAAGTCGAACCTCCAGCCTCCCACCTGCCTGAAGAGCTGGATTTGATCTCTCATCAATAAACAAACACAAGTGAGGGTATTTCAGTGGATGGGAGCCATCCTGTTTCCAGGTAACCACGTCCTTTCCTCATTGATCACTATGGAAACCTGATTCCCTCCTTCTGTTTCCTCTTAACAAGAGAGCATGCTTCCCTGCTAGTGGAAAGGGGAATTCTTTGATTTCCTGTTCCAGCCCTTGACTCCACAGTAGCAGCAGGTCACTTTCCTTTTTAGTGTGAGGAGCTTACATTTCAGCAATGTTGCAGCAAACAGACACTCCAGGCAGTCTCAGAGCTGCTTCAAAATAACCTTCTCAAAATTTATCGAAAAGAAATGAAAGCCTCTTTTTTTTTTTTTTTTTTGAGAATTTTTGAGAAATAAAGATATGGAACACAATTCAGCTCCCATGCATACGATCAAACCTTCCTGGCTGATCAGGCGTTTCTGTCTGCACTTTGATTACTGTCAGTCTCAGCTGATACAAAGGAGTTTTGAAAGACTTTCGTCACAAACTTGAACTGGTTTAAGGTCCGGATAAAACTTTCTGAGAGCATGGTTCCCATTCAGAGAGTGTTTCCCAAACTGCCTTCTGTCTGCTTTTGTTCAGGCCTTCTCCTTATCGTGTAGAAGTGGCATTATGGAAATCTAGACATACTTCAATTCTCATTTTAGTCATAATGCTTACCAGACAGTACTGGTTTCACTTAGGCTTCCATCTCCACTTCAGATGTTCCCAGTTTAGAGGGAAAAAGAAAGGCAGTAGCAAGTCCAAGACTGTCAAATGTGATCAGGCACCTAACTATTGTTGAACTGTTTTTGACCACAAAAAACTGATTTTGTTGTTTCCAATGGTTTCAAGAATTTTGTCTCATGATTTCATTTAAGCCCTGCATTATTCAGTGTTTTTGGTAACATAAAAATCTGTGGTTTTCTCTGTCAGTAATCCCATTGTGTGCACACAGTTATCAAAACATATGGTGGTATGTCCTATCAATACCTCAGATGGGTAGATCAGTATTTCCCCCAACTTTCTAAGCTTGCATACTGAAATGTTAGCTTCCCACACATTTCAACTTCTGTATTCATGTGTCTTTATCCTGTGATTTTTGCAGGTATGCAGCCACAAATAACATTATCCATTCACCCTCAAATTATTATTGCTTTAAATCTAAAGACATCTGGAGCTTCAGACAACCAACCAGTCACCCAAAGAAAAACAAAACAGCCCTTCCCAATACTAGCTTCCATGACAATCAGAGGATTAGTTTCTAGTCTAAAAGATTGTTTCCAACAAAATTACACTGGCCTTTTAAATTGCTAACACAGAGTTTGGAGTGGGGAGAAGCATGGACAGACAATATTTTGCTCCTTTGCTTCCTATTGCTTTAACACACTTTTTATGTTGAAGTTCCTAATTTCAAGACAAGAAGTGTCTTCCACTGACAAACTTGCATTGAGAGCCAAGTGTTCCAATATTTGCATAAAATTGTGAAAATGGAATAGTTTACTTTGGGTGTCTTTTTTTTTAATTTGAGTGATCTAAAAAAGAATTATTTTACTTGATCTTCAGGATATCTTTAAGACTGCTTTCACTGCTTAATATAGTTACTGGCATGTAGGGAGGTCACTTTTTCTCCTTGGTGCGGCTTTTTATCCCCCCACCGCCCCCAAGCATGCTACAGCTCAAATTAGCAGAGGCCAGTCACATGCTATGCTCAGTATCGGTCCGACTGTATTTTTGGATGAACCCAAGGAGAAGCAAATATGGCATGAACAAATAGCCAGAGAGCTTTTCCACAAAGTGTAATGTTGGAGGCTTTCTCTCTGCATGAGAAGCCAATCTCACAGGTTTTGGGAGAGCTATCTGTGTGAATTCTGTTGCAGACTTCAAAGGGCAGGATTTCACTCCAGATGAAAACTCTGGAAAAGAGCCTCACTTTGGCCACTGCATCAAAGGGCTGGACTGATGTAAAACGAAAGCTAAAAGCCCTTTTCTGGTCCAGAGGATGATTCCCTCCAGCAGAGACACCATGTAAAACAGCACAGAGTCTCACTCCAGATGTCTGTGCATTGCTTTCATTTGATGGATGCCCATCCCAGTTTAAGCATAGCTCCAAGTCATAGAAAGATGCACCTTTTGAATTTACTTCAGCATAAGATGAGACTGGATACCTTGTCTCTATAGTATTGCCTCTTCTCAACACACAGATCCAATTGTCAGCATGGTACAAGCTTGTGAACAACACTATAGAAAAAAATGTTTTCCCTTTGCATACATGTGCACAACATGTAGTACAGGTTTAAGAAGATATTCTAGACTTATATTGTCAGATGCTGATTGTTTTGCGTTATTCAAAGAGCTCCCGCTGAGGTAATCCAAATTGCTATTTCATATATTATAACAATTAACTTGTGAAAAAATACTCATTGTATCCTTCTGATTTCCAGTAACCATCCTTTTTGACAGGCAGCAAATTCTCCTTTGTGATAAAACTAACCAAAAAACAGCCAGAGAGGAGATTAAAAATGGGTTTCTGACTCTTTTACCAAGAAACACTTCAGTTTTACATCAGTCTTATTGTTTTTGGTTTTACACTGCAGTAGCAAAACATGCAGGAGCAGCAACTCTGAAGAGTTCTTGGGTTGCTGTTATCTCATAAGGAAGAGCAGCTGTTTATATATAGATTGTCTAAATGGGTGTTGGGGCTTTTGCAAACTGAATACCGTCGTAGACTGGGAGTGTTCTCGTTCCATGTTCAGCCTTGAAGAAATGTCAGAAACCCCATTAACTGCTTCAGTTTGTGTATATGGTTATAGAAGTATATATACATGCACATCTTTGTGTTCTGATATCTTACAGGCACAATTTTCTGTCATGTTGGAGGGCAAATCCACTACAGTTGGGTTCTTGAACAAGCTACCTAGGAGAGGTGGCTCTTGCAATAAATGTCTGCTGGCAGTATCTGTATGCCACGTGGAGAGGCTCACCCTAGGCTCACCAGGTGAGCTCCCGGACCAGCACACTTGTGTCCTCACAGAATTCCTGTTAAACATCCATTACGAAAAACACTCCATTAACACAGCTGGAGCACTCCAGTAGCGCAAAGGTGCTGCCTCTCTCAGCGTGCTGAGCTTTGCAGGCATCCCAGCACATTTACAGCTACCTGACCTCTCTGCCCACTGCTGCATTGACTAGACTATATTCTTTCTGCCTCTGTTATCACAGTTGCAAAATAGATTTCACAAAACAACTTAGGATTTTGAATTTTTTTTTAATAGCTGCTCCCCCACATATCTTTCCAAACCCCAGCATTCTATTTTCAATAGTTCAGTGTTTTTTGACAAAGGATAAAATAAAAATTGTAGGAAGAAAAGCAACAAATCCATTTCTGTTTGTCACAGAAAACATAAATCAAAAAGCTTCTTAGTGAAGATCCATTGCATTCCAACAATTAATGTTGATTACAGACATCAAAATTTGAAATAAAGAACGAATTCTTGCAGAACCAAAAAATATTTCTAATAAAGCCACACAAATGCTTTAAGAATATTTTAAAACTCTATTTTTTCATCAATTCTGTGTTAAATAACTGGCTTTTTTTTTTTTTGGCCAGCTTTGGAAGATGTATTCATGATTTGTGCATTAGAACAAGAATCATACAGTTGATTACCTAGACATTAAGGTTTAGTTTGTGAATGTTTGCAAAGTAGAACTGAGAAACCAAACATAAATCCTACAGAAATCTTTTTTCTGTATTAGGGTAAAAGTTTAACTTGTCTGGTATGAAATATTAAGCTTTTCCAAAAAAAAGAGGGAAAAACAGAATCAAAGCAAGCAAAGTATTAAAGAACTGCTGTAGAATCCTATACCGTATAACTCCAACAGGGGTCAGTCTGACTCCTAGCTGTTGCTGTCTTCACTGAAACAGTGCTACTGTCTGCAGCACTTACAAGCGCCTAACTCAATGGATGCTTCTGAAAATGTTATCCATGAGCCACCCTGCCATTTTTCTTGTTTACTATTCACTAGAACCTAGTCCAGTGAGTAACCCCATCTGTAACTTGTATAACAGCCAGAACCAGAAGGTCAAAGGAGACTAATAGCAGAGCAGGTCCTTAGCCCACGTGTGCCCCTACTTAGTTCCCTTCAGCAGAGAAAAGCCAGTTTGTGCCCCAGCACGCTTATTTCCAGCAGAGGTTGCAAGGAAGGGAGAGGCCTCTGAGGATCTTAGGTCTCATGTCGTGTAACCCCAAAAAACGTCGTGAAAATCCCTGCAAACAGAAACTAAATTCTGAATCCTGAAGGCAAGGGCATTACGCTAAAGAACTTTTGCTGTTTGAGTGCATGTACAGAGTTTTCTCAACTCTTGCTGCAGTGCAGTTTCTCTTTGCTCCAGCAGGTAGAGCTATGGCTTCAAATATTTTCCAGAAAAGCCGCCGGTCTATCCATCTGGCTTGGGCAGTGTTTCCCCAGCTGCATGACTTTGTTTTAGATTAGAGCTCTGAAACAACAAAGCCAAAGCACAGCACAAGCACTCTTGTTTGCATTTCCATAATTGGTAGGAAGCTAAAACTGGGATCCCATCAGCTGGACAAGCCTTAATCTCACTGTGACAACTGCAAGGCTGCCCACAAACAAATACTTAAGTTATATTAGCTGGAAAGCTGTGCTAAAAGCCTAGCTATCTCAATGAAAAGGGCACACTGCAAAGTGAGGTGATATGATTTACTGTCACAGACAGTTGGAACATCCTCTCCTTTGAATAACCAAAGCATCACCAGCAAAAACAAACAAATAAACAAGCAAACATAAAAACTTTTTGTTGTTGTTGTTGGTTTTTTTTTTTTTCCCCCTCCAGAAAGGGCCAGAAAGGCAATGCTTCAAGATGGATGGTACCCCTGCTGTATAATGTGGGTTTTTTTTTTTGTTTTTTTTTGGACTAAGACTGCAAGGACAAAACAGAATCTGGAAAACTTGCAATTTTTGAAATCATAGTTTGTTTAAGCAGTATTTAAACATTTTTTTCCATATGGTCCATAAATTTCCTAAGTCAGTCAGAGCTGGCTGGATCAGCTAAAGCCTCACCACACCCACAGTACTGTTCCCATTTGTGGATTATCACGGATAGTTCATAACCCCAAAATATTAACAGTTTCTTGAGGTAGTAAAAGATGGGAGCTTTTCTGAACTTGAACCAGGTCTGCAGTGACTTTTACAGATGTTTACTGGCTGGAGAGAATTAGATCTCTGGTCTTATTTCAGTTTCTGGTGAACACTGCACCAGAAAGGGAATCATGCTGCCTGCTCCTTCCCCCAAGAGAGTGCATACTGAAGGTGAAGACTGGCTTGCAAGACATTGTCTCTGCAGCCCAGCCCTGAGATGTGGTGCCAGACAAATGAGGGGTTGGTTACCACATACAAAGACCCGTACGCAAGTACACACTGCCTGAGTGAAATCTCTGGAGGCTGAATCAATAAAATAGCTCTGGTTTATAAATTAACTTCTAAACACAAAGAGACAACTATTTGCATTTTGCTCCCTCCCTCTCTGAATTTAATTGATAGCTTTATGGTAATTTGTTTATTCCTTTTGAAAAATATTGGTCCCACCCAAGGCATAATACTTCTGTAGCAGAACTGCAATTATTGAGCTGCTTGAAATTGCTTAAAACACAACGTCAGAAGCAGTGCAGGAAAATATGAATATGGGGGATTATAAATACAAAGAATGCCATTCAGAATGCCTCCCATGTTATGGTAAAGATAAACTGAATTAATGTGTTCTGACATCAGTGAACAGCGGTGTTTTCAATGCAGGCAATTCTAATTACATTGCTTTTCATGGAATTAGTGTGGCAAGTACAACTTATTGGGGTTGAGTTCTCAAATGGTAGAAATTAGTGTAGCTCCATCAAAATCAATGAATCTATGTTAGCAGAGGAGCTGAGCAGTAGTGTTTTGTTTTTTTCCCCTGCAGCCTGCTGATATTATATCATTTTAGTCTGCTAGCTTTCGTTATCGACATCAGCTGGTAACAGTTCTTAACATGTTTGGGCCATTCACACATAGAGAGCTGCATAGGCTGGCTTAGGCAACACCAGAGTTGATGTGCCAGCCTCAGTAGTATGTCCTCCTTAATTCAATATTAGAATTGCCATGGAAACCTCTTAGCAACATAGAAGGTGAAAATGGAACAGGAAAGAAAAGATGCAGTCAGCTCAAATGGTAATTCTAGGGGCAAAAAACCACCACCACAGAAACTTACTAACCTTGGGAAAACACAAGAAATAAAACTAAACTGCATCTGAGAAGTTCATCTTTCAAATTCCCAGGTGGATTCTCTCCTCATGTCTTTCATATCCTTTTGTGTGTGTGTGTGTGTGTGTGTGTGTGTGTGTCAGCAGCCAAAATAGCCAACGTGTTGTACTGCCGGCACTGCACATTGTATTACAGATTACACTGGTGTCCTCCAGTCCTTGCAGAGGCTTGCTTTTGACTGCTGGGAAATGAATGGCAGGTAATTCTGGTATTTTAGAAACAGCTCGTTGTGTCTCTGTGGCTAGCCATACCTTTTCACACGATCTTTTAAGTTCCACTGTTGTTTAGCTACCCAACCTACTACTGTTAACAACAACCAGTGTTAGCAGAAACTGAGCTTCAGGTCTTGGGACTTTTTTCTAACTATGGGAATTCCCTTATCCTATCGAATACATTAAATATTGAGCAATATACATTTATTCACTCACTGACAGTCCCTCTGCCGTTTAACAGATTTTGACTGCATGGGCAAGATTTAAAATATGATTAATAAAGCTGGATAGCTAGGCTGACCCATGTTGAAGGTACCTGAGGAAATATCTATAATACAGATACAGATAAATGTCAGGTCTCAGTAGGTTAGACAGGAATCAGGTCCAGTCTGGGAACCATGGAGCTATGGTAACATCCAGGATAATGTGTAGGTTGAACACTGAATATGCACGTTCCCTTGAGCACATCACTGAACCAGCGTGGGTATATGGCATTTCCACCCAGCTCAGGACTTGTGCAAAAAAACTTGAATTTGTCTTTTTTGCAACTTTTTGCAACTTACAGATGCCCTGAATTTCAAAGGGACAGTGTTCCTTTTGTTTTGTTCATCTGCTGAGAAATCAGCTCCTGGTTTTGATCCTTACTATTAAAAATGCTTCTAACTCCATCCACCTGCATATACACGCATCAATCTCATGAGTACCTATGCACTTACTGTGTGCACATACAGGATGTGCAGTGCTGTTCCTCCCATAGGTGATCTTTGACAAGCTTTTGCAGCAAGCACAAAATATAGACAACGTAAATGACTCAAAGGATAGAATGTTTACAGGTCTAACAACTGACATCAACTGACATCACAATTATTGTACAACTAGGTTCTACTCATACTGGAATTCACAAGGGAGGCTCATACAATGACTAGTGTTGCTTTCAGCAAGGACATTGTTTTTCATTTCTAGGAGGGGTCAAATAAAATAGTCCCAGGGACTAAAAGCAGTCAGATATAAAATAAGACATCCCACTGGCTGGCCAAAAGTGTCAAAAGCAATGGTGTATTGTGTGAGTATTGCAGAGGTAGGCATTTTCAAGCATCAACATGCTTCTGATGTTCTTCAGTTTTATCAATAGACATTCTTTATTAAGGATAGATAAAGCAATTTTGTGGAGGTGCATTAAAAAAGAATGTTTGTGAAAAACAGTAAAGCAATTTTTACATATTTATACCAGTCTTAAGATACTCAACAGATTTACTGTCAGTTTAAACCTTTGGACATCTGCATAGAGTTACCATAAAAGCTGACTTCCATTGTTTACTTGCACAGATAGGTCAAAAACGTTGTCTTTAAAAGACATTGCAAAGTCTGCTTTTATTATTTGAAAATTCTCTGTTTCATCTCATGTTTAGGCATAGTACCCTTTCCCCTTTCTGTGAGCACATGAACTCCAATTCTGCTTTGAGGCAGTTGCTAATCCTACTTCTTTTAAAGCACTGCTTCTTATTCTTTACTCATTACATTCTGTGGAACTTAAATCATTCAAAAATAAGACTATTCTTATACATCTAACTCAGCCACAAGCTCATCAAAAAAGGTTCCAGTCTTTGCAAGGAGTGAAGTTCCGAAACACCAGTCACAGTAGATGGGACAAACTGATCACCTATAAACTAGAACATGCAATGTGGCTGCCTCCAGCAGCAGCAGGAGACTAGACATGATGGCCCAGAAAATCAGTGTCAATCTAACAGTCTTTGATTTCCCGACTCCTCAAATAAGGTGATGAGTTCTTTACTTGTGTAAAGCAAGGTAGTACTTCTAGTATCATAACATTTATGCAAAACCCAGCTACTCTACTGCAATAGATTAGAAGCCAATCTATTTTGTGCCATTTTTTTTTTTGCTCTTGCACAACTTCTTCATTCACAATACAGTCTATGTTTCTAAGTATGTGACTGCTGCTTATGATAATGTTTATAAACAGACAGTCATTCCAGCAGGATTCTTAAAAGGAAAAATTCCAAATAGAGAATAGACCATAATGAGCTATTTTTTAAGGCAAACAGGAGCTAAATGGTAGCTGAACTACTCTTCTCTTAAGAAGAAAGAAAGAAAGAAAGAAAGAAAGAAAGAAAGAAAGAAAGAAAGAAAGAAAGAAAGAAAGAAAGCTTTTAAAAATCCAATGGAAAAGTTCCCTCTAGAAATACTGTTTTTGAAAAGTTTTATTCCACTATTATCTTGCTGTAGTCACATCTGTAGAGCTAAAATTAGACCAACTGAGATAGCAGCATTGTGTTATATTGGCAATTAGGTGTTATACCTCTTCTGTGTAGTGTGTACTCCATTTTCAAGTTAGTTTAATATGCACATAAGCCGAGAGTTACATTTCAGACAGATTTTAGGAGCTTTAAATTTTCAGGAAACAAGCTCCCTAAGCAAGCAGAAGTAAGGCCAGAGAGGCCAGTATACAAAGTGGAAAATTCACAGCTTGATGACAATGTAACCTCATTAGTTTCTCCTCTGTTTATTTTGCACACACACACACACACACACACACAAATGTTCCCATTAATATTCCCATTAAGCTGTTGATCCATGTGACCTTGTGTACAACATGCACTGGCTTTGTCCATGACACAGCAGAGATTTCCCCCTAACGCCCCGAGCAATCCTTCCAGCTCGCAGTTCAGTGCCTCGTGGTGTGGATGGTTGATGGGGGTCCATAACCAGGTTGTGGTGGGGTCAATTAATCGCAGTGAGAAGAGGGCAATGGAAAATCTTCAGAAAGGTAGGGCAGTTTAAAATGGTAAAATTCCTTCTTCATCTGACTACTTGCTCTGCCTGCATGTGACCCTGCCCCCAAAATCCAATGGGAGAAGAAATAGGCTTAATTTAATTAAGTACAGCAAATTAGCCTTAATTCCTCTGCAGAGGCTGGTTATATGGATACTGTTTCCTGAAATTTAGACTTCCACGAAGTGCTGAAGGAAAATCTTGGTTAAAGCTGTCTGTAAAGTTATTTATATGTGGAATTAATGTAGCAGTTCTGCATTTGTTATCTCACTATAGTAGCTAGTTTATGAGTCAGTACAAATCTGCAATAATGCTGGTTATGTGTGGTAACAAGAACTCAGTACTGGACAAGGTGAGAGTGTGGCATGGTTGTTTCAGTCTGGGAATGCATTAGCTCCACAGCTATTGCTGATGTTGCCACATCTAGTGTAGGCACAAGCATGATCCTTGTCAAGGCAGAGGGACAGTATCTATTCCTTTTTCAGTATGTGCTCTTTGGGAGGAAAACAATAGTATTAGATGCATCCATTTACACGGTGTTTCAAGAAACTATGTATAGAAACAAGCACTTCAGGGATGAAATGTCAGAAAGCAAACACAATATGGCATAACAGTAGAAGGGAGGATTTCATTCAGCCAGGGCTGGCAGCCAAGCCCTACGTTGTATGAAGATGCTGGAGAAAGCAGCTGAATGTTCAGAGTCAGCCCAGCAGCTGATCTCAAAAACCGACCACGTTTCCTGAAAGTGATAAATTGTATGAAATATGAATGGAGTACCCCAGAGGATCAATACGTAACACTAGAGTTGGAAGCAAGGGCTGGAGAAATCCAATATGTAGTTACACTATCTCTTCTGCGTATCACTGCAATTGAATTTTGTGAACGGTAAAGCATTTGAAGCACAGTTTGCTTTGATTGTTATTACTGACCAGAAATGAACCCATTTCCAGGGAAATCACAGTGTGGCAAAGAGGACCTGTTAAAATAAAAACAAATGGAATAGAACTTGAAGCATTCCTGATCTCCAAATGATTTTATCACCACTGTATTTTATCACCATGTTCCCCCACCCAGCTGAAAGAATGTTCCATGGAAATGGGTTCTTGACCCAAAAACATGGCATTGTTTTTATTCTTTTAAGTTTGCTTTCTATTTCTTACTGCTGAGAAATTATGACTGTGACAGAAAAAAATGTACCTGAACCACACTTGCACACTGGGGAGATCGTACCACAGGGGAAATTTGCTAGGGAAAACATCACTTGCAATTCTTCTGTCAGCACCCCTCTACTTTATCAGGCATAAAGTGCAGTGCTGACTGGCTCTGAAGGCTGTGGAGAAGTGCCTCTCCGCTGTGTCTCATTGTATCGAAACTTCAGGTTAGCATAAACAACAAAAAGATAGCGTAATCTGCAGGCTATGTTCACTTCATGGAGCCATCTGATCCACAGCTGAATTCACAGTGATTTAATGCAGGAAACAGTAACTCTGGTCCCTGATGCTCCATTTGTAGCTGGAGAGTTTGGCACAAGTCAGCTCTAGGATTTTAAAATTGTACCCCATCATGAATTCTATTTAAGAAGCAATGCAGTATAGCAGTCAACAAGGTGCCTCATTAGTTCTGCAGAGATGCTCAGCAGGGGATACTCTTTTCAGCTCTAAAATAGCAGGAATTAGAGCACAACAGAAGAAAAGTGCCTTTCTTTCTTTCTAAAGAAAACCCAAGCATTTCCTTTACATCACTCACCCTTTGTCGTCTCACATCTCTTTGCTCCTCTTAGAGGCTTGTCTCCTTTTGTTTAAAGAAAGAAAACATTTTTCCCTATTCTTCTTAGTTGTCTTTCAAAAATGTGATAGAATGATGAATACTTTGTTTAATCTTTAGCTTTAAAGTGACCAGATATCCAGAGCAAGCCAGCACAGCCCAGCTCTTACACCACAGTAAGCTCAGTATAAAGTTCCTGCCAATGGTTAAAAAGGAGCAGATTTTATACATTCACAGCTGGAGGGGCTTGTGTGCTACAGGATCTCACCCAGACCATGCTATGGCACTTTGTTCACATGCCTGTATCTACAATGTGCCAAAAGGGTGTAAGCAGTTATGTTGCCTTGCGTAGAAAAAAGAAAAGCAAAGAGATATTTTGCTTCTATAGCGGGTAAGAGGTGTTTTGATCTGCATTAAATACATTATTTATTTATTTATTTGTTTATTTATAGCAGATTCCATCTCTTAAATCTACATTTTATTAAATCCACCGGGGAACAGACTGACTGATTGGTCATATCTTATGCTAAACCTTTTGTGCAGCATTTCTACTACAACAGCAGCACAAAGGGCCAGGTGAGGCCATTCCCCTGCTCTGTCAAGCACCACTCTGCAGGAAAAATCGAGACACCTTATTTCAAGACGGAGGGTGTGGGTGCTTAGCATTATGTTTTATACGCACATTTGTTAAAGAGTTTGGGGAAGTTTTTAGATTTTTTTACATTCTTGAAAACATTCACCCAAACCAGAAAGCAAAGAGGAAGAGTCTACCATTTTTGGTGGCTTAAAAAATCCTCATGAATTTTGAACACTCCCGGTAGAGTAGATTAGAAGCAATGCATCACTGACATCTACTAATCCCTATATTCAGTTTAGCATTACAAAGCATAACCTTTCCTCATTTAATATTTAAATCATGCTATGTAATCTTTGTCCCCAGTATAAGTCCAGCACAATGTTTCTCCCAACAGTGTATTTACCAAGTTATTGATATGCATCCTAGTCTCGCTCACCTCCTGAGCTCCTGTTGCCTATAAATATTCTTAAGGAGCTCCTAGTGTGTTTGGTTTTCCAGAGCACATGCATCAAACAGGGACAGTAAGGCTGCGGTTGACTATTAGCATCAGAATGAATATTTTTGAGCAAAGGAAACAAATGGATGGTTTAAAGTTCCTTTATTCCCCCCAATATAGTTCCTAAATTGGTCAACACAGATGCTGGGAGGCTAGCATTGACTATCACAATAGGATACTTGTCTGATAAGACAGGATAGGAGTGGGCAGGAAAGGGGAATCCAAACTAAAGCATTGTATTGGGTTTACGTGGTAAAGGTTTGGTAGCAGGGGGCCACAGGGGTGGCTTCTGTGAGAAGATTCCAGAAGCTGCCCCGTGTTAGATAAGAGCCAGCTCCAGCCGGCTCCAAAAGGGACGCACCGCTGGCCAGACCTGAACCAATGAGCAATGTTGTTTGCGCCTCAATGACAGCATATTTAAGAAGGGGAAAAAACTGCTGCGCAACAGCAGCTGGGAGTGAGAGGAGTGAGGAACAGCCCTGCAGACACCAAGGTCAGTGAAGAAGGAGGGGCAGGAGGTGCTCCAGGCACCGGAGCAGAAGTTCCCCTGCGGCCTGTGGTGAGGACCGTGGTGGAGCAGGCTGTCCCCCTGCAGCCCATGGTGTACCACGGCGGAGCAGATCTCCACGCTGCAGCCCGTGGAGGAGCCCACGGTGGAGCAGGTGGATCTGGCCTGAAGGAGGCTGCAGCCCATGGAGAGCCCCCGCAGGAGCAGGCTCCGGGCCGGACCTGTAGCCCGTGGAGAGGAGCCCACGCAGGAGCAGGTGATCCGGTGGGAGCTGCCACCCGTGGGGGACCCATGCTGGAGCAGTTTGCTCCTGAAGGATGGACCCCGTGGTACGGACCCATATTGGAGCAGCTCTTGAAGAGCTGCAGCCTGTGGGAAGCCCACGCAGGACCTGTTCGGGAAGGACGGCATCCCGTGGGAGGGACCCCACGTTGGAGCAGGGGAACAGAGGGCGACCATGAAGGAGCGGCAGAGACGAAGCGATACAGACTGACTGCAGCCCCCATTCCCTGTTCCCCTGCGCCGCTCGGGGGGAGGAGGTAGAAGAGGGTGGATGGGGGGAAGGTGTTTTTAGTTTGCTTTTAGTTTCTCACTGCTCTAGTTTGCTAGTTATAGTAATAAATTATACTAATCTCCCTATGTCGAGTCTGTTTTGCCCGTGACGATAATCAGTGAGTAACCTGCTTGTCCTTATCTCAACCCTTAAGCCCTGGTCCATCATATTTTCTCCCCCTGTTTCTTTGAGGAGGGGGAGTGAGCGAGCGGTTGTGGTGGAGGTCGCCTGTTTAGCTGGGTAAAACCACCACAAGCATAAGCCTCCAGCCCATCTATTATCTCTTAGAGTGCCTCTTAATTATACAGTTTCACCAGAACATACAGTCTTAGTGATATTTTATCAAGTACTTGTGAATTTTTTAGCTCCTGAAGAAAACGGAGACAAAATTCCCCAAACAAAAATCCAACAATACTTTAAACAGTGACTCAGGATGCACCTGGGCTGGTTGCAGAGCTGCCAGGAGAACTGGGACTTTTCATGAGCTGAAGTAGGATTCGGTATTAAAAAAAAATGCAGTGATGCTCACCTCTTGTCTGGGTTTTTTCCCAGGGTTGGCTTCAAACGTTTCTCCTGCTTTTGCAGAAAGCATTTTGCAAACCATGACAGGAACTTCATCCTCCAGCTCTTTACATATTGTCTTATTTGGATGAAATTGGTAAGTTTCAAGTTGACATATGCACAAAAGCATGTGGAGGACTGAGCTAGTTTTTGTTGGTGGATTGAAGGTTCAGGTTATCCTTTCTGAGGCAGAACGTGCCTGCAGAATGCAGGCTTCATGCACTGACTTCCCTGCCCACACTCACGGTGCTTCACAAGTGTTGTAAAGTTATAGATAGACCCAAGTATTTAGTTATGGTATGGTGATAATGTCAGATTATAATGATTTCTCTTCTTTACCACACACTGGGCATTTCAAATCAAGGGAATCCTCCTTTAATGATATAAGATATAAGTGATTTCAATTCACTCTCTGAAACTACCATTTCAGGAGTGATTCTGAATATTTGAACTGTAAAGAAATCAATGACATGCCTGCACTTAAAAAACATCACCGTTCTTTAGCTATCATTGTTGTACCTGAA
This sequence comes from Chauna torquata, assembly GCA_013399475.1. NCBI lineage: Eukaryota > Metazoa > Chordata > Aves > Anseriformes > Anhimidae > Chauna > Chauna torquata. The sequence goes on from VXAL01018914.1 coordinate 193,330, forward strand.
CATTTAATTAGCGAATTTCGGAGCAGTGATACTAGAACCTTAGGTGAAAAATTTCATGTAAAGTTTCCCCAGGCACTGCAGACGTAGAGTCAATAACATACTTTTGGCGGAGACAGGGATTGCCATAGCCCCACAGCAGCATAAAGACAACGTTGAGCCAAGAGAAGGTGACTTTCTTGCCTCAGCCTTGGGCAGCCAGGAGGAGCCTGAGGGTAGGTGGGAGCAGGACCAGTGGGTGTGGTGAGGGACCATGGGGTGACTGCTGTCCCCAGGTCTCTGCTTTGCATGTGGCAGGGGTTGCACTGGGGGTCCCACTGTGGCCTCCTAAGGTGGCTCTGTAGCCCTTGAGCAAAATGATGTTCCATCATTTTTTGCCTCTCCCAGCGTGTTGGTGTCCCCCTGCCCTTGAGACCTTGACCTTGCCCCAAGTTAGAGCTTGTTCAGCTGCCTTGCAAAGTGGGAAGCTCCAAACCTGCCTTTTTCTTCTACTTAATTACTTCCTATTCACACATAAACTTTATTCATTTCATTAGATCTTATTATCTTTTATATGTTATATAGCTACACTTTAATGAATATACATAATTTACACATCTTTACGTGTATTTATATATACTACATATACATATAAACATTTATATATACTATATATACATACCGAGCATATGCATGTATACCTAAGTAAAATATCTACTTACGGATATTTCTACCATTGTCCCGTAACTACCTCTCACGGCACAACATGCCACAAACCTGCGCCACCCTTTTAGCCAGTGAGACCTTTGCCTTATAGCTCCATTCTGGTGCAACTATGATGCTCTCTGCACCTGAGCTCTATCACCTAAAGTTCTCTCTGATATGTCTACACAATACTTACAGAGATTGCTGGGCACATGTGTATATCCTTTCGTATGAGTAATACCTTATATTTTGAATAGTCTTATTTTCTCCCATGTGACCTCCTGTAAAGTGATTGTCATTATTACGAAGAATAATAGAGCCAGGTCAAATGTTGAATTACTTTATGCACTTACAATAGTCATTACAATAGCAACATGAAAAAAAATGTTGGGAGCTATCAGCTGTGTCCTTTCTACTCTTGTGAACAGCAAATATTTTTAGAAGGTAGCCTGCTAATCTACTTGGATGCCACATACGTTTACAAATCAAATAGATATGCCAAGCCTCATCATACATTTCCTTTTTTGTGGAGCTTCTTCCCTAAGATATAAATTTTAGCACTCGGCTGAACTAAGTCTGAAGGGGGAATTCTTACTGAAGAGAACTGAACGATGTTTTTATGATGCTGCTTTATACTCTCGAGTGGATCAAAAAGCTTTTACTGATAATTGTTCCAAAACAAAAGAACTTTGAGATCAAGATTTCTAAATGTTATTTTCAATAAGGTCAGTAAGAAAAATCTATTTACTTTTCCCATCTGCTGATACAATTCATATTTACATCGCAACCTTGCAGGCATACAAATCATATCTGCTGATAACCTCATTAGAAATCTAAGCATCTTGATCTTGTTAAAAAATATTCCTGCTGCTCTTCAGAGCATGTTGTACTTTACATAGTGGCAGGTCCATAGTAGAATGATTGTCTGTGCCCAGAGGTCTCCAGAAGGCTCCTTGTGCAGGGCTGCTTGCATCTTTCCAAGCCACTTGATCAGTAAGATGTGGTGGCTGCTACATGAAGGATATGTTGTCCTGCCTCAAATCCAAATACAATTTGTGAGTGACCAACACATAAAAGAGTGAGAGGAGCATACAGGTTACTTAGCAAGTCTGTAAATCTGAATATTTTGTAGAACACACTGTCTTTTCCACTTCCTAGCTACCTGCTAAATGGATTTGAGTTTCATAAACCTTATAAAAAGAAAAACAAAAACAACATTCAGGGATACAAATGCAGTCTGGCAGGAACCATCTCCTCTTAGAGGTGATCTCCATAGCACAGCCTAAGTGACCATGTTAGACAGCATTTACAGTTCCTCATACAAGTTGATTTCATAGCTATATGAAGACTATAATTCCCAGATTCAATGTTGCCATTAGAACTCTAAAATAGCTGTATCTATAAATAGCAGGAAATTGAGACTACTTGGCAACTTCTAGCCCATTTATAGAATCTGTATGTGAGATAGGGCAGGGGCTGCTGAACTATGTAACATCCATCAATTTCTCTTATTCCGCCCACTTTTTTGTACAAATTTTCAAACCGTGTTAAACACACAAGAGCAGAAGGAAAGTTAGGGATCCTATCAAACTGAACTTATCAGTATGCATTAAATAACCAGCATGAATGAGGGCCTCATTGCTTTTTCATTCTTTACTCACCAGGGAACTTCTGGGATTTTTTTTGGTTCAGACTCAATGATGCAGGGAAAAATATCACCAAAATTAGTTTTTGAGCTTGGTGGTCTGCATCTCTCTTAACCACTGACAATACAGCTTGATTGCTTGCTCCTGTCCTGTGCTACCTCTAAAATGACATCTGGGTGTTTGCCTCACTAGTGGACTCATTAAGAAAATCAAAGGAAGCATCACATATGGTGCTTGAAATCAAGTCCTAGCCACAGTGGGATACATGTCTTTTAGAGAGGATTCAGTCTCTGGGAATCACCTGATGATATCAGAATCTCAGTTTCATTTAAAATACTGAAGTGTGCACACACATTTACAGAAATAATACATACATAAAAAAGTAAAATCCAGATTCCATCAGAGTCAATGAGAAAACTCATTTTAATTGTGCTGGAGCCAGGATTTCAAACTGCGAAGCTTATAATTGGAAACATTACCTGAATAACATAAGACTGAAAAATTAATACATTGCTGAGATATTTGAAGATCCTCGCTAACTTCATAATTCTACTGACCATTTCTAAGCCTAAAGATATTTACCCTTCACAGATTTTTTTCTCTAACTGCATCTCCTATGAAATAAGGCAGAGATTTGAAAGCCAGCTAGATTCTCCCTCTACCAGTAACTCCTGTTGCTTTACCAGTGATGCATATGTAACAATGCAAATTCTGTTAACTCATAACTCCTATTATTTTCTTACTCTGAAAGATGCAGTTGAGGGCAGCGTCCAGCCTTGCTACAGTTTAATTAACAACTCTGTTGATAGACAAGCTATAAAAGAGCATCTGTAGATCTGCAAAGTAAAAAAAGATTGAAAATGTAGCAGAAATATAATCGCATGCTTGAGTTAAACAGCTATGCTTTGAATTGGGTATGGGAGGGTTCCATTTTAAGAGTAAGATTTCCCTTCTATGGAATTAAAGCAAGATAAATGCTAGACATGCTTTGTGATCTAACTCCGTGTATCTGTCAGGCTTAAGTCCCTGCCCTTCCTCTGTGATTCTTCTGTGAAGTGAGATGCCCTAGCCCACTCCTCAGTGCATGTTTATTTTTTCCTTTCCTTAACCATCCTGCAATTGCTTCCCAGCTGCTTCCAGTGCTTGATCTAAAAGGGAAAAACAACCTAATGGTGATGGACTTTCTGACGTTTAGACAGAGTTTAGGCAGGTGAGCACTTGGGATTTTTTTATGACATTCTTTACCTTATAGCAGGAATGCAGCTCTTTAAGGCTAATCTCAAAGGTCACTCCATCTTTTTCTGCTGCCTGATAGAAACATCAGCTTTGAACTTAATGCAACACTGGAAAGACATATTTGCAGAGGAAGGTATTTACCTTCAGCCTGTTCTGACCATCACACCTTAAAAAGAATATGGGTTGTTCTTAAGTTATTTTGACTTCCCATTTTCTAGCTGCTCAACTTATCAAAGACACATCAAAGAACTGCTTCATTGATATTAGAATCCCACGTGCAACTCAGGAAGGGTTCTCTGTTATTCATGGAAAGGAAAGTGATGTGAGGAATAATCATGAAGCCAAGAGAAGGTAGTCATACTACACGGTTCATGCAAGGCTTTTTCCGCAGGGGCTGCCTATCATGATGTTTTACCTGTTTGTATAAAGTTCTGAACAGCTGATGTAATCTGGGCTCAAAATTTCAAGGAACAAAGGAACATAAAGCTCTGCTATAAATAATGATTGTGTGCAACTGTCAGTCTGAACTGAATTTGGAAAGGAGAACCTGAAGCAGGATTTCCTTACCCATTTCCTATCCCCACAACAAGTGCTTGTACAAAAGGTGTACAAGCACTTTATGTAGTGACTGGATCCATTATTTCTCTTTTTGAGAGGGCAAGGACTGCTGCTGAACTGTTCCCACTGTTCTGTTCAAGTTTTGTGAAAATGGGAACAAAGCATGAAGCAGAGGGTATTTTTTAATCAGGTGAATAGCACAGCTAACAATTAGGACTTCCCTTGAAGATGGGAAGGAAGGTTTATGTGCAACAAGAGGAAAAATAGATCAACGTCAAGAATATTTCCCAGTGAAAAAGATTGATACGACCATCCTAAGGCAAACTGTCTTTGGTGCGATCAGAAGCAGCAGCCGTCAGAGGACAGGAGTAGAGTCATAGACTGCCTGACAGAACATGACAACTCGGTTCATAAATAGCTTCTGTGAAAACAGATCCTACAGCAGAGGCAAAAACATATTGTAAAGGGAATCAACTTTATGTTGTGCTAGCCTCATTCTAATTAACACGCTATTCCTCAGGCAAAATGAGCCCTCTTCTGCAGCCCACACTCCAGATTTCTGGTGTCTCATATCTTCTAAAGCAGAAAAGACGAGGTTCATTTTTTCGGGATGAAACCAATCTATCAAATCAGTATAGTCAAAATTAGTTCATGAGAACACAGACTGCCCTAGCGGCACAGAATAAACAGGAACTTTGGGGAAGGTTAATTTTTCATCTCCATTTACTGTTTTTTTTAGAAGATTGGGATAGCATGCAAGAATATTTCTGAAGAGTGCAAGACACCATTGGGAACTGTATCTATAAGAAGGAAATGAAGTACGAATAAAAAATCGCAGTGTATTAGAATGAATATGTACATGCTACATGAATATATTCACTTTAATGACACTTTTTATAACTGTCAGTGAAGTAGAAGGCTATGGATTTCTAATTCTGAGAGTGTGATAATAGAAAATGACATCTTCTTCAAACAAGGTCACCCCTGTAGTGTGGACATATACCCCAGGCAGCTAGATATTGCTAGTCAAGTGCACACAGTGCTCACAGTACAGGAAAACACTGTGTGTTCTTAAGCAGAGTTATGCAAAGAAAATTAGTAATTATTTAAGGAGAACTGATGAAATTTTGTGCATATTTGGCTACGTTGTCACAAACTGAAGCACTGCACCTACAATTTTCAGTAGAAAAACTGAAATAGCAAGAATTTCAGTCAATTTCCTTTCCATTTAATCCTCATTTTTCTGCAGTTTTACTGCACATCTGATGTAAGAAAATATTACCTAACATTCTTGTAGTGTTAAATAACAGACCCAAATGCTAAAGGAGGGGAAAAAGAAAAGAAAATATTTTGACATGTTATGCAACTGAGATAACAACAAAAAGAGTGGTTCCAGCATTTTGTTGCTCTAATAATTTCCTATGTTTATGCTGGTAAATTTGTCCTTGATGATGACGGATTTAGTGGTATGTTTCAAGATTATTACATATCTATGACTATAAACCCTATGCTGCTTTTTATTTGCCTTCTGGAATTCATATGTACATCTCCAGTCCTCCATATTAAAAACACACGTAATTTAATACCTCTCTGACACAATTTAGATCTGCTTTCTTACAGAAACACAGCAGGGCATACCTCAAGGAGCCTGCTCCGGTGGTGAGCCACAGGCCCTTCAGGGCAGCTGCTGCTGCTGCCCCTTGGGGGTATGCCGGGAGAGGCACGAGGCCTCTGGCTGTAGAAAAAGCCAGGAAAGGGACATGCTAACAGCGTGTAGGCACTGTCTTGGGATTGAGAAGGAGTTAGATGGGGCAAAAGGGACTTCTGCTGTGGGTCTCCAGCTCCCCGCAGGCCACAGGCACCAACCGAGCCAGGCCCAGCTGTGGGCCCATGTCCCAGCCTTGTCCCATCCCTGTCCCCAGGGAGGTCCTCAATGCCAGGGCTGTGGCTGCTCCGGTGCCCTCCAGCTGCCCTGCTCCTGGCTGGGGCATGGGCCGAGCCCTGGCCCTGAGGGGCACTTGGCCCAGGCCTGAGGGCTCAGACAGCACTGAGGGGCGTTGAGGAGGGAACATGCCCTGCCTGAGAAGCTGCTGGAGGCAGTCAACTTTGGGAAAGCCATGGCATCAGGTAAGATTGTTTGTTTAAGAATCATTTTGTCAGGAAAATGCTCAGTCTCTGAGGGCCAGGCAGGATGATGTCCCACCCCAGCTGTTCAGCTGCTGCAGGCCGGACCTCTCCCTCTGCTTTTTGGAGTGTGAAAAAGCGCTGCAGAAACGCGATGGCCCAGCTCACACGAGTGTCCCGTAGTAGCAGGGGAGCAGGTGTTAAGGTGGTATTTTTAAAAAAAGGTTAATTCTTCAGTACCCTGCTTCAGTTTTCTTCTACTCTACTTTTCTGCTGTTTACAAGGTCAGGACCATTAAACAACCACAGCTAGGAGCTCAGGGGTGTGAGGCTATCGCATGGCCAGCTCCTGAAAATGAAACTTGTTTGGTGTTGTTTGTTGTTAGTTTTGAATGTAAAAAAGCCTGTGACAACTTCTTTGACAACAACTCCTATGTGTAGGCTTCATCTATTCTGGCACTTTACAGTGCTGACTTGTGCCTGCATATTATTCCTCCAAGCTCACGTGGGGGATTTGGCAAAACTGAAACAGTGAAAACTAAGGGCATGGAACCCATTTAGTTGTGGAGCTGCCCTGTATCTGCCTGTGGTGCAAAATCCCTCCAGCAGTCCTGCTGTCAGGAGTCTTACAACGCTCCTGAAGCGATGGCTTTCACAGAGGCAGGCAGTTCTCCCCCACAACTGGAAACCGAAACTAATCTGAAGTGAAGCTTTTCGGGTTTGAAAAAGTTCATCTAGGGGCTATCACCATAATATTTTACAGAAATTCACATGTTCCTGTGTGGGGCACAAATGAGAATTCCAAAATATTGCTGCTCAAATGCTGTCTTTGGGCTAAGCTTTTTGATAAATATTTATGCTAAAGATAAGTTGACAAGCCTATGCAAAGGGACACCAAATCTCTCTAAGTTTGGAGTCATACAATAATTTCAACTGAAGGCTCTTCTTTCATTATATTTTTTCTCTTTACCACTGCAAGGCCAGTGCTAACAAACATGTCTGCTTTTACATACCTTTTAAAATTGTCACAGCAAGTTCATTTTAAAGAGAATCTGTGGTGGTTGACATGGCAGAAGGATTGTTTGCATGCTCAGCGTGTTGTATGTTAAAGAGGACTGCTGTATACTTTGCTGCACAGCATAGACACACTTTCAAAATTTTCTTTTGAACCAAGATCAGCTGGAAATTTGTGGGCTAGGATGTAAGGACTGTGTTTTGCTGTCTAAAGGAAAATGATTTATTTTTTGTATGACTTGGATTTCCATGTGAGACTTGCCTCATGGGAGAGCTATTTGGATTGCTTATAAGGCATTTTGAAAAGGTCCCATGAAAAGCAACTGAAAAATTAAACATAGTTGTGAAATGCTTCCAGCCGAACATACAAAAATCAAGATCAGAATACTGTGTTCCAGTCTCTGCTCCCGTGGCCTTGAGAGGCTGGTCTGCGTTGTTGCAGTAGGAGGGATGTCAGTAGAGTGATCTTGGTTGGGGGGAAGAAAGATTTTGGTTTATTTAGAAGGTGCTGTTGAATAAAAGAGCAACTTGCAGCAGTTGCTGCAAGAGAAAATCATGGTGTTCAATTTTAATAATATTCGAAATAGTCTAATTAAAGTCTGAATTTTGTTTTGTTTTTTCTTTCTGGGAGAAAAACGTGGAAGCTTGGGACTAGCAATTATAAAGATGAATAACTGCATAATAAATACTAATCTGAGCCTTGGTAATTAGACCCTGCAGCATTTTGATTTTTAAATGAGAATTTGGTTCTGAATGGATACACAAGAGAAGCAAGCAATGTATAACACACATAAAGAAGTAGCTTACAGTCATCTTTGTACAAGACTGGTGTATGTGTGGTGTGCCTCAATACAGAACTTACATTGTATTTTGCAACAGAGAACTTAATATTTATTTGCACTCAACTATCGTCTAAAGGCCTCTGTCATAACACATATGGATTGGATGCTCAGTGGCAAACTAACATAGCTCTGAGATGTTTGTGGTCTAAATAAGCAAGGTACCTGGGACATGGCCACAACAACAAAGGAACTCAGAAATTAAGTCTAGAAAGTCTTGTCCCTCAGGTCAAGCTGTATACTACGTGATAAAATGCCAAGCAACTAGCTGTTCGAAGTGTAGTTATACATATAGCCACTTGCATTTAATAGTCAGTGAGGTTACATTTGAACTACAAATTAAACCAGATTCAGGCAAAGAATAAGATTCTTGTTAGATTATTTTTTTAACAAAACTTTGAATTCCTAGACTAGAAGCTGGATTGCACTCCAACACTTTAAGAACAGCAACCCTGTCTGAGTTTCTTAAATTCCTAATATTAGAATTTTAAGAATGAATATAGGACTTTATGTAAGTATATAATGATTACTCTCTGTTATACTACTTATAAGATATATACGCGAGGGAGTATTCTCTGATGAATATGTTGAAGGGTATTAGAAATAAACTTCTTTCAGTAGGTTGTTCACATAATAGCACCTCAGTTGATTAAATGAGCCTCAGCAAATTACTGCCTGGAGGCTTACAAAAGTCCACAAACCCAAGTTTAAATTCTGCACGAAAGAGTGTATGTGCAGCATGGATATATGGATATATCTGCTTTCACATCCTTTATTGAAATGAATGACTTTCTGAAGAAAAAAAGAGAGAGAGAGAGAGAGAGAGAGAGACTTTTAATGAGGAATTTATTTTATTGATATCTGATATGCATTTAAGGAAAAAAATTGATGACAAAAAATAATGAAACTCAGTACAGAATAAGAAAATCTAACCTGTTTTCTGTTCTGAATCAACTCCTAGGAACATAGTAAATTCAGGGTTTAAAACTGCATTAGACTTCTCCTGTCAAAACCATGATATTCTTCCCCCATTCAATTCAGTGCAATTTTACAGAAATTGTGCAGTGTATCTAAATATTATAGAACTTATTTGGCTTAATTTTCTATCCAGTATTTTGTCTTTCAGCTTATTTTAATCCATTCTTTCAAGTTAGAATGAAGATCCTTCTTCTGTGGATGAAAGCAAGCCCTGGATACTTTGGTATTCTTTGACCTCTCTTATCCCATTTGCACGCAAACCAGATGTCACTGATAAAGTCAGTGCAGTGACTACTGTAGTAGTGGTTGATTTTTTTTCTTCCACTTTTGCCATTGTATCCATGGGTTGAGACTTGATTCAGACCAGAATGCTGTTTGGCAGGACAGTCTCATGTTTGCATGCTCCCTTGAAGAGCAAGGGTCCAACTTGCTAGAAACTGCTGTAGAACAAATAGTATTACAGATGTTAAATTCTAGTTCACTTAAGTGGAAATATATGAATAAGATTAAATGTGTGGCATGGCTGAGAATTAAATTTTTAAAAGCTAAGAGCACTGAGGTATCTCTCAACCTCTTCTCTGATACGAGCTCTGTGCAGATCACTAAGTATTGGACAGGCTAACATTTGATGTGTTTGGCTTGTATTTTAAAAGCTTTGTTTTGGTAAAGGGCTTGTTAACTGTTGGGTGAACACTCCTGGGTGTTTGCTCGTTTAAATGGCTTACATTCAGTGCTTCCAGATGTAGGAAAAAAGTGAGCTTATGCCAGCTCTGTCCTATTAAAAATTATGATTAGTTTGAATTTTCATTTGATTTTTATCACTCTTACTTCCATTCCTTATTTGGAAGCAGAACACTAGACATTATCGATAGGATCAAACAGTTTTTTCATCTTCTGTTGCCTGCAGCAGGTAAGAGCTTCTGAAGAGAGGCGTCCCTCTGGTTCTGACCTACTCCTTTACCTACGTTTGGTGCCCTTGCCTTCCTCTTGGCTGTATGCTCCCATTGCTTACCTTGTTCAGACCATGTCCTCTTTGAGCTGATTCAAATTGCTAACCAGACATAAAACTAACTCAGAAAAATAAAATGGATGCACTTCTGCTGCAGTAGCAAGCTGGATCAGCTAACAAAGGGGTCTGAGTGCATTCCTGCAAGGAAGGAGCTGGAGGAAGCAGCAGAAGTTTCTCCTTCCAGCACAAAAGAACTGGTAGTTGGGTTCAGTTCCTTTATAGGATCAGAACTTGGGTAACTTCTCAGTTCTTTGGCTTGGCCCACTAAGCAGCAGGATAACAAAAAAATACTTTTCTATGCCCTGTTGTTCTGAAAAGTGCAGCCAGTGGGAAGGGGGGCTGTAATTTGTGCTTACAGCAGCCAGCAATTGGGTCAGGTTTGAACAAATACCTGTGAGTTTATTTTGCTCAACTCCCTTTCTTGCCATCGTACTCTGCTCTTTGCTGAGTTAATTCTCTGCTACGTTAGTGAGTGGAAGCCCCTCAGGGAGGGATTCACTGCCCGCTGGTGCTGACCCAAGAAGTGAGCAGAGGGAAGGAAGCGGCTGTAGAGCACTCCTGTCATTGTGACACCACTTTACTGGCTCAGCCCTCTCTGCAGTTCAACTGCACAGTTACATAAGCATCAGGCTGCAATTCTGCTGCCTTAGTGTCACAAACTGTTGTGATGATTCCAATGAACTGAGCAATGCATCTTGGTAAGTCTAGTTCTTGCTTTGTGCAGCAGGATCCATTCCTGTCGTGTTTCACGCTTTGGATCTGATAATATACTTAGTAGTGGCTACTAACACAGATAGTAATGTAATAACTTGCTCCATTCTCTGTCATCTGAGTTGGTTCTAGCAATAAGTCTGCTTCAATTTTGGTTACTTAATTTAATTCATTAGTTAGCAACCAACAAGGCAGAGCTAGTATCTCCTTTTTTCCTTTTAAAGCATAGAGCTTGAGTCAGCTTTGATGGATAATCCAAACTGAAGTTTAAGAACAGAAAATCAAATCCTGTGGATAGTCAAAATATTTATTAAAGCAATGGATCTATTAAACCCAGAAACTTTTATAAGATAATTGGAATGCATTCATTTGCATTCATCTCAGAATCTTTTCCCCTAGCTTTAACACAAGTTATTTTTTTCCATGATACAGATATTTTGGTAACACAGGCATTTACATCTGGATAGCTTACCCTGTTCATTTAATTTCTGTCCCTTTATCCTATTATTTTTTTTTTGTGTATGCTTTTGGCCATAATCAGTTAAATATCCAGCACTCTCATGCTACATGGTCATATACCAGGTATATGAGCTGGGCTAATCCAATAGGTTTGTTCATCTTTGACTACAGTACTGAATTACTGTCAAAATAAGCTGACTGATTTGCAACCACGTAATACATTGTCTACATTGTCTTCCTTCCATTAACTACAAGTATAAAATACTGTGGTAGTAACCTTATTGTTACCAGTAACTGGTATATGAGCAAGATTAGCAGGCTTTAATCCTAAAATAATGTAGTTTTTTGGAATAATTAGATGATGTGGAATGAGACTGAACTGTTCGATGGATGAGTCTGTGTGTATCCTCAGATCAAAGAAATGGTAAGGAGAAATTAGGTCTGACAGGCCAGGAGGTGATTAATAGTGTGGGGAGGTTACCTGTAGCTAAACACATATTTGAAAAAAAGTCTTCCTGATTTTTTTTCTAAGCCTTCTGTTGTTTCCAAGAGAAGAATAGCATTTGGCAGCATTCCTCTAGAAATCAGTCGTTACAGCCTGGGTCTAAAGCCGAATGAAATAGATAAAAATTTCTTTGACTACCCAAGGAGAGATAACTCTGTAAGTATGCTGTGTAGTCTTGATGATAAAACCTGTCTCATTGCTGAGCTTTTTTGAAATGCTGCAGTCACACCAGGGTTGGGAGGAAGCTTCAGAATTGTAATTGCAAGTGAACAGACCTACAATGCAGTGGGGCTCTTCTGCCTTCCTGTCAGTACAATTGCACTTCCTGAAGCATAATTTAACTTTGATGTTTGTTTCATATTGTTTTTTTCTATCTTTTTAACTCTTGATTTATTTTTCTTTGTTACCCTTCTTTTATAGTCAGTGATTTTTCCTTCTGGCCTTTTATTATGTTTACACAGATTTGCTCAAAGGCTCGTAGGAATCCTAGGAAACTCTGACTTTATGTAGAGAATATAAGATGTGTTGTGAGGCAGGGGAAGTGCTTTGTTAAAACGTCTTTTTCAAAAAATCTCTGTAGACTACTGCCAACAGCTTCTGATTCACCTAAAGTCAAGTGTCTTTCATTGAGAGTCTGGTCTGTTATGTGAGAGTAACCTATGTGCATTTGAGCAAGCAATGCTCATACATCATAATTGTAATGAAATGGCATGTGTTCCACTTTCTTTCTAAAGCAGTACAGCTACATTTGTACAGCCGGAGTTAACCTAGACAGAAAGTAACCCTCATTCAAACAGGTACTCCATTGCTTCTTACTGTAAATGTAGCTATTCATCTCCTGATCAGGGTCATAAATATAAAAACCCTAATAAATTAATGCTTTCTGTTCCAGTGACCTGAACAGTTTTGCTCTAGTTCAACTGATTATGGTGTCAGAAAGCTATGTGGATACTGGCAGTTGCACTGCTGCTGCTCGCTCTCAGGATGTGGGGTGCAGAGTTCCATGACCCAGACAGTCACCAGCAGAATGCAACCAGTATATACTGGGTTGTATATCTATACAAATCTATACTGGGTTGTCATAACAAAGACAAGAGTAAGCTTATCAGAATATAACAGGGAGGGAATCCAAGCCAGACAATGAGACCTTCCTCAGTTTAAACATAGGACTGTTCAGATATCCAACTAAATTTCAGTTGGAATCGGAAACAGAAAATGGATAGCATATTTAGCTTAGGGGAAGGTATTTATCGTATTTTTCCCATGATTGCAACTGCAAAGTCCTAAAACTCATATGTTTTTGATCTTATGTTTCCAGGATAAAGACACAAACTTTTGCATAAGAAGCTGATGCTTATCAGCTGATAAAGGTATCAACTTTCACCTTAATCATATCTTTAATTCCAAAAAATTCAGACGTGAAATGTCATCACTGTCCAAAGGCCGATAAGCTGTTTTGGTCTAGTGAGACAATCTTGGTATATGAAGGTATCAGCATCTGTTGTCTTGTCATAATTGGGTTTAAACTGAGCAGATCTCTTCTGTGAAAGTGAGATTTCCAGTTTCCTGTGAGACCTAGCATTTGTCTGATGACCTAACATTAAGTCACTTTTTTTGACGTAGTATAAGGTGGAAATTGTAGTTACAGAAATTGACTGAACACCTAGCTGGCTTCATAGCCAAACATTTGACTAATTGTTACAGGAGTTCTCCATGTGGGAATTTTGGTCTGGGAGATTCCTTGCAGGCAGCCCCTGCAGTGTATAGGACAGTTCATAGGTACTATTTTCATGCCTCAGTGCGTTGATTGCCAACCCTGGGAGGACCATGGGACAGCTGTATATAAGAATATGGCAGAACAGCAGGTCAGGGAGAGTCTCCCATCCCAGCTGAAGACCCCAGGGAACATCCCAATAAATCAGGGTTTTTAAATAAACACTCCGTGTCTGTACAACACTTAGAGAAAAGTTATATCATGATATGAAGTTATGGTACGATTTGAGGGCTTTTTCTCAGACCTTTTCACTTTGATTTATGCACCATTGCAGAGTTGATCCTGCACAAGGCTCCTCTTGAAACCAAAGAATGAAACAGAAGACATTTCTTTAAAATGCATGTCACTGATTATAGATGGCATATTAATATGCATCTGTGAAAGAACATTCATGAGTGAATTTCATTAATCAGATGTTCAGTGCATGCCAAACATTATTGCTGATACAGGATAACAAGATTTAATGTTATATACTTCATCATCATTAGTTCAGCAATAAGCTTTCTATTAAACAACCAGCATACACTGTAATCTGTATATTTAATGCTTTTTTCTTTATGTTGTTCCTGAATAACTGCAAGTCTTAGAACTAGTTCCAGATCTCCTGCTCTGATACTTGTCTGCATGTAGTTCATCTCTTCTTAAATTTTGAGTTACGTGAGGTTCACAACTTGGCCAAACTACAAAATTCTATATTCAAAACTATTAGCAGCAGTAATTAACTGATGTTCCTGCCAACAGATACTCTATTCATGATGTGCCATGTCACCAGCTGGTATGGTGTAATAAAGAAACGATTCTCAGGACCACACCGCTGACTTCCACAGAATCACGGAATCACAGAACGGCTGAGGTTGGAAGGGACCTTTGGAGGTCATCTGGTCCAACCCCCTGCTCAAGCAGGGCCACCTAGAGCAGGTTGCCCATGACCACGTCCAGGTGGCTTTTGAAGATCTCCAAGGAGGGAGACTCCACAACCTCTCTGGGCAACCTGTGCCGGTGCTCCGTCACCCGCACAGTACAGAAGTGCTTCCCAATGTTCAGAGGGAACCTCCTGTGTTCGTTTGTGCCCATTGCCTCTCATCCCCTGGCACTGGGCACCACTGAAAAGAGCCTGGCTCCATCTTCTTTGCAGCTTCCCTTCACGTATTTATACACATTGATGAGCTCATACCCTGAGCCTCCTCTTCTCCAGGCTGAACAGTCCTAGCTCTCAGCGTTTCCTCATAAGAGAGGTGCTCTAGTCCCTTCGTCATCTTCATGGCCCTTTGTTGGATTCTCTTCAGTATGTCCATGTCTCTCTTGTACTGGGGAGCCCAGAACTGGCCATAATACTGCATACAAACTTCTGGATCTTCTGGAGACAAGCTCTAGGATCATGGGGGAGTTCCTGGGAACTCCCTGGGAAACTTGAGGGTGCCTGCTGCTGTCAGGTATAGGCGAGGAAAAGGGAGCTGCAGGGCTGTGCACATGAGGAAGCTCTAGCAGCTTCTGATGAGCTTGGTCAGCTGCCCTTGACCCGGGTGCCTGGAGCCTTTGCTGCAGCTGCCCCTCATCTAGGGAGGGTCAAGCACCCTTTAAGCTGGCACCAAGGAGATGTAAGAGTGCATCACTCAGAGGGCAGCCAAGAGAGTCTGATTTGTGCTTAGGGAACTCTTCTTCCTGGATAAAAGCAACTCTTACCTATTTAACTATTTAACTACTTTCGGAAAGAGAAAATGATACATCAGTGTATTTTCCTGAGATTTTTGTTAGCAGATGGGGCCTTTTTATCTGGTATCTTTAATCCCATTTTCTGGAAGAGGACAGTGGCAGTGGAAAGTATCTTCAGTGAAGGTCCTTACATAGGGTTAAAGCAGGAATAGCAAGCAGATTCATAGAGAGGAAGTGACAAATTATCCCCGAATATCTTTACAGGCATGGAAATAACTTGTCCACCATGTTTGGCCCAGGGTTTAAAAGCAACTCAGCTGCTATTGTACTAGGTGACACAAAATATATGGTATTTAGTCATCAAGTCTGTTTGCCATCACCTAAGTTTTCTAGCTGCAGGCACTGAGTAATTTCACCACAAATTCTGCTGATTCTGTAGTACTCATGAGTATCAGGTGAAGCTCATGGCTTCATTTGTCACATCAGCAATGACAGTCACAGAGACTTATTCTGAAACATTTTGTCCGCAATAAACAGCTGCTGTCTACTATAACAACACTCTGCTAGGCCCAGCTGTAGGAGGGCAGCTATCAAATACAGCATCTCTTAAGTCTTCTACCCGCTACTCTCACGTTATGCGTTTCAAAATAACCAGCTTTATCCATGATGACATTAATGTATTTATCTACGTACTGAGCTGTCTGAAGAATGATTGCCCCAATATGACTGGAAGGGCTGTTGTGGCTCTCCTTAATGATGTTCTCAAAAATTGGTGCCATACATATTTCTGCACTTAATTGCATGTTCTGATTTTTTTTTTTCTTAGAGTGCCAATGAATAGCTTTTTTTTGTCTGTTCACCATTTTGAAGATCTTGACTATGGTATATTAATGTACATTTCTAAAACAATGTACACACTGTATTACAAATGTGCTTTAAAAGTTGCTGATATTACACCTTACAAGAAAATATATCGGTAATGTGCATGTTAACTCTTGTGCTGTCTGTGAGGATGCAGTAAAACCTTTTGTGTATGCACTATTAAACAATATTAAACCACGTCAATCTTCTGACTACCAAAGTCCAAGTGTAAAAGAGTCAAGCAAGATAATTCTACTGGTGAAAAAGGGAGGGTAAACTGTAGCCGGTTATCTTTTCAGGAAGCAGCCTAATGGGCATTGCAGGCAAGTTTTAAACCTAATGAACACAGCTGCCTAAAAATCATGCAGTAGAAGACCATTTTGTTGAAAAATGGCAATAGTTAAGGAACCTCAAATGTTATGACTCCATAATTTTAGATTCAGCAATGTCTTATTTTGTCACTAACAAAGTAGGACTCTAGAATATTTTGCTCTTGAACACAAACATAAAAGCTGATACACTGGGATAGGTCAAAGACCTGTGCAGCTTCTATCTGACAGGATTCAACAGGAGATGTGTTGGATAATAGAGCGGTCCTTCCCTAGGCACACTCTCCAGCTTCCAACAGTCAGCAATTTAGGGACTTCCTGAAGTGCTTTACTTTCTGTTTAACAAAGACTGATATACATTCTCAATATATCTGCATAATACTACCTGCCCTCTGCAACATCATTTGCAGGGAGCTTCAAAATATCTCATATGGCTAACTTTAAAACTGTTATCTGAGGATTTAACCTGGTGTCCCTAAGTTCCTGCACTGTCAGAAACAAGGAGTAGTTACTATTCATTATTGCCTTCACCATTCACAACTTACAGATTACCCTTATCTAATATCCTTTTAGTCATTTCTTTTCCAGGCTGAGATGTTCTAATACTCTTTTGTTCTCCAAAGATCTTACAGTACTTCTCTGATCATGAGTCACTGCTTCTGCAGCATTTCCAGATGTGTCTGAGATGGGCTTATCACATAGAGAAGACGTGGTTGAGATGTGGACGCACAGTGGATGAAACCAGGGATATAAGGAAGCTTCCTATTTCATCCCTGACAACTCCTTTTTCTGTTGCTGAGAGCTGAGGTTAAGTTTGGAGAAAACTATCCGCAATGGCTAAGCTCTTGGTGCTAGTCTGTTATCGTGTGCATTTGGCTAAGGTAGTTTCCCACCACTAATTTCTAATTTAATTTAATCTGCTGTTTTTTCAGCAGGTCACTTACTGTTGTGATACCTATTCATAGCTCTCTGTACTCTGTTTTGGTTTGGAGAATCCTGAACAAGTCCAGTAACATCAGACATCTTCTGTCACCACAGTGTTCATCCTTTCTTCCAAATGTTGTATGAACATGCTGAACAGTATGGTCCATGAGATATCCTGATAATAACCTCACTCTACTGTGGAACCTGACAATGTTTTTGTCTTTTAACCTTTTCCTCCCCAAAACTGTTTTGGACAAATTGAATATGTACTTGTTTTCTATTGAGCTAATAATCCCATAATTTTGGTAGCTATATAATGATGCTTTGTGGGCTGCTTAAAGTTGTGAAAGAAACAATGTTTTGCTTATAAAATTATTTCTTTCTGTGATACGCTGTCTACCTGAATATGTTTTTTGAGGAGGAAAAGCAAGGGGACAGAAAACAGAAAATAGCTCTAGGGATAAGAAAGACAAGAGGCAACTCTCAATTACTAAGTATCTCCACACACAGCCACACGTGAAATTAGAAAGGCACAGCCCATGTGGATAAAGCCATCCCAGCAGACTTCTTGTATATAGACACTTAAGCTCTATAAGTTGCTTGCCTTACAGATACTATTCTTGTGGATATTCTTAACTCTGCTAATATTCTGCTGTTGAACAGACTGATGTCTCTGTTTGTTTCTCTAGATTTGCATCATTTCTCTGTGTTTTTAGGCGGCATCTGTTATGTCATTATATCAATGAATTCAGAGCTCCTAAAAGCAGTGAAACAATTACACTAGATTGTATTGAACTGGTGCAGCTGCATGCTTCTGGTGGAGCGCAAGATCCAGTTTAAGGCAAAATCATGTGATACTGTGGTCTAACTTTAATGATACTCATTAAGGAAAAGACCCTTTAGACCTCAAACATGCACTGAAGACCCGTAGCTTACTGTGCTATTGTGTTCAAAACCAATACACCAAGAAAATAACAGACTCACTTTTGTCATGCAAAAGGCCATGCTTCTGAACTAGAACAGATTTAACGGAGATTGTCCTTGCACTCATCTGCAACACTAAGCTGTTTAGTGTTCAGTTAAGTCTTATAGGCTGGAGAACTCAAAAATCATAGCCCATACCTCATTTTTTAAATATTTTTTGTTTAAAAAGGACACCTTGAACATCTGTCCAGTGATGCAGAAGAACTGATGATGTCACCATGCTGAGGAAAAAAGCAATGATCCTTTAGGAGGTTGCAGCTGCACAATTCTGTGGTGATGTCTCTTAGTTTCTGTTGCATGCATTATTAACATTTACGAAATAGCATCAGGTGAGCACAGTCGGTGAGCTTTGTGAAGGTCATTAAGAAATGAAGTGGGTAATTCAAAAAGACACTGTCTTTTCTCTGACAGATGAGTCTTGTCTATAGTGCAGTTACCAAAACATTGTCATGTATCTAATTTTGAAATGATATGAATAGTTTTGTACTCTAGGCATACAGTTTTAACCTTAAACATCAAGTAATTTGGCTGCTTCCATCATTTTTATGTAAGAGGTCTTATGTAGAATTTATTTTTATGTAAGTAGAATCACTTTTTATGTAAATTCTTGCATTTAGATACAAAATGCCTGTAAGCGGGGATCTGAATATATTGTCTAAACATTAGGGAACAACAAACTTCTCGGAAAATTACTTCATGTAAATAATTTATTTTCATGCAAAAGAGTATCTGGTAACAAATGTTCTTCTCTACACAAGATTTTGTACAAGATTGGGTCTTGTCTCCTTTTCATTTGCTACCCTGAGACAGACACTTACTTCCTACCTTTCACATACCGTAGCTACCAGTTGATTTATCTGACTGCTTTTGTCTCTTCCCTGCATCTCTTTATGACTGTTAAGAATGTTTTACACATAACTTTCTCTCAAGGCTTGCTAATTGTGTTGAAGGCCTTTTTATGTGGTCTGTAAAATATATGTTCCCCCCCACCCCCCAAGGTTCTTTTTATGCTCACAGGAAAGGCACAGATGCATGTCCATCTGCCTAACAAACAGCCATCCAGCATGAAGCTGTGCTTATATTTTTGCTGCTTTTTTTTTCCTGTTATTTGCAATGCACTTGACCTTTCCTCCCGCTGAAGATACCGATTTGTCTCCGATCTTACGTATAAAGGGAGCTAGAATAATACAAACTACACATACACAACTCTCTCCTTTCTGATAAGGACTGTATACAGCCTTCTCCTGGAATGTCTTTTGCAACCAAAAACTCTCAACTTTTGAGCTAGGACCTCTCCGCCCCTCCCAAAAGTTGCAAATATTCAGTGGCTATGGTAGGTCGCTGCTTCTTGAAATGTGCGTGTAGCAGCCTTGCATTGAGCAGCCTTGCCTGAAAGTTTGTGTGAGCCTTAATGTTAGTGGCTAAAGACAAAGAAATCTGTCAGGTTTAATTATCTGTGCAATATACCACCAATATGGGAAATGTTCTCCTCTGGCTCCTAATCCTGCTTATCTTTGGTACATTTTAAAGCAGAAAGGCTAAGTTTCTTTCATAAGTTGCCTGAAGCTTATTATCATGGGAAGCCTGTCACCCGTGATTAAATAGCAATGCAAATTTGCTTCAAGAATAATTACTTTGAAAATGCATGCAGGTAACAAAGTTGCATTAGGTCTCACCTTTCTCAAATTGACTGTAGGCACAAGACTGTTGCCATGTCTTCTGCTTCTGTATTACATATACCAGCTTTTTTTTTTTTTTTTTTTTTGACCAGTAAAGAGAACCATATCAGTTATAAGGAGTCAATTTTTGGTGGCAGTACTTACATGTGTAATGTATATTTTTGGAATATTATGATGATCTGATTTTTTAGATTCCAAAGCACTTATTTTTTCACAAGTGCAGACATTCGAGTGAAATAAAATGCAATACTGCTAACAGTTCTGTTTTGAAATAAGCTTTTCAAGGCACTGTTGCAATGGGAGAATATAATAGTAATGTGTAATCTTTCTGAAGTAGCGTTATCAGTACTGAATAATTGCTAATAAGCTATTGTGAAACAGCACAAATGTAGGAGCGAACGAGTTAAAGTCAGTGCCCATTTCTTTTCATTAGTGGGACACACAACTTCTATGGACTTGTGATTTCACAGTGAGTAGAAATAACCAGGCTGTTAAAATGTTTCTAAGTATTCTAAATCATTTCCCCTGTAATGCAGTGAATCCTGACCAATACTAAACACTCAGCCCTTGAAAACATAGTCGATGAAGATTCAAAAATCATTTGATGAAGGTTCAGAGGAATGAACTATTCACCAGCCTTGTAAGCATTTGTCAAGCTTCATCCCAAATACATCAGTGCCTGCTTTACCACATGCATAAGGAAGCAGGAAAACTGGAAGTCAGGGAAAGTGGCACCTAAAAAAAGAAGGCAGACAGGTTGTTTATACTTTTGTGTTTTTTCCAGATTGGGACTGAAGATAATTTCCCATTAAAAGCCAGGCTCATATTATTTAATTTGAATCTGAATTGTCTCTAGAGCTCCCTTGACCCTGCAGACCCTTTCAAAATACTTATCTGTTAAAGAACCAAGAAAAGCCAGTATCGCACATGGTTTGTCTAAAAACATTGTCCACTAGTTCAGACCTTGGACTTGGCAGTCCTGGGCTTTGCTGTAGTGGGCTGGTGTCCGTATGACCCTCCAGGAATGCTGAGAAGATAAACACAGAGATTTTGTGATAGCTGTATAAGAAGTGAATTAGAAAAGCATCGTAGATGGTGAGAAATATGTCTATTAAATACTTACCAGAACAGCTTTAGGAAGTTTACATGAGATCAGATGCTGCTTGTCTTAATCACCTGGTAAATTCTTAGTGCGGCTGTTGGTATCCAGGAGACCAAACTGGTATCTATTTTAAATATTTATTTGCATCAGATACCAGGCCAAATAACAAACAATATCTGAAGTTTACATCCATCTTGATTCCAGTTTGGGCNGAATTAGAAAAGCATCGTAGATTGTGAGAAATATGTCTATTAAATACTTACCAGAACAGCTTTAGGAAGTTTACATGAGATCAGATGCTGCTTGTCTTAATCACCTGGTAAATTCTTAGTGCGGCTGTTGGTATCCAGGAGACCAAACTGGTATCTATTTTAAATATTTATTTGCATCAGATACCAGGCCAAATAACAAACAATATCTGAAGTTTACATCCATCTTGATTCCAGTTTGGGCTGGCAACTTGACTGTTTTTAAGAGCAGAATCTTTGAGACCCTGGAATGCACTCCCAGATGAAAACCTCGCACCAGAGGCATTTAAAATGGAACTTGAAAAGAGGCTTGGCAAAGACCAAAGAGAACAGCAATCCTCCCCTGACTGTGCAGTGCACAAATAATGACTCCACTGGTTTATTTCTATTTCTGTCTTCCATAGCTTAATGATTGTGTTCCTATGCCCCTGCTGCTGTATTTTGTGCCTACTCTTTTCTTCTTCTTCTTCTCCTTCTTTTTTTTTTATTTTTTTTTTTTGTGCTGCTTAGAGCAGGGAGGATGCATGTTGTACTTAGTGGCAGGTATAATGTTCCGGTCATTACAGAATCAGATGTCATTTTGACATTTTTCTGACTCAGTCAGTGCCTTTGTGTCAGTAGCCTTCATAAACCCAAGGGGCAAGACTTACTTTTTTAATGTAAAGGGAATTTCAGGTGTATAATTAGCAGATGCTATGTTGGCCTGGTAACCATTGAAGTACTAAATTAAGAATCAGCAGAAAATTGAATTACTCAGATGGATAATGGTTACAAGGATCACTTTTCTCACCTGTCAATTGCAATCTGTTCCACTGGCAAAAACAAAGTTTGCTGGCAGAAGAATGCAACCCTTGCTGTTATCTCCTGTTAGATGGCATTGCAAGAATTTATTGAAAAGGGCATCAAGAAATAAGAGCCTGCCCCTTGTTGGTTTTTCATGTCACCCCAGTATATGTATTCAAGACCAAAATGTATTAATTCCAGTTCTCAAGAACACGTTTATGCTTTGCTATTTTAACTACCTGTTAACATCTATATGCTTTGGTTATTTGCTACATAAAGATTTTGGCAATAGGAATTGGGTAGTGCTGAGCACGCCAAGACTATTTACATCAAATCTGCTGTATTTATGTAAAAGTCCTTCATCGATGCCAGCAGTAGGATTGTCAAATTTTTATGCAGCAAACACCATATGTGAAAAAGATGACATTCTAACCTGGGTTTCTCGGTGCTGCATGAAGAAAGTAAATGCTGCGGGCAAAGTATGCAGCTAGCATGTTGGGCTTGGCAGACATCTAGTGTGCTCTTTCTCTTTACATTGGAGTTTGATCTGTTTTTCAATCATTTTATTGCATCGTATCAATGCTCAGGCAAATAGGGGCATCTGAAAATAGATAAGTCAAACATTCAGTGCTGCCTGTCAAGAATAATTGTCAGCTAGTGGGATTCTGATGTTGGGCTGTTTGCTGATGTGCACACAGTAGCAAAGACTGCAGATGATGTAGAACACAAGCCAAATGGCGTGTATTTGCAATGAAAGAAGGCTTGACAAGTCTGCTCCGTCACTTGTACTGGCGGCAGAGGGCTCACGTCTCTGCTCTTTCAAAGGCTGACTCTGTTTCCGTTCTTGTTCTTGGGGGTTAATGCTTGTAATGATCCATGTTTTCTTCCTTCAAGAGGGAAAGAGAAGATCAGATTAAAATAAACTCAGATAAAATTAAACAGGTTTGGAATTGAAACTGGATTGTACTAACCCGTAGTGTGAATGCTTTAATGTGATGTACTGCAGTTCTGGCAGTAGTTTGCTGGGAAATGAAGGATGCCTTACCTTGGAATAGGCTCCAGTAGTAGATATATACACCTAACATTGAAAAGAGTCTCAGGTACTATTGTTCAACTAATGACACTTTGCTAAAATGCCATTCCATCCCCATGTGATCAAGATATGTAAAATCCTTATAATGAGATCAGTACAGACAACTTTGTGGAAATAAACAGATCAATGTACAGATGTGAGGGAGGACATTGGTAAGTTGTTCACAGTTAGTTTCATGTGCTCACATTATCAAAACTTGCAAGAGGAAGAAAAAAACCTGCAATTTTAGTGGAAATTTCCATGTGGATGATATTTTGTACAGTAATATCTAGATGATCACCCCCACAACAAACTTTTGACAAAGGACAGCAAAAGTTGTGAGACGCTGGGAGATTTCTGTTGCGCTGCCAACTGCCCAGATTCAAACTCGACAGTCTGCACTAATTACTTTGCCATCAAAGTTTTTCTCTTCACTCCCTGAGGTCTCACAGCATTGAAGTGTGCTTTGGAGCTTGTGCAAATTGCATGCAGTTTGTGAGAGAGAAAATGCCATTGTTTCTAGCTGCTCAGAGACCAAGCAAAGCAGAATGTTCCTTTTAAATAATTGTTTTACACAGGGAGTGAAGTTTTTTCGTAGGACTGCTGTGCCTGGCAGCAAAGCAGCCTTTAGTGTTGAAAGAAAAGCACATGTGATCTGCAGAACACAAATCCCTTGTGAGTTTGGAACTGGAGATAGATAAACTTTTTTCTATAATTCAAGATCCATTTGTGATATTAAGCTACAGAAATGAGGAAGCAAAGTTGCGTGACTGTGATGTGAGGAAAATCTGTCATGGCTCAACGGCTCTGTTTTGACTGGATGTGGACCCCAGACTTGCTGAACAGATTCAGTCAAAGTCCCTGCATCTCAGACAGGTGGGATCCGCTCCACTTTAGTTTAGGGCTCTTGGAGGAAGTCATTCTGTCCTGAGGTCCCTTCTAGCCTCAATTTCTCCAAGGCTGAAAGATTACCTACACGCTATGAATGAGCTTAGAAACTTATCACAGTGTCTCTTTCAGTAATTTCTTAATTTTGTCTTTATCAGTAGGTTATATATAGTAAGCATAAAGGTAGAGTTTCCGTTACAAATCTGTTATATACACACCTTTATTTAGGCTCATTATCTCTAAAAATTAGGAAATATATTCTACTCAAGGCTAACAGAAAGAAAAGCTGCAGTTTGAGAAATATAATAAATGGAAACATTAGAATGGTTAAGATGACTTCTTTATAAATTACTATTTCTTTCAGGAAGACTCATACTTAGATGTGATCTGCTATGAAGTAAGGGAGTCCACTTGTTGAAAAACTTGCTATTAGTAGTGTGACTTGTGTACGCAGACATGAAATATGATGTTTAAGGTATGTGGATCTTTATTTTTTGGTTTAGCGAGGCTTTTTTTAACTTGTCCTTTGAAGAAAAAAAGTAATTAGATCAAAGCTGTAGAAAACATCTCTAAAATGAATCTCCTCATTTCTAAAGCTGAAGTGTTAATCCTCTATGTAGCAAAGGATGATTTTAAAAGGTACAGCCT
>VXAL01018914.1:225964-260653 GCA_013399475.1 Chauna torquata
GATGGCCTACAGCAGAGACAAGAAAGATACAGGGCTATAACCCTGACCACAAGGTATAGATAAGACAGTCACTTCTTTTTTTAAGTTTCTGTGTAGATCTCTGATGCTAATAAACCCACTACTGCAAGAAAATGCTTTTTTTTTTGGTAGACATCAGTTTGGAGTGTGTATCTACTGGAAGCACGTAAGACACATCCATTACTAATATAACAAAAAATTAGCCTCAAAGAGCAGAGTGAATGTGGTCAGGCTTTCAAACCTACCTCAGCACAGACTCCATTGGTCTCTCATATGCATATGCAAATGATTTTGCACAGACAAGTGTTAAATTTTCATTGAGCCTGGCATGCTCGATTTCTCCTACTGATGGCTACTTCAGTGAGATCAAGCTGTATTATTCA
This sequence comes from Chauna torquata, assembly GCA_013399475.1. Classification (NCBI taxonomy): domain Eukaryota; kingdom Metazoa; phylum Chordata; class Aves; order Anseriformes; family Anhimidae; genus Chauna; species Chauna torquata. Next base: position 226,366 of record VXAL01018914.1, read on the forward strand.
GGCAGTATATTGAGGGATTTGATCTCCTGGTAGTGTTTCGGCTCGTTTGCAGAACTCACAGCTAGATGTGAATGTTAGGAAGCTTATGGGTGCTCAGGGTAAGAGATGTGATCGAGCCCAACTCTGCATGCTTCTGAAAATAACAGAGATGCTCCACTTTTTACAGACTGTTGTAATGTAGCCTTTTTTAAAAGGCAATTACAAATTGGCTCCTTCCATGGCTTGAGCACATAGGATTTATGCTAAGCCAGCAGAGTGAAAATGAAGGTCTTGTCAATGAATCAGAAGCTGTCTATAGCACATACTGGGACAAGTGAATCTTAAGGGGACTTTGGCTGAAGCCCATTAAAGAAGAATAAGGAAGAAACAGTGGCTTCCATTGATGGCATTCATTTACATTCTCTGATACAAAGTGTCTGCTGATACCTATTTTCTGCACACAAACACAGGTTTTTTAAGTCCATTTCTCTTCTATTAGAGCTGTGACTCTGTGCCATCTTGTGAGTATTGACTGAATTTTAACAGGAAGTGAAAAAATGGGGCAGGATTGAAACAGCAGCCTCACTGGATGTGAATAGCAAACCTCCAGCTGACTGCAATAGAAATGGAAAGGTGAGAGAATTTCTGTATAAGATACAGGGTCTGATGATGCTGGTGAGATGACTGCTAGTGTTTCTTGGAAATCTGAGAGTCATTGCCTTTTTGTCTTGTCCCTCATGACTCCACTTTAATTTTCATTCTTTTGGTGTGTTCAAATTACCTTAGTCTCTTTACATGTAGTTCTGTTTCCTGGATAAAAACTTATGCTTTGAAAAACTTCCCCAGAAATAGAAGCTTACTTCCTATTCTATCCCCATGGTCATTTCAGGTATGTGATACTTCATCTCTTAAGTAGCCAAAGCATTGGAAGGAATAGATGTTGTGTTTCTGTACTGCTACAGTTCCCTTAACTAGTCCCCATCAGATCTAAGGAGCTGAGTTTTCTGGAACCACTTAATAGTTTTCCTTACTCTTGGTAGGATTTCAGGTATGTGTTAAGCATAAAACGAAAGGAAGGCAAACAGCACTGTTTTAATTTTTACTTTTGTAGCTGATCTTAACTATTTTCTTATCCCGTAGTTCCAGACGTAGTTTCAGTCTTCCCTCAGATTCATCCTAGGGAAACAAGTGTGGGGAATAAATCCCTCGTTCTGCTCTGTAACTATACTACTTATCACTTCCTACTCAAAAACTGTAATAGCTTTCATTTGAAATGACCTGTTTTCTTGCAAATACATGCTCAAACCTATGATCAAACTTTGAGTTTTTTTAAAATATGACAATCACCAACATGTGATATCGTAGACTGCAAGCTGCACACACAGTGCTATGGATGATAAATTATCTCCACATTGTAGGGATGAGTAGCATAACTGCATTATCACTCCTTGCATTATCAATAAGATACCGTAAATGCAAACTGCTGCATATTCGTAGGAAATCTAGACCTGAAGAGACAGTACACAGCTTCTTTTGAGAGCGATAACTATAATCAAAAACAGGAGCTCATACCCTGAAATTGTTAACATCTTTGTGTCACAGTCAGAGAAAAATAGTTATGACCAAAAACAAAAAAAACAACAACAACAACAAAAACAGTTCTCAAATTCCTTTTAAAAAGTACCAGTCTTCTGGATTTCTGATGTGAGAGACAAATTTTTGGAAGATGTCTTATGTGCTTAAAGGGAGAAACACTCATTCATCATACAAGCTCAGGGATTTAGGAGTTCTGTCTTCAAACACTCTGGATAAATAAACTCTTTTTGTGATGCAGGTGACAGAAAATGAGAGTCTTCAGGCTATATTCTGCTGCTGCTGTACCTTATAGAGAAACTTAATTACAAGATGACTTTACCAAAACAGAATTGAGAGTAAGTCTTATTACTGTTACACAGGAAATATAATCCTGGATAATATGCTTAATCTATAGTTAATACTAATTTTCCGAACTGAAAGAGGAGATATAATTTGATACTAACCAGTTAAGATTTTAAATGAGATAAATGATTATAATTATATGAAAATCTACTTAAACATTTCCTGAACACGTCGCAGTTTGTATTGTATAAATGCAGAAAAATCCCTGAGTCACTGAGATGGGCGGTGATATGACATTTCATGGGCCGTAAAATATTACCCAGAGCTATGTGTTTTGAACAAGGACTTTATTTGTTAAGATTTCTCTTTACTTGAGCTGACTTTGGGCCAGCCTCTGGTCTGTTTTCAGAGCTAAGATTACAGGCTAGAAGCATTTGGCCAAGACTGATATTCCTTTATTGCCACTTTGTATAGTACCACAAGCTATGTTGTGGTGCTGTTGGAGATAATGCGTTTCTCCGTCATTGTAATAGTTTTTCTTACTGTACTGTTTAATGGTTTCACAAAACCTTTTTTTTTTTGACCAATTGCTCTGTTATTTTTTATGGTAGCAAAATATTTGTTCCACAAATAAACTGGAACAGAGCTTAAATGTAAGTTTGCAGAGGGATATCAAACTTACTACAATGCAATTTATTAATCAGTACTTAATGAAATTACAACATGAAGGAAAAAAAATCCCCTATTAGCCCTAAGTTGCTAATAGATCACAGAAATTTTTGCTTTTCCATGCACCATATCTATGGTTGTTTTCTGCAGCAGAAGGATAAGGCAAACAGCATGTTGTTCTATTAAAAATTGCTTATATAATGGCAAGTAATAAATGGTGTTGAAAAACTCCTTTTTCCTTCAAAAAGAAAAATAGCTTGACAAGAAGAGAAAATGTAACAGGAGTTAGTTATTACCTGGATGTGATTCTACAATATATTCAAATTAGTAGAGTACTTTGAGTACCCTTGAGGTGAGTGGGTTTTGTCCAGGTGTATGCACTGGTGCTAGAAAGTTCTGTAGGATGAGTCTGTGTGAAGCTAATGTCAAGGAAAGAGTTCCTAATAGCTTCACCTCAAGTTCCCACCTTCGGGACGTCAATCTCTGATCTTCAAAGCATGATCCTGACCACAGTGCTGGTTTCTTACATTTATGCTCCCCGCTTTTTCTGAGCCTAGGATGCCCCTCTGAGCACAGTAGAAGTAACTTCTTCTTTGAGAGACTTGGTTGTCCATCTGTGCTCTACTTTGACATTCAGAGATCACACTGCTTTTATTAAGAAGGAGAATACATGTGAGGATGCTCTCCCAGGTATTGATTGCTTGTGGAGCCATAACATGTTGCAGCTTCTGAGAGTAGTATGACAAAGAGCTTCAGATGATAACTTTCTCTCCTCTCAGATCAACAGTGAAAATGTTAACTGTTGATATTTTATATTGGCGTTATTGGATTCCTACTCCTGTAAGGAAAATAAGTTTGAGGATTTGTTTTTTGTTTTGTTTTGTTTTGTTTCTACAAATCCACATTTATGAAGTAATAAAGATCAGTTTTGTCAACAAGCTGTTGTAAAACTCTGGTTTAATGTCAAACCTTTAAATGACACTAGGTAGCTTTCCATTGCTTGCAGTCTTAAGGCTTTGGCTTGGTTCACCAACCTCAAGGCAAATTAATGCTATATGGGAATTGCCCATATTTTGGCTGCTTTATGTCTGTCTGAATCAGGACCTCAGGAGTAAAAAAGAAAACTGAGGTAAGCATGGACCTCTGGGTTCAGAGACTTCTCTTGCAGTGATTTATTAATATTCCTTTGAGATTACTAGTGCTGCAGGTGAATGGTAGTCAATGCCCGCCTTTTAAAATTCCACCACTCTAAGGTTAGTACTCGATTCTGTAGTCTTTCTTGATCAATACAAAGTGAAATGGTACTCGGACTGTTTTTTTCTTTGCATTTGTTTCATTTTGTTTCATTTCTGCCATGTAGTTGCTGTAAAACAGTAAGCTAGAAAAGGAATAGCCATCCTATTATATTTTCAATATTATCACTGACATTTAAACTTGATAATTAGCCTTTGATAATCTAAAGATAACGTTTTCAACAATGATATCCAGGAGCCCATGCACAAATAACAAACTCAGTAAGTTAAGCTGTGGTTATAACCAAAGCTTCATATGTGTTCCCCTTCACCTGTAACCTCGGTGTGTTCTGACAAGCATGGATGAGTGGCAAGACAAACCCTCCAATTTGGAAATCAAAGATGCTTTTCCCTTCTCTCTGTTGTATACAGTTATTCTCCTATCTACCTAATGTATATTCATTAATATTTTCATAGCTGATTTTTGTTTTCCTATTACCCTTTGGTGTTGGGTTAGGTCTTGAGTAGAAAGGCATGGGAATATATTGCAAGGAATGGTTATTCCTAATAAATATACTAACAATAATACTGTTGAAAACAAAGGATGTAACTATACAGTGTCCATACAAGAGGGATACTATTTCTATCACTGATAGTATACTCTATATTCTATCATACACAATTATTTTGAGTAGACACTTCATTTTGAGTTTTTGTTTATCTGTTTGTTTGTTTCTGCTTTAGAACTCACACTTACTGTCTTGGCCTCGAGCTTCAGAGAGATACAAAGGTAGAAAGCAGAAAGCTTGGCTCCTGTGTTTTTGTTGTTGTTACTGTAGAAAAATCCTATGCTTAATGCTCTTACTACTGTAAAATACAAAGTGTTTATAGAGCATATATATCCTCTGCTGGTTAGGTAAGATAACATAAAGGGTCCTATGCAACTGAACCTGCCTGGTTTGCTTGAGAAGAAAATACTGCTACTTTTTCATTGAAATCACTGCTGTGTGGCTGTAATGTGTACCTTTTTCCTAATGATGATACAGAGTTAATGATAACAATACTCATCTCTCAGAACTCCCACAAACATGGGCATCTCAGCCTTGAGGCAAAGCAGGCGCTCCCGGGAGCCCTCTCTTTCCACCGCGGGGAATGGTGTGAGCCCCGTGCAGTGCAGACTCATCACCCTGCCGGGGCCAGCGCGCTCTTGCAGAAGCTCAAGGGTGCTTCCAGTGCAACCGAACACATCGCCGCACTGCTTGCGTTGGGGTGATCTTGCCTGGTGTAACACACCAGCTCCCATCTGAGACACATACAGCCCCAGCTCTGCAGTGCTGTGGTTGTGCCTGCTGTTTTACTGAGTCTCGGGAGCTTAGATAATCTGTTATCGTGTTTTTGGAAAAGCCAAACATCATCTTTAATCCTGTGTTTGAATACCCCATCCCAGTTGTAATGAGAAGCTATTCCACCTCTTTGGAATTCCATACAAATGATGTCAGATGAGCAGCGTCAGGCTGTGTTTACGGTCTGGGTAGTCACTGCATGTATTCTGTAGCAAGTGTCCTTGGCAAATATGTGTATGTTTCCTCCATCTTTAGGTTATGTCACTAGAGTTTGCCTAAATCATACTTATCTCTACAAAAACACAGTCATTATCCTTCTAAGGCTGCTCTTATTGTCTCTTTTGGACTGGCAAAGATCCTATATGGTACGCAGTCTGTCACACACAGTAAACAGGACTTGAATGGGTGCAGAAGGAGGCTATTCAACCCGCCACTGAGCCAGTATGCTTTTGTTACACAGAGCCTACCTTAGGCTGCCTTATCTGTAGGCGTTGTAAATATTTTTGCATCTTTTAAACTGCAGTGTTAGGGGAAAAGTATGCTAGAATGGGTCAGAGTGAAGATCCTGCAGCCCTGTTAGCCTGTCTGGTACGAGGTGTTTGAGGCATGCAAATAAGAGTAAGTGCACCAGAATAAGCCCAGGGTGAGATTTCCCACTTGCATAGCTTTGGGCTTTTTAGTTTGAACATTCAAACTCACAAAGCCATTACAAGAAGCTGAAATATTTCTGAAGGTCTCATGCCTCTGGAGCAGTACCAAATGGCTCTTGTGTCTGCCATCCAAACGCCAGCTTCAGTTTTTCATTTCTGTTCCATCCATGGGCATTAGTGAGCCAACACCCTCCGGTCAACAAAAGCCACACTTGGTTGAGAGATTAGAGAGGAAAGGTATGAATTTCAGCCCACAGAAGCAGTTTAACCCCCATAAATACGAGGGCAGCATCCTGCAGTGACCTGCTTGGTTGCAGCTGCATCTGCAGGGAGGTGCAGGGAGTTCTGCGCAGATGATCCTGTGCCTCCAAAGCATGGGGGTTTGCTTTCACTGCGGGATTTCCTTCTGGCTGTTGGGAAAAAGTTTTAAAACATCAGAGATGATAGGGAGCTCAGCTGTGGGTTATGTGGGCCACTAATTCTGTACCACTGGGCGTTGAAATCCCCTGATCTACTGAGGGATTGCTAAAGCCAGCCCATGATTTCCCCTTTCCATGGAAGAGCTTCTCCCAGATTTTGAAATTGTCAGAAACCAAATTAAAGGGGAGAAGGTGGGGGAAAGAAGTACCATATCAGTGGAAATCTCCTGTGCAGAAAACTTGAGAGTTTGATTTTTTAGTATCTTCTATCATAGATCAAATTATATGTCAAACAAACAAACAAAGAAACAAACACATCACTTGAAATGGAAAAACAGCAACCTCTGCGCTTAAAAATGACAACATGTTGCAATCTCCCAATCTTTTAAAAGAAAATACCACAGAAAATGCATCAAACCCAATGTTTCCTGTGAGATGCTTTTCCAGTGAATCAGCATATTCAGAAAAAATATGTATACTAGTGTCCCTTGTATACTAGTTGGCCCAATTCTGACCAGCTGTACTCTGAGAAAGCTGCCTTCTAGACAGCTAAAATGTTTGCATAGTTCTCACAATCTCTTTGATGCCAAAAGTTTGTGTAGTAGCTCTCCTGTAAGCATGAAAATGAAGACTAGATTTTGGATAAATGCTGCGCTGTTAGCATCAAGGACCCATTTGTTCTTTCAGTAATGTGATTCTCAGTCTCTGGGATTCATCAGAGGGATTTATCTGTCTAATAAAGACGTCCACTCTGTCTATACTTTTAATGTTTCCCGATTAAAATAAAGCTGTTTATCTCTCTTAGCTTCAGTGATTGTATATAAACAGGGATTACTTCTGCAGGAATCTCCTCCCCATTGCCAGTCTGTGCTATGTTCAGGCGTTCTTTGTGAGCCATGACAGCGCGAGGCGTGTGTCTGTCTAAACATGTGCAGCTCGTTCAGAATTAGTCTGAACACAGCAAAAATTACAGAACAGTCTGTTCTACTGTGTTTTCATGTACAGAAGTGTAATTTATTATTAATCACTATGTAACACAAAATCACATCTTGTAAGGGAATGAAGGAACAAGATTTGGCCATTCCAACATGAACAATTTCTTTTTACCCTCCTTCCTCCAAAGGGTAATAGGAAGACTTCTACAACTGCAATTTTTAAAGAAACTGTTGATTAAATATATGTGCTGATAAAATAATGGTTCTTTTGGGAAACAGGCCTCAACCGTGAAAGGATACAAATCATCCCACAAAAAAATAAAATGCTGAATTGGCACAGAGTGTCTTCTTATGGGAGAGGAGCAGCCTATGGAGGCTATGCAAGGAGTTTTGGGGATAGACTTTGCCTTGTAGAACTGGACATTGAGCAGAATCATGTTATATTTTACACATGATTTACAGGTTATATGCTTATGAAAATAAAAATATTTTTGCTGAGTAAGCCTCAGACAAATTAAATGAAGCAAAGTGCTTCAGGGCTATTAAACAAAAAGATCAAGCCATAAATGCATGATAGAAAGTATACGTGGAAAAGTATCCATCCTCCCTGCTTGTATTCTTTCCTTAGCATCTGCTGCTGGTCTGTGGCAGAGAGAAGATAGAAAGGATGGTCTGACCAATATGGGCTGCCCCCAGTCACACGCCAGTCACATGTACCAGTTCCATGCTCTCTTCTTACTTTTGTCCTGCCAATTACATTTTTCAGTTCCCAAGATTTTTCTCCACTGTGAAGAGAAACTTCCGATTTTCCTCCTGTAATAATGAGCCAGGATATTGTCTAGCAACTTGTATTGCCCTTGGGTAGAGAAGGAGGGTGCAAAAAACCTGTTCATCTGCATGCATACAGATGACCCAAGCCTGTCCTCTCCTACAATCTATTAGTTTTGCATGCTACAGTGTTCTCTGTGCCTGGATTTGTCACCATAAAAACCTGTTGTGTTGGCTGCATTATGTTTCTTGCAGAAGAAGCAGTGCTGTTCTTTTGGCTTTAAGTGACTTTTTTGACTCAACACATCCAGGGCTGTCCAAGATTAATTAATTCCAGTTAATCACATTGCAGATGAGCACTGCCAAGACTAGGTTTGGATTGGTTAGGAACATAGAGTTTTGTAATGGCTAAACCTTAAACTGCTGCAGTTTGGAACAGATGTAAATACAAGATAATGTTACCGTTAATGCAGCATGCAATTACTCATTAGACTGACTGAAGTTGCATAGCGTCTCTTTCAGGATTGTCCTCATTATACGGTCTGAAAAAACTGAGGCCAGTTTAAATTCATAGTTCTTTTTTTTTTTTTTCCAGTTCTACCCTTAATCCATTTTGACAAAGCCACAGCTCTCCTTTTCATTAAAAAGACAGAAAAAAAAAAAAAAATCCGGCTGTTGGCATTTCAGAACAGTGACAGTGGGTGGGGTAACTGCAGCCCTGGCAGCTCATGCAGGGTGCCAGTCTGAGGAGGCTTGCTCTAGGCAGAGCAGGAGTTTGACCAGCTCTCCACATGCTTGTAGAAACAGCTGTTTTTTAAGGCTGTGTCGCTAAATAGTATGGCTTCATTAGTGGTTATTCAGTGAGATTCTAGGGCACTGAAGTTCTGGTTCAAAACAGACTTCTTTCCTTTTCCTACAGCGTACAGCGTGCTGTGGATCAAGGACAGATATCATTACAGTCATCACATGACAGTAGTCTACATCTGCTGGCTCCTGTTGTAACTATAGGGTCCCGATAGTGAAAAATCGCAATGGTGCTAAACATCACTTTCAGCCCATAGGAAAGGAGAGTACGTGCTTTTTGCACAATATGCTCTCATGCAATGCTTGAATTTTTTTTTTTCTATCCATATCTTATCCATTTTCTTTTCCTTTATTGTACATCTTGCTATCTCTATTTCACATTCGGAATGATTCTTTACTATTTAGATGAGGTGTTATTTATAGGAAAGAGAATGTCTTCTTATGAAAGTCTAGCAGATTTTCTTCCTCACTGATGTATACATTAATGCTCCCTTGCTTTCTCCCTCATCTTTCCCTAGCATGTCACACTTCTACATTGTTTTCCCTTGCTTTAATAATAATCTTTTTTCCTGTTTTTTCTCCTTTTCTATGCTGAAGACACACTCACCTCCTCTCCTTTTTTTCTCCCACTTTTTCTTTATCCTCTTTCTTGCCTTCTTTCCTTTGCATGTCTGCTTCCTTCTTATGTTTTTTTTTCTTTTTTTTTATGCTGCTGATATGGTTTTTTTTTTTCCCCAGGCCCTCAACTGTTTGCTTTGCTATCCCTCTGCTGATCTGCCAGATTTTTTGCCATGTTTATCTTCTTGGCTTGTCAGCTCAGCATGCAGACTGATCCCATGCAAACCACTGGTCTGATCCTATGCTGAGCTCCAGTGGAGTAGGCTGGGAAGATGCAGTAGGGCAAGTGCAAATCAGGGCTGCATGGCAATGTGAGGCACCCTTTGCCTGCAAAGAAACAGAGGGAGCAGAGCTCTGCTTTTCTGTGTTCTTCCGTCTGCTGTGTCCTCTGTTCTGAAGCTGGTCTTTGCTTCACCTTAAGCTGAGGGAAGGCACAAAAGAAGTATCTTATCCAAGCTAAATTCTTCTTCCTTTGCAACTGTCTTCTTTTTACAGGTGTTAACAACCTAGTCAGGTGCTGCACATCCTCAGGAAAGGTGGGTGCAAAAGTTATGAATGTCAGTCCGAAAAATTCATAGACTCTATGTCAATTTCTTATTTAATAAATTATCAGTGAAGAAATAAACTTGCTTCCTAAACTTAAAAAGACATCTTTTTCTCATTAGAGGCTGAACATTACATTTTGTAATTTGGAAAGCAGAGGCAAGATTTCTTAACCATGCAGCAAACATTGAGGCATGAGGCTTTTGGTCTGATATTTTCAATTGCAAAATGGAAATGATAAACCAGCTGCTTAGTCTGCTGTAGTATTTGAGAAGATAAAAACTTACAGTGTCTAATTGTAAGCCCATATGCTGGGATTGCGGGCTGGCAGCCTGTTCACAAATGTTCTGTACAAGTGCTTAAGTACTAAGCCCATTTAAGTAAAACTAATTTCTTTTGAAGATTACATAAGGAATTGCAGAATGTTAGGTACTCAGTTTCAGATACTAAACTCAACAAACTCAGTGGTTCTGGGGATGGACAAACTTCTCTATGTTTGCATGTATGGAAAACTACAATATGTAGTGATGCTGTTCAGCCTTAATCTTATGTTATTTGACTTGTATATTTTTTATATAAACTGTTTCTCTGTGTTTTCTCTGACACAACTTCATCTACTGTAGTTCTTGAAATTGTCTGCATCCTGCAAAAAGGCTTAATTCTGTTGAGCTGTTGATTTTGTTGAATCAATCATGTTCCAGGATTCACCTATCCTGATCAACACTGATAAGTTTTCTAACATTGATTTCTCTAGACAAGGAGGACTCTCACATCTTTGTTCAACAGCACAGAAATGAACTGTGACTGTCTATGGATTCATGTTTTCTTTCTAAAAACGGTGGATATTTCTGTATCCTTTTTTTCTGAGTATCATCTCCGGCTATAGGGCTGCTCTTATCTTATACGGATAGCTGTGACACTCCCAAAAGCGTGATTGTGCCTTAGGCAGATAGATTCACCCCAAGCTGGTAAACACTTTACTATTGAGGCTTGAAATCTCTGTCTACGTTTGATCTGATTTTTTGTTTTTTTTTGTACTGAAAACAGTAAGGATGCTCTTTTGACAATCCTCTTTGGAGGTAAGTACACCAGTGATAAAAACTGACCCAGCACATACAACCTAATGTTGCCTTCTAAGGCAAGAAACTGTGTAAGAGAGCACTTAGAGGGTTTTTAAAGCATGTACAGAGAGTTTCATGTGTGAACATTAGGAACCTCCTCACAAACAGTTTGTGCTCTGACATTGCATACATAATTAGCAGTTAGATATTTAAGCACATCTAACTGTGCATGCGATGTTGAATGCATGTGCCCAATAAAAATCTTCCTAAGTGAAATTCTGTATTATTATATCCTGTCTAAAGGACTAGGAAATGATTTGGTAAGGTCAATTCAGCGCTCAACTACAAAAAGCCTGATTTGTTAGCACATTTGTTGCACAAATATACATGTCAATAAAATCCATCTACAAGCAGGACCCTGTACATTTTTCAGCAGTTTTTGAAGTATTCCATTGGAACAGCTGTGCTAGTCTGAGAAAAAGCTCTTCTTGTATGTGACCCTATCTTCAAAAGTAGCTATAAGTGGATTTGCAGGAATTATTTTTCTACTTATTTTTCTCTATTTATTGAACAGCTTTATTTTATAACTTTTGGCACTAATTTGATACTTAGAAGGAGATGATATTTTAAAAGCTTATTTGTAGTGAGTCAAAACAGAGACTTTGTGTGGAAACTTAGACAGTTTTGATTAACATCAAGGAAAATTTCTATTTATGAACAAACTGAGAGCATCAGTCTCCTGTCATAAATAATTAGATGTCTAGAGCACTCAGCTGAGATGTGAAGGATGCCTGGTGAAATCCCTGATCTAAATTACACATTTGGAAGACATGTATGAGTATGTTAGTAACCTAACTGTAACTGTTTACTCTACTGGCTTTCATCCCTTCCTTCTCCAATAATAGAAGTTCTCTGTTTCAACTTGTTGTTGAATAACAATCTTATGTAAACCTCGTTTTCATGAGATGAGAAAACCACTTCTTTCTCAGCTCTGGTTGGAAGGCTGGGCGCAAACATTTATCTTTAAGATCAATGGAGAAGTATTCACATCTCCTAAGTTTATTCATCCAACTTCCTTACATTAGAAGCTGCTGCTTTCAGTGTTTCAGCATCTTCTTCTTGGAATTGCACCAGAAGATACTTGAACTTGGAAAAAAATCTGAATTAAACAATGCAGTTCTCTCAGACAGGAACATTTGCAATCTTGATGCCGCAGCAGCACTTAGCCTGTCTTGCCTCTCCAGTAGATTTAACACTGAATGGCAGAAAGTCAGCAGAAGCTACTGAGATTCACCTGTAAAACAGTCATCCATCTATTGAGCTGATTATAAACTTTTGATCTACCTTCATTCCTTTTTTCGATGTTAAAACAAGTTGTCAGGCGGTGTGTGGTGGACTGTGAAATATATACGTTTTGAAAATAGGCAGATGAAGAGAACAGGTATGGGTTTTGTTTGCTAGCACTAGTTTTTCCTTTTCTCATACAATTGCAAGAGAAACTTGATGATGTTGCTTAGAGGGTGTAATTGATTGATCAAGTAAAGTTTTATGTGGAGGACCCTGCAGTAGAGCAACTTTATGTGAAGTCAGGACTGTAAAATTACAGTTTAAAATTACTGTAAAAGTATTGAGTTCACTAAATTTTTTTTTTCAAGATATGGTTCATTCCCAGTCTCCATTTTCATTTTGTGTTATCAATCAGCAACCTAGAGAATCTGTGTATAGCATCAAGGTTTGGGTCAGTTTTCTTGTATTCTGTAAAACAGTCTTGAGCTCTGGGCTGTGCAGAGAGCAACCCAAAAGGAAGTCCTAGGAAAACCTTTGTCTAACTTCACATTAGCGCCATCTAATCATACCTCATTTGAGAGCAAGGTTCTCTGTGTGGTCCTGCAATACAGTAGGTCGAGGTGCTCCATGAAAATAGAAAATGACTTTAAAAGAGATGAGAGAAAGTACGTTCCACTGCTGGGAAAGAGCTTCTGGAGCTTGCTGGTGTTTTGGGAAGTGGATGTATCTGCAGTGTCAGAAAGAGATTAAACATATTCCTGGATAGAAGTCTCAGAAATGTTTCTAAATAGGTGAGGGATGGATATACCTTCTAACATCCCTGGTATGGCCCTTCTGGATACAGGGGAGTGTGAGTGGACTGCAGAAAATGACCACACTCACTTGCTCTGTAGAAATAGCTTCTCCCTAAATGGCACCAGCACTGCTGGGGGCAGATTTCTGGTCTGAGGCAGTAGGGCATTTTTTCGTTCTAATGAAGCAGAAATCTGGAAATGCTCTCCATAATGAAAATGCTTCATTTATTGTTCCCTTTTATAAAGAATATTCACAAGTCTAGGCAAAAAGAGTAGCATCCATGAATAAACAAAAAATCATGTTTGATGCTTGGCAGCAGTACTTATTGACCACAGGAAAAATGAGAACTAAGGGAATTAGTGCCTGGGTCCCAGGCTGAATGTAATGAATTTCCTGCCACCAGCTTGTGTATATTTACCAGTGGATTTAAGGTTGGGCAGTTCCGCTCCATACTCTTCTTTCTGATGAAAGAATAGCAGTACTTACACAGTAGTTCTGCTTCTGTTATTTGTAGCATCAGTAACCTGAGAGTCTCTCTCTTTTTTATGCTTTTCAGCATGCTTAAACTTTGGTTGGAGACAGGACACTGGATGAAATGGACCACTAATCTGATCCAGCCTGATAATTCCAATGTTTCTATCAGTATATCAGAGATCCCAGTGTACCATTCATTTATCAGCTGTATGAGAACTTAACCTAAATGACGTATGGAAATGTATTGGGCAGAAAATCTGATTAAATTCAACATATTCTCTAAAGTCAACTTTTACTGTCTAGTGGTCCTAGCAGAATATTAAAACTTCTTCTGACACTTTTTGCTTCTGATTTTTCTCTTGTATTCCCTACGCATTTTAAGCATTTATTTTTAATGCCTTTTCTCCCCATTTACGCTTCTCTCCAAAGCTTTGGGGTTGTTATCCCCTCCAAATCCTTACTTCAAACCTATCCTCTCCAATTCTGCTCAACTAACTGAGGAATTGTAGCTCTGACCCATGAAAGGAGGTTTAGGATGCTTGGACCCACAGACAGTAGTATTTTGCCTTTGGTAAAGTCAGTTCAAGAGAGTGCATCATACTGCTGGCAGACATCATTTGATTCACGCTTAGGATTAAGAGGAGCTCAACAGATTAGAAGAAATGCAATTCATAGCTCATGAAGCATAAGAAGAGGGCAACATTCAGCACAAGGAGGGTGAGAGCATACTTGCTTCAGATAGGAGAGAGAGACAGCTGGGTTGCAGAAGAAGGCAAATTATTGAAGACTGCTCGGGTACAGCATGGGGCATCATGACCTACTCAAACGGAATCATTCTAGGCACTGCAAGAAAAACTCATGGCAAATATATTAGCTAATATTGAAGCCTAAAAGCTAAGGTAATATCATCTGAATTGTCAGGCTTTTTAAAAACAAGACAAAGCAAAACAAAACAAAACAATAAACAAAAACAACAACAAACAAATGATAGAACATACTACCCTTTTTTTTTTCTTCCAAGAAAACATCCTCCTGTTTGTGGTTCCCAGTTCTATCCTCAAACAATTCTTATTTTCCTACTTAGTATTTCCCACAGATTTTTTTTCCCTCAGCCAATCATGCTATTTACCCTTTTTTTTATCCATGTATAGTCATTTTCCATCTCTAGTCTGTATGACCTGAAAAAGTTCAGTAATAATAAAAATGAAAAAGCATTGTTTTATTTGTAATGCAAATCCAATCTTTTGCAGAATTACAGAAATAGTTTCATACTGACAATGAATGGCTTCTTCTGGCACTGGCAGTCAGCCTTGCCCCTCTGTCATGGTTTTGGCTGGGACAGAGTTAATTTTCTTCGCAGAGGCTCACACAATGCTGTGTTTTGGATTTTTGATGAAAATAGTGGTGATGTTTTTGGTTGTTGCAGAGCGGTGTTTACACAGAGCCAAGGACTTTTCAGCTTCTCCTGCTGCCCTGCCGGTGAGGAGGCTGGGGGTGCACAAGGAGCTGGGTGGGGACACAGCCAGGGCAGGTGACCCAGACTGACCAAAGGGATATTCCGTACCACGTGGCGTCCTGCTCAGCAATAACAGCTGGGGTAAAGGAGGAGCAAGGGGGGGGACATTGGGAGCGATGGCGTTTGTCCTCCCAAGAAACCGTTACGCGTGATGAGCCCTGCTCTCCTGGCAGTGGCTGAACACCTGCCTGCCCATGGGAAGCAGTGAACGAATTCCCTGTTCTGTTTCGCTCGCGCGTGCGGCTTTTGCTTTACCTAGTAACCTGTCTTTATCCCAACCCATGAATTCTGGCACTTTTACCTTTCTGATTCTCTCCCCATCCCACCTGAGGAGAGTGAGCGAGCGGCTGTGTGGCACTTAGCTGCCTGCCGGGGCTAAACCACAACACAAGTAAACTGGAAGTACGGCCCCAGTTTTATGAATAAGAAACAGCGGTTTTGATTTTGTTGACCAGCAAGGTTCATTTTGTTCCTGCCTGTGTATGTGACAAGCGCTGCACACCCAAGGGCAAGACTCGGGATGGTCACAGCCCAGCAGGAGGGCGCTACCTTTGGGGTGCCCTCAAAGGCCATGTCACGGCTTGAGTCGCTGCACGGTGCAGGTTGACACACCTTAGGGGTGCATGCAGGCCTTCTTTCAGCCCTGGTTCTGCTGTCTTTTCTGATGCTTACGCACAAACGTGTTCATGCCTGCGACCCTTGGTCTCAACAGATCTCCTCCAAATGGGGTCAGATTTCTGCTTGGAAAGTACCTTGAGCTGATGTGCAAAACTGGCGGTGGCATAGTGAATGGCATCAAACAGAAATTGTTTCTGAAGCCTGGTGATGGAAGTGGTTCGTGGCCTTTTTGCAGGGCTCCTTGCAAGGTAGCCTGTAACTGGCACCCCCTCACCTGTTTCTCTGGATTTTGTCTATACACAGCTCCTCTGGCATCTTGATGGTCTTGATCTTGTCAAGTCAGTGCTTCCATTTAAAGGAGGGCTGACTAGCTTGTGGCTCATACTCCTGGTGTGGCTCAAGCGCAGCTCAATTGCCAGCGCTGTGTCTCAGAGCTGTGCAGATGCAGGGCTGGTGGGTAACCAAGGTGCTCGGCTGGGGGATATGAGCCCAATATCATTGCTCTTGAAGGATTATCCTACACAGTGGAAGTAAGACCCCCGAGGATTCAGTGTCAGCTAGAAAGCAAACCCTTTCAGAGTTATTTCCTTCCCTTGGTTTGGTGGCAGTGTTTGTGTCTTATGTCTTGTGGCTTGTAGTGGCACGGCGATTTTGATATGAAGCTTATTGGGTCAGGCAGGTTGGCCACACCTTATTTAAATCCTAAGGAAAATAGCAACCCAAAAGTCCTTGAGGTATGTGTTACCAGCAGCTAAGAAGCACAAGTTTTGTAAATGCGTTCTTGAAAATATTTTATGGATTTTTTTCATTCACTTAAAGGCTTGTACTAGTAGACCTTCCTTCATCATCTGCCTTTTGTATGTGGACAGTTGTTACACAGCTATTCACTATAGGAATTATCATTATTTCTAGTAAGGGAAAACAAATGCCAAAGCCAGTATACCTTTATGCTTGAATAAATGTCCGTATTACCAGCTTATACTGGTGTAGCAACTTCTATAAAAGTAATTATTGGATATAAAATTGTTTGAACCAATAAAAATAATTTCATAAAATCCAAGGACTGGGAAATAGGATTGCATAATAGTTTTGCATAGTCTCAGTTTTCCACTTAGAAACACTGAAAAAAATAAATTTGTCAGTAACTCATTTGCACTGTTTAGATACAAATGGAATTTTCATTAAAATTAAAAAAACATTTTGCTGGAAAGGAGACTTCAGTGAAAATTTTTCATCCTAATAATAGTGTTTTATTATCTTGAAGAAATAAACAGCTCCTGTTTTCTTCTGTTTAATTCATCTGCAGGTGATATATAAGGTTGAAAAGCGGCTGATGCAGGAAAAAATGATGAGCATCACTCTTCCCATAACATCATCTCTGGCAGTTTGCTGTGGGAGGACGATGCCTCTCCATTGTCTGTTTTCCTTTACTTTACTTGTTAGCTACCTTTCATAAATAAGAAATGAAGAACAGCTTTTCTTGCGAGTGCTTTTGATGTAGGTTATAGGAAATTTCTCGAAGTATATATTTTTATCTCTTTTCATTGCCCTATGTTAATAGCAAAGTCACACTCAAAACCTCCAAAGCAAAACTAGGAGACAGAGACAAGTACTTAGGCCATATGTTTGTCAGTTTTTCTTTTACTTAAATGGCAAACTAGTTCATAAATCCTTAACTATCCCTGCAGACTCTTGTTTGCAATGAAAAATAAGAGTCTCTCTGCCAGTGCATCCTACTTTCAAAACAACTGTTCTCCTACTTTTTTTCTGAGCCACAAAGATGCAAGTTTGTATGGAGGACGGAGCCTTTCTAAGGCAGATACTGTACTTCGGTGCTCATCCTCCAGCAAAATTCAGCATGAATTCAAAATGCATGGCCTGTCCGGTACTTTGCATACTCTAATACACCCACGTTTGAATTGTATTGATGTAAACCTTATCATTCAGGGATCTCTCTAAAAAAATGGTGATTGATTGAAAGGGTAGTTTCCTATAGAGGAGCACTGATAAAGCAGGACATGAAAAATCTCACGTTGAAATCGTGGGTCCATCATCTCAAAATGTACCTGTTTAAATACCTACTCTTTTACATCACTGAATGTGTACGAAAGACTCTCGTGTTTCATCTTTTCCCCTCTTTTGAAGTTTAAAGCAAAATGCTCTCCATCTTATATAGAACCTGAATAATTTTAGCTGAGAGAGCCATTCTGTTGCTTGTTTTTCAGTTATTGCTCTCATGACTGCATGCAGAAGGTGATCTTAGGACAGAGAAGATGTCCTAAGCTGCTCTCAAATGTATGTGTGTGCTATAGACTGCTTGTCTGCCTAGTTACATTGTGTTATGTCAATGACAATATGCAAATCACAAAATGGCAAGTAATTTTACAGCCCTTGTCAGAACTGTACATAAAATGAAAGCAGTGCAGAAGAAAGGTGTTCATTCTGTCAAATGAACAAAGCCACCCAAAAGTTTTAATTGTGTTTTAAAATAGTTTAATTTGCCTTTTCCATTCCATCAAAAAGTTATACTATTTGACTCTCAGGAGGAAAAGAAACGGAATGGCAGCTGGAGAGGACAGGAAAACTTGTATAGCAGTAAAACTATTGATGTGATGGACAGGAGCCATGATGTCATTTAAATGCCTACCTGTAATCTAAGCTAGCCAGCCCTATGCGAGCATGTAAGGCCATGTTTTGCACCAGTACCATCTTTAAAGATGTGAGAGTGACTGCAGGCTTAAATACTTCTCCTTTTAATGTCATTTATTATATTGCTGGAGTGAAAAATCCATCAGAAATCTCCTCTGCACAAAGGGTGACTGTTGATTTTATTGAGTTTATAAATTTTTCTTTTGGTTTGCTGTAGAGGAATAGTTGTGTACTGAAGTCAAGCCACAACCTATTAAATCACCTTACCGGGCAAAGAAATTCCTTGTTTCAACAAGTAAGGACAACAGTTGATTATATCTACTAAAACTTTAATATTGTCACTTGGCATGGTGTTGCACATCCTGTCCTGTCCATCCACTGTAGAGACGGGGGATTATGTACCAAAATCATTGTATGCCTGGAGCATCTCCATTGAAATTGTAGGCTGTGGTATAACATGTTAGCAGTACTCTACATGAGAAAAAGGTTGCATTCAATGATTGTTGTGGGACAATAGTGAACAATGAAAGAAAGATGAGCTTGTAACTCGCTATACACCACACAGCTGAGGAAAGTCCATGTTGTTTTGGGTTCTTCATTTGAAAAGTGTTGTGACACAGCAGAAAGATGACAGTTCTTCTCTAGATATAACTTCAGAGAGTAAAAAGCACTACAGAGTCACTGACACCACAAACATTTTCTTTGAAGAGAAATGATTAAAAGAAAGATAAAAACTAAGGAATGTGATAGCTTATGTCAATGATTAAAATGGATTTTTTTATATAACTCAAGGATACAAACAAATTTCAAAATAGTCAAATGCATCTAATAAGAACATAGGGTATAGATTAACGGAATAGGAAAACTCCTTGATAAAAACGAGTATACAGCAACAGAATTACCTCCCTAGGAAATATGTGGAACCCCAATCAGGCACATTTGAGGCTAGAATGCATAAAGCACTAACACAATGATGTAAGAGTTAAATCAGAAGGGATTTTAGATGTCAGGAACATAGATAGTCTGAATATTTTCCATAAATTATGTGCTGAAATTTTTCATTTTAGAGTCAAGTGATTTGCTGAATTTTGGTTAACTCAGAATAGCTTAGGGGAAAAATGAAGAAAGCAATGTCTTCTACTTCTGAAATTTAACTTGATTTTTATACCAGATTTTGGCCATGTTTTATTTCCTTTTCTAGAGCAAAGCATTTTATTTCAGGGTCAATTGAAACATTTCTTCTTCTTGTAACATTTTACTCAGTATGCTTTACTTGAACTGAGAGGATTTCAGAAGAGAAGGGAGAGTGTTATTTGACTGGTTTGTTTTGGGTGGTATGAGCTGATTTCGTGGTTTCCTCAATGAAGAAAAAATTGTTTTACATAAACCACAAATACTTATTATTTTTAGTGAGTGATTCAGACAGTTAATGAAATACAGTTCTAGTTCAGACCATCTGTTTGTATAACTAATATATGTTTTAGTTTTACAATATTTTCGTTATATTTCTTGCCCCATTACTCAGTGTTTCCCATTTAGACATCGGCTCTCCTCCATTAGTGCTCCTTCTCTCTCTTTCTTTTATTATAGTACTGTGTAGCTTTCCTTTCTCAAAAGCTTAGACAAAAATGTCAATTGCTTTTGTCAACTTATTGCTCTGAGGCAAGTGGAGTACTTATTTTCTACCCTCACAGAACATACCTTTGCTTTGTTTCGTAGACTCAACAACCACAAGAATCTGGTAGCTACCTCTGGCCACCTGATGATATTAAACCTTGGTTGTCTAATCAACATATTTTTCCCCAAGATGGTGTCCCTTCTTGCGTCTAGAAGCCACGTTTCAGTTATAGCACTTCCTGAAAAATTAATGTTTCACAAAATGAATATTCGATGCATGTGCTGTTTTTTGAAATCTTCTGTGAATTTTCTTCTTCCTCTTTAGTCCTATCCGTGTTTTACTTTCTTTTCCTTTAATTGTGGAAAAGAAAGAGGGAGAAATCAAAAGTGGACAAAGCTGGCCAAAATAAACAGCATAAAATGTTTTTCAAAAAAAGTTAGGCTTTTGGTGACTTTTTTCTTCACAGA
The DNA here is from genome assembly GCA_013399475.1 of Chauna torquata. Lineage (NCBI taxonomy): Eukaryota > Metazoa > Chordata > Aves > Anseriformes > Anhimidae > Chauna > Chauna torquata. The sequence continues at coordinate 246,689 of VXAL01018914.1, forward strand.
AAGAAAAGAAGTAAGAAGGGAAAAAAATCCATGGAAAACTATTTTTGAAAGACATTTTCTCTGGAGTGGGCTGACTTTGGGGAAGGAATAAACTATTCCAAATTCCTCTATAAACTGCTAAATACTCTAATTTTTGCTGACATGTGTCCATTTGCAGTTGCTGACCTGGAGAGCGACAGATCCTTATTTCAAGCCTTAAGGCATTCTCTCTGAATCCTCAGCCACAGTGGCTTTCTGCCAGGGAGGTATGGTGGCAGTGTTATTTTATTGTTTACAGTACCAGCCAGCATTATAGAAGTGTCATTTCATTATTTATGGAAGGAATCTAGAAATAGAGGGGAGAATAGTCAACAGTGCAGTGCTACCACCTACAGCTCCTTGCCGGTGACATTGATGGGGAGTAAAGCTGCTGCCCATCATTTTGCAAGCAAGATCTATTGTTCCCTGCTATAGAGAGGAAGAAAATTATAGTGACAAATGATAATGTTGTTGACTCCCTGGTAAGAAAGTGGAAGCTTTATTGCTCCACAATCAAACAAACAGCTTCCTTTGTATCTAATGAATAGGTTCAGCTCCAAGTCAAACATAATCGCAGATAAACCCTGCTTAATATAAAAGCTCAAAGCAATTAAACTCCCGAAACTCCATCAGTTCTTTCTCAGTGACATTTGTTACATAAATTGCAAAAAGAAAAAATTACATGCAAATGTCTGGTAATACATTGGATCAGAATGATTCATTCTGAAATGGAAGCTCCAAATAAAGATAATAATGAAAACATTATTTCCATGATTGCTTTGGGATTGTAGTCTGATTTCACACAAAAGTTTGAGTTTAAGGTGCCACATTTTTTTTGGTATTTATCTGCTTTGAATATTGGCAACTCTTAGGGAATTCAAGCCTGCAAGAAATATATTACTGACTTCAGCATGCACTAGGAATAGGCCCTGAAATGAACACATTTCAAAAGAGCAAGGGAGGAAAATGGCAATATTACAATCTGAAAACTCTTGTTTGAAGGGTGTATATAAGTTACACATAGAGAAGTTGGAGGCTATTTGCGTGTGTGGTGGTTTGTTTTTTTTTTTTGGAAAGGAAAGCCATCCACTGCCACATAAGAAACAGGCAAGGCCCAACTTAAGTATGCTGTCCCTTTGCCAAACAGACCTTTTTGACGAAGTCCTCCCTAATCATTATGCTATAACCTGTCTACCACCACTAATGGCAGTGATAGCCTAGACCTACAATGTCTAGCACTAGAGTGCTTAGTCAGCTCTTTCACATGATGTAAGAACGACTCAGTAATGAACAACTCCGTGTATATACCAACTTTTGCACCATTTCTGGCACCAAGAGACCTATACCAATGCTATCATTAAAGCACGCACTCTTCCCAGTGGCTACTTAGAGAAGGTATTAAAGTTTCAGCACTGTGGTTAGTAGAAGATTTGGGTCTATTATTTTACTGCTTTGCCCATCCATGACTATAATGATTTTTTTTTTCATCAATATGTTTTCAGTGTGTATGAACAATTATATTTCATGCCTCAGCCAATTTAATTTCTCATTACCACATTAAATACTAAAGGTTGTTTTCCTGCCTCAGATCCACAACATCTGTCACCACTTGTCTAAAAAAGTTTGTCTGCTTTGGAAGTCAGTGTGGTATCAGACTGAGTCACCATCAGGCTAAAATTTAGAATGTCGCTGTAGCATTCCTGATAGTACTGGCAAAATTGATGTAACACTTGTGAGTTTTTTATTTTATTTTATTTTATTTTTTCCAGAAAGCTCTAAAGGTGGCATAGCTGAGATTTATGAGAAAAATCTGTAATGAATTCCTATCTCAAGGAAAAGAAGACATCATTAAGAAAAGATAAATAGCAATAAAAGAAATTATTAAGGATCATACCCTTGGTACGCATCATTTCAGCTTTGTTCATATCAGTGTAAACTGCTCATTTATTTCAGCCAAGAATTTGGTACTAGTGGTATAATAGAGTTCGCTGCTGTCCTCCATTTCCTTTTGAAATATGAGTGGACACTGCAGGATAGAAAGTCACTTTCCAAGGAGCTGAGGTCTAATTGTGCAAGTCATTTAATCTAATGTGCTTCTTTAATCACCTATGGTGTGAAGGTAGGATACAGAAAAGTGCATGTGTCCTTTAAAATATTCTTGTAATAACCTGTGGTAGTTATCAACTACTTCTAGTGTACATAAGGAAAGAGGAGAATTTAATATCTGTGTATCCGGACAGGGGACAAGAGAGATCTGATTCCCATCACTGAACACCCTGTGTACTGGCTAACAATAACTACCTTCCACTCTCTTCCTGGTGTGCTATATTCTTTAGACTTTTAAAGTGGAAAAACATTTTCAAAACACACACAAGATCCAAGGTCCCATGCCCAGTGCTTCCTTTTATTATCAGCAAAGAGAAAGAAGTAAAAGTGAGGGGGTGCGGGGGTTGTTTGTTTTTAGCATAGCTGTCCTTTGCTTTCTGTTGGAATGAGAATCTCCACTGCAGACGTTGAGCTTGCTTGGTGGTTTCTCAGATGCCTTTTCTGGGAGCAACTGAGGTGATAAGATATAATTTTTCATGCATTAATTGGCTGTGTAACCAGCACCACCTACTATGCAAAGCCATCTTCTGACTGTTGGATGATTTTCAATACAGTCCTCCAGTGTACAGACAGAAAATCCAAGGAATGAATCTACACTTCATACCATGACTTCCACCTGCACTTCCCCTTTTTCTTATTTATTTATTTATTTATTTATTTATTTATTTATTTATTTATTTATTTAGCCATCATATTTTCACTTCTATGTCAGTCCTTCCTCAATTTGTGTCTGTTTCTTGAAAGCCTCCGTTTCAAAGGCTGTCAAATTTCCTTACAGTCTACTATTTGCATGCCCAACTTGTCACTGCAATGAATGTGAATGTCTGCAAAATAAGAGAGAATCACAGAGAAACTCTGTGTCTGATACTTTTGTGGATGTTGTTTTCTTTCAAGAGATGAAATTAAATTCGTTTAGTTCATTTCTGGAACAGCAGATGCCAGCCATTCATGTGACCATCAATCCCTCAATAGAGATCATTAACAAAAGCTTCTCTAGGCTTTGCATATTGTTAGTGTAAGACAATGACTCTGTGTGCATATGAGTCATTATTTCACAGATGCTAGTGTGACGATTTCTTTTCTCTTAGATCTCTACAATTACCATTCAATAAAATAAAACAGGTCCAATGACGTACTGTTAATAAAAAAATATAGGCTGTTGGTTAAGATAAGGCATATATGAATAGAATCAGTGCCATGTGTTCCTTAGCTCCATTTTGATGGAACTGATGCAATTCTTGTCTTTACTTCTTGTTGGGATTTGCATACTTTAGCTCTTTGGGATGTCCTCGGCCTCCAGAAATGGAATAGTAGGCGCTTGGGGCTCTGCATAAAAAACACACTCTGCCTAAGGGGCAGACAGAAAGTTTCAGGGAAAAGAGAGAAGAAAACAGAAGACATGAACCTGGGAACAATTCAAAGATGAGAGGCACAAATATGGCTCTTTCCTTTTTTGATTCTCCTTGTTTAAGCTCATAGCTGCTCTAGAGGTGCTGTTTCAGTACTTAGTAATAAAAGCATGATTAAATGGCATGCTTTTCTTCCATGGTTCTGCTGAATTTATATTTGATCCTCCCTAAGGAAGAAGAGGTTCTGACCTGTTCTTGTTAAAAACAGAGAATCATAGAATGGCTTGGGTTGGAAGGGACCTTAAAGATCACATAGGTCCACCCCCCCCTGCCATGGGCAGGGATGCCATCCACTAGATCAGGGGGCCCAGGGCCCCATTCAACCCGGTCTTGAACACCTCCAGGGATGGGGCATCCACAACTTCTCTGAGCAGCCTGTTCCAGTGCCTCACCACCCTCTGAGTGAAGAATTATTTCCTTCTACCATCTAATCTAAATCTCCCCTCTTTTAGTTTAAGACCATTCCCCCTTGTCCTATCATTATCTACCTGAATAAAAAGTCGCTCTCCATCTTTTTTATAAGCCCCCTTTAAGTATTGAAAGGCCGCAATGAGATCCCCAAGAGCCTTCTCTTCTTCAGGCTGAACATCCCCAGCTCTCTCAGTCTTTCTCCATAGGAGAGGTGCTCCAGCCCTCTGATCATCTTTGTGGCCCTGCTCTGCACCCGCTCTAACAGGTCCACATCTTTCTTGTGCTGGGGGCCCCAGAACGGAATGCAGCACTCCAAGTAGGGCTTCACGAGGGCAGAGTAGAGGGGGACAGTCACCTCCCTCCACCTGCTGGCCATGGCTCTGTTGATGCAGCCCAGGATGCAGTTGGCTTTCTGGGCTGCGAGCGCACACTGCTGGCTCATGTTGAGCTTCTCGTCCACCAGAACCCCCAAGTCCTTCTCCTCAGGGCTGCTCTCAATGAGTTCTTCTCCCAGTCTGTACTCATGTCTGGGATTGCCTCAACCCAGCTGCAGCATCTTGCACTTAGACTTGTTGAACCTCATTAGGTTCACATGTGCCCACTTCTCAAGCTTGTCCAGGTCCCTTGGGGTGGCTTCCCTTCTTTCTGTTGTATCAACTGCACCACTCAGCTTGGTGTCATCTGCAAACTTGCTGAGGGTGCACTCAGTTCCACTATGTCATTGATAAAGATATAAAACAGTACTTGTCCCAAGACAGATCCCTGAGGGGCACCACTCATCATTGGCCTCCACCCAGGCGTAGAGCCATTGACCACAACTCTGTGGGTGCGGCCATCCAGCCATTTCCTTATCCACCAAATGGTCCACCCTTCAAATCTGTAACTCTCAAATTTGGAGATCAGGATGTCATGTGGGACCATGTCAAAGCCCTTACAGAAGTCCAGGTAGATGGAGATTGCATGACCAGATAGGCACATACCAGAGTCGTCAAAAGCCATGACTGCCAATAAAAGATAATAACCACCAAAGCCTTTTGGCATGTAGCAATTGTGAGGTGCATTTGAACCCGTTGATCCTAACCAGCTTTTGAATGTGAGCGAACCAAAATATTTACTGACAACTAGTTACTATTATCTTACTTGCACTATGTAAACATGGTCTTCATAAAAACTGAAACCTAGTTAGGAATGACAATTTAAATGCTAAAGCCAAAATAACACTTTTTTTTTTTTTTCTGTATTGAAAGTGCTTTTCAAAAAAAAAAAAAAAAAAAAACCCTGGGAGGTGCTGATATGCCAAAACTAAGGTTTCTACATAAGCTGGGAAGAAGGAGGTAATTTTAGCTTAGCTGTCATGGATTCCATTCAGAAAAATATTGGGACTGCTCTATAGCTTAAAATTAAGCATGCGTGCTCAGCCGAACTGGGATTTTGATAGTGCACAGGAGTGTGTCTTATTCATATCCAAGCTAAATAATCTTGATATATTAGAAGTCTAATTTTATAGTGCCACTGATCCTACTGTGCTAGTGTCAGCTGAATCTTTGCTATTGATTTTAGTTAGTCTGGCTTTACCTTCATATGCTTTTCTGTATCAGTTGCCTCTCTAAATGCCTCTAACAGGGCTTTTTAATGACAGGAAAAAGGGTCTAAGGCAGGACTAGTAACTAAATTGTGACTCCCTCCCTTAAGCTTCTAGAAAGCAAAAACAAACATGGGCTCCTCTGGTGCAATTTTAAACCTCTAACCAAAATGAGAAGTGTCCAGCTCCGTTAGCAGATGCTTACACAATGAGCACTACCAGAGGGATGTTTGCTTGCCAGAACCCAGCTGGCAGCTTGTTACTTCTGGTTACAGAGCAGAGCCTGTATGTCCTCAGGAGCAGGAGGGCCTCCCTACCCTTTTCCAAATGGTCCATGCTCTTTGACAGTCTTCTTGGAAGAGGCATTGTCACCATGCCTAGACTAAGTAAATGAACTCCAGCTAATTTCCTGCAACTCCTTCCCCGCATAAAATAAATGAATCATCTGGGGACTGAAGGGCTAGGTAATTATTGCCGTTTTAGGTTCTGTGGCTTATGAAGGCTGTGCAGAGTTAAGAAAAGAAGTCCGTACTTGAAATTCTGAAATAGCTGTTTATTCACTTCTGGCCCATAGCTAAGACTGAAAAAAAAAAAANGAGACTTGTGCTTTCTGATTAGGATCAAAGATCAATACGTTTGAAAGTCTCAGAAAAGTTGCTTGGTCAAATAAACCACAACTATTTTGATCTTATTTGATCACTTAAGAAGGCAAAGATGGGTCTTGGCATTTTTGTACCCTTCTTGTTTTCTCTAAATATTCCCAGCAGTGAATCATTTGTTAGAGTGTTCACAAAAACGTCAAACTGTAAGCTGAGAAAAAGAGGTATTTCCATAAGTAAGTTTGGAGCTTCATGTATGTAAATATTCCTTCCATAAAACACATTATTTAAGGGTAGTAGTATTCATTCAGTCAGGAGCATTGCTAGGGGAATAGTAACCAGTGAAAACAACCAGTAAACCTGGCATTTAAAATACTAGGCACACGTAATGAACTCACTTGAGAACAATCTTCACAGATAAATAGCCATAAAATGAATGGTTCTGGCTAGTAAATAAATATGAAGAAGTTATATTCCTCATGAATAGATAAAGGCTTAAACTGTTTAAAAATGAGTCACCATGAACTATTAGACTAGTTCCCCATAGAAATAAGTGTTCTTTTGAAGTTTGCAGCCCATATTAGCAGAAAGATGTCATTTGGATAAAGCAGAAGAAAAAAGAAAATTGCTGGAAACATGGACAAGTGATAAACCTTTCTCAAACTTGCCTATTCTTCCTTGCTAGTCATTTTCCTTCAGTTATAGAAATTTGTGATATTTCCAGTCTTTTAATATGGTGCAAGCAGGTGACGTAGGATGTAAGGGAACACCTCTTTTCACAAGCCAGGGGCATTCTCCTAGCCCTCTGCATTGCCAGAAAATGAGGTGTTCGTATCTACACCACCACACTTCTCTGCAACTCCACTTTTACCTTCTGGTGTAGAGATGATCCCACTTACAGAGAGATGTCTTCGAGTAGTTTCAAAGGAGAGGCAATGTAACACCACTCTATGTAATTTCCCGCATAATTTCCATGCAGTTGCTTGGAGAGAAGAGGAAAAGATATGTGTCTGAAGTAGCTCTGCTCTAGTCTCTGGGTTTCTGTTGTGTCCCCTTCCCAACCTAAGAACTTGCTGAAATAGAACAATCTCTCTTTTAGTTTGCAAATATAAGACAAGAAATCTCATGATGTTTAAAACTTGGGATACTGGAGACACCTCTGAACAACTGCTAAAAACTCTAGATGCTTCATGCTCACGATAGTTTTGTGAGCTTTGTTTGTATTGTGGCAGCATGGGGATATGCCACTGAAAGATTGTTGTGGTAGAGGATGGTACACATGAAATAAAATCTTTCTCTGTCTATAGCCCAAGTAGGAGCTAGTTTTGATGACTGTTACAGTGCTCCTGCACTGAGGTAATTTATAGCAGTGTGTTGGTGATAGTCTCTTTGTTCCCTAGTAGATACAGCTGACTTATGACTTTACAAATAAATAAAGACTGGAAAGATATATTTCCTGTCTAGCAGTTTTGGGGAATTTAGTATTGAATGGACCTTCTGGTGCTGAGTCCAATTTACTTGTTCTCACAGGCATGACATGCAGTAATACATTCTCTACTGTCAAAATTCATCTTATATTTTCAGCCCAGCTCAGTTTTTCTCAGCATCTGCTGGGACAGGGTTTCAGAGCCATACTTTTCTTCTGTTAGAGATCTCTCCTAGTTTCTTGTCTAGATTTATTTATGGCTGGTTTATATTTTCATTCTGTGCCAACATTATCCACAAGCTTAAATCGTTTCTCCCTGCATGACACTTACATGAGGGCATTGAGTAATGAAATGTTGGCAGCGATGACATTCTTGTCCTTGGCTTCTCTGTTTGGGGTGCTGCAAAGTACGCTTGGCTGTGGTAGGGCTGCCCGGCCCCTGTTCATCTTAAGAGACTTTGTGTCTTTTCCTGTTTGAGTTAAACCTTCATTGGCCTGGATGATCATAGCTATCCACAATCTTCAACACAAGTTTTTCTGAGTGTCTTTTTTAATGGTACCTTGTACAAGACTTCCCTGAAAATGACTTGTCATGTGTTGGGAAAGGAAAGGAAGGGAAAGGAAGGGAAAGGAAGGGAAAGGAAGGGAAAGGAAGGGAAAGGAAGGGAAAGGAAGGGAAAGGAAGGGAAAGGAAGGGAAAGGAAAGGAAAGGAAAGGAAAGGAAAGGAAAGGAAAGGAAAGGAAAGGAAAGGAAAGGAAAGGAAAGGAAAGGAAAGGAAAGGGTTCTCTTGGAAGGCACCTACAACGATTATCTGGTCCAACTGCCAGCCACTTCAGGGCTAACCATAAGCTAAAGCGTATTATTGAGGGCATTGTCCAAATGCCTCCTGAGCACTGACAGGCATGGGGCATCAACCACTTCTCTAGCAAGCCTGTTCCAGGGTTTGACCACCCTCACAGTAAAGACATTTTTCCTAATGTCCAGTCTGACCCTCCCCTGGCACAGCTTTGTGCTGTTCCTGTGTCCTGTCAGCGGTGACCAGGGAGCAGAGGCCAGCACCTCCCTCTCCACTTCCCCTCCTCAGGAAGCTGCAGAGAGCAGTGAGGTCGCCTCTCAGCCTCCTTTTCTCCAGACTGGACAACCCAAGCGTCCTCAGCCTCTCCTCACAGGATATGCCTTCCAGCCCTTTTACCAGCTTTGCTGCCCTCCTCTGGATGCTTTCAAGGGCCTCAACATCCTTTTTACATTGTGGAGCCCAGGACTGCACACGATATTCAAGATGAAGCTAAATATAGCAGGAGAATCGCCTCTTTTGACTGGCTGGCTGTGCTGTGTTTAATGCACCCCAAAATGTGGTTTGCCCTCTTGGCTGCCAGGGCATGCTGCTGGCTCACGCTGAGCCTGCTGTCACCAGCACCCCCAGATCCCATTCTGCTGAGCTGCTCTCCAGCCACTCGTCTCCCAGTCTGTGCCTGTGTCCAGCGTTACTCCATCCCAGGTGCAGCGCCTGGCATTTTCCCTTCTTGAATTTCATGCTGGTGCTGATTGCCCAATGCTCCAATCTATCTAGAGCCCTCTGCAAGGCCTCTCGTCCCCCCAAGGAGTCAACAGCACCTCCCAGTTCAGTGTTGTCGGTGAACTTGCTGAGGATGCACTCCACTCGTGCATCCAGATCATTGATAAAAATGTTGAACAGGACTGGCCCTAGAATTGAGCCCTGGGGAACACCTCTAGTGACCGCCTGCCAGCCAGATGTAGCCCCAGTCGCTGTGACCCTTTCAGCTCTGCTGTTCAGCCAGTTCATCACCCAGCATGGCGTGGACCTGTTCGTCTCACTGTTGGGCAGTTTGTCTAGAAGGATGCTGTGAGGGATGGTATCAAAGGCCATACTAAAATCCAGAAGGATTATGTCCACTGCCTCCCCTTCATCCACCAAGCGGATGATCTTGTCACAGGAGATCAAATTACCAAGGCAGGGCTTTCCCTTCATGAACCCGTGTTGACTATGCCTGATAATAGCTCTATCATTTAAATGCCTTTCAATATCCCCCAGGATAATCTTCTCCATAACTTTTCCAGGTACCGAGGTTAGACTAACAGGTCTGTAGTTTCCTGGCTCTTCCCTTGTGACCTTCTTGTAGATGGGTATAACACTGGCTCACTTCCAGTCAGCAGGGACCTCCCCAGACTCCCAAGATTTTCCAAGGAAAGTTGTTAAGGTATAAATAAGGTATTCTGGAACTTAAAAGACACAAAATTGATCTAGGTAAGGGAAAACACCCTAACTGGTACACAGTAACGTCCTTCCTTTCTGTTTGTCCTGTGCTTATAACAATAAAGCTTGAGTTATAATAACAAATGCTCTATTTTTTCCCAATATGACCTAAAGAATGGCTCCATGTAGATAAAAACCTGAACAGTTTTGGACACTCTGAGACTACTATAACCATAATAAATACTAGCTGTTAAATTTTTGCTGACTCATGCCTTATAACCATTAATCCCCCTACTTTGATTGTAAAACAACAAATCATATATAACTTACATTAATAACAAATATTTCTAAGCACTTAAGTAATTACATCAGAAACTTATATTTCTCCTTTATGTGAGTTGTAAAGCACAGAGGAATGGTTTGTATTTATAAATGCCAGGACAGATACTGTTCTGTTCAGTAGCTGAAATTGAATCCTGTATTCATTTATGGGTTTTATGTGGTTGCTTATGCCCATGTACACTAAAAACCCTTATCCTTTTTTCCTGGCTGAATGCACTCTTGAGCTTGCAAGTGCTGTTCAGGCTTCAAATCTGCAGTCAATTGAGCTGTCCTTACCCTTTCCACCCTAACTGCTTACAGTGTGGTTGCAGCACATCTGGAAGCAACTGGGCATGAAAACAAGTGTTTCTTTACAGATATTCAATACAGATATTTAACAGCCCCTTTGTTAGTCTTTTTTTGCAAACTACTCCTCTACCCTCTAGTCTGTGGGAGATGAATAATATCGTATATCACCTTCTTTGGTGCACGTAGTGGTTAGACATTTTCCTCTTGGGCTGCATCAGACTGCCAGCGTAGCACTTTGGGGCTCCAGACTGCCAGCCTTTGCATGGTCTGCTGTACTAGGAGTGTGCTGCCAATATGCAGCTCCTTGGCCAGATGGCTAGTTGCATTCCCAGTAGTACCTGGAATATTGTTCAAGAAAGAGCATGGTTGACATCAGTAATCGGAATATATATCACAGTAGAAACAAATGTCATGCGAAGGTATGCCATGCCAGAAACGAAACAAGGACTGAAACAACTATACTAGGAGGCAAAGGATGTTGACCAGAAGTAGCAGAGTTCCTGCTTCTGTACTTCTGCCATGTGGAGGCTGACAAAGTATGTGCCAGTATCCCAAGAGCTGAACACACTGATCCCTCCTCAAGATACTGTTCTCCTATAACTGAGAGAGGACAGGGCAGAGGAGGCCCTGAGGAGTGGAATTTCCTCTGGGACAATGGAATTGGTTCATCAGCCCACTGTCCCACCAGGCATCCTGGGAGGAACCTTCCAGGACTACTTCACAGGTGGATTCTCGGACACCCATAAGCACTGGCAACAGAGGAGTGGGAGTTTCAGCACTGTACATGATCTGCACAATATTGATTATTCTTTTGACAAAGGCTTATGTCCAAAGTAAGAAGTCCTTGTGCTGGCAGACACATGATCAACTCTACAGGTATTTCAGAATTCTTTGAGGTGTGCTGAGCTGCCCAAGGATTTATGCTGCATTTCACTTTCCTCCTTGCATCTTTCCTACACAACTCCTTGTTGGTTTCTGTCTTTCTTCTTTAATGCTCCCAGCTATGTCCTTAGTGGGTTGCCCACACTGAAGCAGATTATAGAACTGAGGTCAGCAATGGAAACTCTGTTTGTAAATCTTATCCTGCCACCACTTTTTCATGGAGAAGAAATGTCATATTTACTTTAGACTTTCATGAAAGTTTTAATAAAATAATGCTTTCAGCAATGATCTTACTCTGATTTGCCCTGCTGTTTGTCTTATGGGCTGACACCTGCAGTTCCAACACAGCTGAGTTCACAAACAGAAAAGGAAGAATATAAAAATGATACAGAGTGCAATGCAGAAGTGAAGTGGGAGAAAATCATTGCTTAGTTTTCCTTTATTCAATGAAGAAAGATGATGAGCAGACTGTCTTTGCAAGCACTTAGGGGTCTGAAAGGTGGCCATTCCACCCTGGGGCTTAAGCATATCTATGTCACTGAGACAGGAAGAAGAGCAGGAACAAAATGATGCCATTCCTCTGAAAATGCTAAGGAGGACTATAGAGCTCAAGGTGCTTCCCAGTGATGCAAACACAAGAGAAACATGAGAAGAGGATGTAAGGCAGGTTATTGCAACAAGAGTTGAAAAGGAGAGTGACCTGTGATGCTGTGCCGGTTCTGCATGGACCCTAGTAACAGACTCTGCATTGAGTCTGGCACCTGTGCAGACCCTTGAATGCAGTGAGTCACCTAACAAGACAAAGGTCCTTCTGGCAACACAAGCTCCTCTGCTAATATTCGGTTAAACATACAGGGTTGCTCATGCGCTTTTGCAACACTCTGCAGAGTGCTTCTGGAACCTGCAGGCTGTCCAGGAGCTGAAATTATGAGTGTGTCTCAGGAGACGGACAGCTCAAAAGCTTGCAAGAGGGAGAATAGCTCTTGTGCTCCGGGTCCCCATGCAATCTCATGATGCCTTGGCTCCCAGAAAGAAGTTGGGAGGGGCAGAGATGCTGTATTAATCTGCATGTGCTTCAAAATTACATGCAAAACTTGGGAATTGTTTAATTGTATCTGATTTGCATTTTAATTTTATTTATTGCACTTTGTGTGGCATTGCACAATTATTTGGCAGTTTAATAAGGATAAGCAGACAGCTCAGCTCACTATGCATTTATTTTTCTTCCCTAAACATAACTGTGACTTTAACAAAGTTTTGTTTGGCATTTACTGTTCTCCTCATTGTGAGAACTCATCTCCTCCTGTGTTTAGCATATATTGTTATTTGTAAAGAAATAAATTACCACTACTGTGCCAAAAGGTTTTATTAAAATATCAGAAAACTTTAAGCAGTCTATGTAAGTCAGTTAGATGGCACTCCAGGAACATAAACTAGCAGTCATTGAGATTTCCAGTGAGATTTTATATGGTTAGGAAATCAGCCTGCACCAATGTCATCCATAAAATTATTCAGGCGCAATATACCCTATAAAGATCAGTGGCTCCCTCAACACAGGATGGGGAACTTAAAAAATCCCAAATAATACAGCAACCGATTTAAAGTGCTGTAATATTATTAGAACAGTGTTTTCCACAATGAAGCAGAAACTATACAGGAAAAAAAGTGCTTGCATTTGAGAGAAATCACCCATTAAATCACCACAATTGTCCAGGATATGAGCACAGGAGACATTTTGAATTTTCATTTCCAATATTGAACCTCGGTTTGTGTTGCTGATAGGGAGGACATTAAGATGGATGCTTTCATCATTTACTCAAATTACCAAGGAAGTCCACAGGAGTCAAAAATTCAGCTCATTTGTCTCTGTTGAGTGGTTTTCTCAGACTTCATGTACATAACACAGGGCACAGCAGCACATCACAATAATTGTGATGTTTGTATACTTACATTAGCTTTCAAAGGTAGTTCTAGCTTGCCTCCAAGCAATGACAGGAGTGCTGTAATGGATGGTTATAAACTCTTCAGAAGGGATAGGCTAGGAAGGAGAGGCAGTGGGGTAGCCTTGTATGTTAGGGAGTGTTTTGATTGTCTAGAGTTTAACAATGGTGATGACAGGATTGAGTGTTTATGGGTACTAATCAGGGGGAAGGCCAACGAGGCAGATGTCATGGTAGGAATCTGTTATAGACCGCCTAACCAGGATGAAGAGGCAGACGAAATATTCTATAAGCAGCTGGGAGAAGTCTCACAATCGCTAGCCCTTATTCTCGTGGGGGACTTCAACTTACCAGATAGGTGCTGGAAATACAATACAGCAGAGAGGAAACAGTCTAGGAGGTTTCTGGAGTATGTGGAAGATAACTTCCTGACACAGCTGGTGAGTGAGCCAACCAAGTAAGGTGCCCCGCTGGACCTTTCACTTGTGAACAGAGAAGGACTTGTGGGTGATATGAAGGTTGGAGCCTGTCTTGGGCCCAGTGATCATGAATGGCGTTTTCGATTCTTGGAAAAATAAGGAGGAGGGTTAGCAGAACTGCCACCTTGGACTTCCAGAGGGTGGACTTTGGCCTGTTTAGGAGACTGGTTGGTGGAGTCGCTTGGGAGGCAGTGCTGAAGGGCAAAGGAGTCCAGGAAGGCTGGGCACTCTTCAAGAAGGAAATCTTAAAGGTGCAGGAGCAGGCCA